>CATNWA010015777.1:555000-557499 GCA_951230385.1 Staurois parvus | reverse complement strand
ATGTGTTCCTTCTGTCAGAGAAATGTCAGAAATAGCGGAGCTCACTGCAGGGACACTTTTGCCGGCTGATCGGGAAATGTTCGATTCGCGCACCCGAAGTAGGCAAAATTTCGGTTTCGCCGCGAATCGAATATTTCCTGAAATTCGACTCGAATTCCGGTTCGCCTGGTTCGATTCGCTCATCTCTATTTATAAACAATGTTACTTTGTATCTCTCTATCCCCCGTCTGATCGATTTTATAAACAATGTTACTTTGTATCCCTCTATCTCCCGTCTGATCGATGTTTATAAACAAAACAATGTTACTTTGTATCTTTCCATCTCCCGTCTGATCGATGTTTATAAACAATGTTACTTTGTATCCCTCTATCTCCCGTCTGATCGATGTTTATAAACAATGTTACTTTGTATCCCTCTATCTCCCGTCTGATCGATGTTTATAAACAATGTTACTTTGTATCTCTCCATCTCCCATCTGATCGATGTTTATAAACAATGTTACTTTGTATCTTTCCATCTCCCGTCTGATCGATGTTTATAAACAATGTTACTTTGTATCTCTCCATCTCCCATCGTCCGATCGATGTTTATAAACAATGTTACTTTGTATCTCTCTATCCCCCGTCTGATCGATGTTTATAAACAATGTTACTTTGTATCTCTATCTCCCGTCTGATCGATGTTTCTAAACAATGTTACTTTGTATCTCTATCTCTCGTCTGATCAATGTTTATAAACAATGTTACTTTGTATCTCTCCATCTCCCGTCTGATCGATGTTTATAAACAATGTTACTTTGTATCTCTCCATCCCCCGTCTGAATCGATGTTTATAAAAACAATGTTACTTTGTATCTCTCTATCCCCCGTCTGATCGATGTTTATAAACAATGTTACTTTGTATCTCTCTCTCTCCCGTCTGATCGATGTTTATAAACAATGTTACTTTGTATCTCTCTGTCAACTATTCATCATTTTTGGGTGCAATCATTTTTTTTTCCATGTCGTTTTGAATGTCAATAAAGTAAAGTCATTATGTAATTTGTCCACTAGAGGGAGCGTCGTCCTCTTCTGACAAGTAAGAGACGTGCTAGTTTTGTATCGCTTGTTTCATACTTAGTGATAGATTGATTACAATAGAATGTATCAGTGACCATATCCAATGTAAGGAGCCAAACCAGGGACCTTCAAACTGCGGCCCGCGGGCCACATGCAGCCCATTGCGAGACTTTATCTGGCCTGCGCTAGGGTGAGCGGTGTATCCTCAGATCCTCAGAGTCAGCGCACAGACTGAGGATTGGGATCATCTGGACTCCATCCCCCCCCCCCCCCCCGTCTCCAGCACAGTTCTCTGATGAGGACATCAAAGTAAGAGGACTCTGATGTATAGGGGGTCTCTTATGGAGACCCTAGTGTAAAGGGGGACTCTGATGTATTGTAGGACTTTGATATAGACTCTGGTGTAAGGGGGGCGGGGTAATGACGTAAGGGGATACTCTAATGGGGAAACTGATACAAGGGGGACTCTGATGATGGTACCCCTTATGTAAGGCGGGCTTTGATGTGGACTCTGGTGTAAGGAGGACTCTGATATAAGGGGGGACATTGATGTGGACTCTTATGTAAGGGGGACTCTGATGGGGCTCCTGATGTAGGGAGGACTTTGATGTGGTCTCTGATGTAAGAGGGGGGCAATGATGTAAGGGGCTACTCCTAATGGGGACACTAATATAAGGGGGACTTAGATTTAGACTCTGATGTAAGGGGGACTCTGATGGGGCCCCTGATGTTTGGGGAAATTTGGTGTGGTCTCTGATTTAAGGGGGTCTCTGATGGGGACTCTGGTTAAGAGGGGGACAATGATGATGGGGACTCTGGTTAAAGGGGGACAAATGATGTAAGGGGACTTAGATTTTAAAGGGGACACTAATGGTGTATAAAGGGGACTTAGATTTACTCTCTGATGTAAGAGGGTACTATGAAGGGGCACCTGGTGTAAGGGGGGACTTTGATGTGGAAACTCTGATATATGGAGACTCTGATGGGGCCCCTGATGTAGGGGGAAATTTGATTTGGACTTTAATGTAAGGGGGGACTTTGATGTGGACTCTGGCGCAAGGGGGGACTCTGATGTGGAGTCTGATGTAAGGGGACTCTAATGGGGCCACTGATGCAGGGGGGATTTTGATGTGGACTCTGGTGTAAGGGGGGACTCTGATGCAGGGGGGGATTTTGATGTGGACTCTGATACAAGGGCGGACTTTGATGTGGACTCTGATGGGGACTCTAATGGGGGCCCTGATGCAGGGGGGGATTTTGATGCGGACTCTGGTGTAAGGGGGGACTCTGATGTAAGAGGGGACACTGATTTAAGGGGCTACTCTAATGGGCATACACTAAAATATAAGGGGGACTTAGATTTAGACTCTGGTGTAAGGGGGACTGTTGGGGCCCTTTGTGTGGGGGTGATTTTGATGTGGACTCTGATATAAGGGGGGA
>CATNWA010015777.1:535000-550000 GCA_951230385.1 Staurois parvus | reverse complement strand
AAGCACAGGGTGCCAGTGGTGGACTTGCCAATTCTGGTGTTCAATGGCAGATGCCAATCCAGCTCTATGGTGCCAGGCAGTGAGCACAGGGCCCACTAGAGGACGTCGGGCCCTCAGGCCACCCTCATGAAGTCTGTTTCTGATTGTTTGGTCAGAGACATTCACACCAGTGGCCTGCTGGAGGTCATTTTTGTAGGGCCTCTGGCAGTGCTCATCCTGTTCCTCCTTGCACAAAGGAGCAGATACTCTGTCCTGCTGATGGGTTACGGCTCTTGTCTCCCGGAATCTCCTCCGCGCTCTTGTCTCCCGGAATCTCCTCCGCGCTCTTGTCTCCCGGAATCGCCTCCGCGCTCTGGTCTCCCGGAATCTCCTCCACGCTCTGGTCTCCCGGAATCTCCTCCGCGCTCTGGTCTCCCGGAATCGCCTCCGCGCTCTGGTCTCCCGGAATCTCCTCCGCGCTCTGGTCTCCCCGGAATCGCCTCCCGGGAATCTCCCGGAATCGCCTCCATGCTCTTGTCTCCTGGAAGCTCCTCCGTGCTCTCGAGACTGTGCTGGGAGACATAGCAAACCTTCTGGCAATGGGACGTATTGATGTTCCATCCTGGAGGAGTTGGACTGCCTGTACAACCTCTGTAGGGTCCAGGTATGGCCTCATGCTACCAGTAGTGACACTGACCCGAGCCAAATGCAAAACTAGTGAAAAATAATTAGAAAAGATGAGCAGGGAAAACAAATGTCAGTGGCCTCCACCTATAAAACCGTTCCTGTTTTGGGGGTCGTCTCATTGTTGCCCATCTAATGCCCCTGTTGTTAATTTCATGAACCTCAAAGCAGCTGAAACTGATGACCACCCCCCCCTGACTCTGCTACTTACCTGACCAGGGCCCCAATGTAACACTTTTTGTAATGAAATATCCGACAAGCTCCCGTAGGTTTGGCCACCATACTATACATATTCTATATCAACAAAATATGAAAAAAACATACAAAATTTCTCGATGTGTTTCAGGAATGTAGTCTATATGATGGATCTGCATATTTTAGAAGGCTGAATGTTCCTCCAGTAGATAAAAATGGATATATGGCTAGATATTGCGTAACTGCCATGTTATTGGGTTGCATTTTTGTAAGATGGATGTGCTGTGGAGCAATCTTCCCCAGAACAAACATCCACGATGTATACCTCCATAGGAGCGAACAGCTGCTGAACGTATCCAGATGGACGTCTTCATTGGACGTTATCAGTCTGGAGAGGCTGGAGGTCGGTGGATTTGGATGCGGTGATCTATAAATGGATTTCTAAGAAAAAGCTCCTTGGTCCAAGGTGGAGACATCTCAAGGTACCTGCAGGATATAAATACAAGCAGATATCTGTGCTACCAGGGACACGGCACGTCGGCAAACATTATTGGTGTCTCCTCCAGTACATTGTATTTATATAATAATTCATGGTACAGATTATGGATTCACCCAAAGGTCATGGGACCTGCAAACTGCCTGGAAGCATTCTTCCCGCTGACCACCAATGTAAGGGACATTCTTCCCACTGACCACCAATGTAAGGGACATTCTTCCCACTGACCCCCAATGTAAGGGACATTTTTCCCACTGACCACCAATGTAAGGGACATTCTTCCCACTGATCACCAATGTAAGGGACATTCTTCCCGCTGACCACCAATGTAAGGGACATTTTTCCCACTGACCACCAATGTAAGGGACATTCTTCCCACTGACCACCAATGTAAGGGGACATTCTTCCCACTGACCACCAATGTAAGGGACATTCTTCCCACTGATCACCAATGTAAGGGCATTCTTCCCACTGACCCCCAATGTAAGGGACATTCTTCCCACTGACCACCAATGTAAGGGACATTCTTCCCACTGACCACCAATGTAAGGGGCATTCTTCCCACTGACCACCAATGTAAGGGACATTCTTCCCACTGATCACCAATGTAAGGGACATTCTTCCCACTGACCCCCAATGTAAGGGACATTCTTCCCACTGACCTCCAATGTAAGGGGCATTCTTCCCACTGACCACCAATGTAAGGGGGCATTCTTCCACTGACCTCCAATGTAAGGGGCATTCTTCCCACTGACCACCAATGTAAGGGACATTCTTCTCACTGACCACCAATGTAAGGGACATTCTTCCCACTGACCACCAATGTAAGGGACATTCTTCTCACTGACCACCAATGTAAGGGACATTCTTCTCACTGACCACCAATGTAAGGGTCATTCTTCCCACTGACCTCCAATGTAAGGGACATTCTTCCCACTGACCACCAATGTAAGGGACATTCTTCTCACTGACCACCAATGTAAGGGACATTCTTCCACTGACCACCAATGTAAGGGGCATTCTTCCCACTGACCACCAATGTAAGGGGCATTCTTCCCACTGACCACCAATGTAAGGGACATTCTTCCCACTGACCTCCAATGTAAGGGGCATTCTTCCCACTGACCACCAATGTAAGGGACATTCTTCCCACTGACCTCCAATGTAAGGGACATTCTTCCCACTGACCACCAATGTAAGGGACATTCTTCACACTGACCTCCAATGTAAGGGACATTCTTCCCACTGACCACCAATGTAAGGGGCATTCTTCCCACTGACCACCAATGTAAGGGGCATTCTTCCCACTGACCACCAATGTAAGGGGCATTCTTCCCACTGACCACCAATGTAAGGGGCATTCTTCCCACTGACCACCAATGTAAGGGGCATTCTTCTCACTGACCACCAATGTAATGGACATTCTTCCCACTGACCACCAATGTAAGGGGCATTCTTCCCACTGACCACCAATGTAAGGGGCATTCTTCCCACTGACCACCAATGTAAGGACATTCTTCCCACTGACCACCAATGTAAGGGACATTCTTCCCACTGACCACCAATGTAAGGGACATTCTTCCCACTGACCACCAATGTAAGGGTCATTCTTCCCACTGACCACCAATGTAAGGGACATTCTTCCCACTGACCACCAATGTAAGGGGCATTCTTCCCACTGACCACCAATGTAAGGGGCATTCTTCCCACTGACCCCCAATGTAAGGGACATTCTTCCCACTGACCCCCAATGTAAGGGACATTCTTCCCACTGACCCCCAATGTAAGGGGCATTCTTCCCACTGACCACCAATGTAATGGACATTCTTCCCACTGACCACCAATGTAAGGGACATTCTTCCCACTGACCACCAATGTAAGGGACATTCTTCCCACTGACCCCCAATGTAAGGGACATTCTTCCCACTGACCCCCAATGTAAGGGACATTCTTCCCACTGACCACCAATGTAAGGGGCATTCTTCCCACTGACCCCCAATGTAAGGGGACATTCTTCCCACTGATCACCAATGTAAGGGACATTCTTCCCACTGACCCCCAATGTAAGGGACATTCTTCCCACTGACCCCAATGTAAGGGACATTCTTCCCACTGACCTCCAATGTAAGGGGCATTCTTCCCACTGACCCCCAATGTAAGGGACATTCTTCCCACTGACCCCCAATGTAAGGGACATTCTTCCCACTGACCACCAATGTAATGGACATTCTTCCCACTGACCACCAATGTAAGGGACATTCTTCCCTCTGACCACCAATGTAAGGGACATTCTTCCCACTGACCACCAATGTAAGGGACATTCTTCCCACTGACCACCAATGTAATTCCACTGTACCAGATTTTACAGCAATGCGCCGTTCCTGCACCTCATTGGATTGCTTACAGAAGGCTCTGGAGCACCTGCAATGATTGGTTGTGTCCTGTATTGTATGTCCCATTCACTTGTAGATGAGCCCCGAGTGACTCACTCAGAATGGGAACTACAAAGGAGATTGCTGGGGCTCCTTCATAGAGGTCAGGATGATTCAGCTGATAGGAATGCTCCCTGGTCTGGGGGACTTTATCTGTAGATCTTACATGGTTAGCCCATATTCTTGGATCTCATTTTTTCAGTTACACTCTAATGTGTGTGTGTGGGTATATACTGTATATACTGAGTGCCGTGTATATGTCTAAGATCTATACAAAATATTTTTTTTACACAAACATATGAAATAAGTTTAACCAAAAGTACATTATATATACGGTGTGTGCATACATATATATTTATAATTGCACCTTTCCTTTGTTTACATAACCTTATTGTATATATTTATCTAACAAAAAGTTATATAGATAAATATATAAAAAATAAGTATTTAAACAGTGCAATATATATATATAATTAATATGTTTTTACAGTAACATACAAAATATGTTTATATTAACAAAATATTTTTAAGTGTGTGTGTGTGTTTTTTTTTTTTTTTTTTTTTAGATAAATATATTAAAAATAAGTTTATGTAAACAAAGTGCTTGTATATATATATATATATTTATTATTTATATATATATATTTATATATACATATAATTTTTTTTTTTTTTTTTTTTTTTTAATGTTTTTTAAATATTATATATAACATACAAGATATGTTTATATATAAAAAATATAATATTTTCAAATATATATATAATTTTTTTTCTTTTATTTTATTTTTTTAGATTAATATATAAAATGAGTTTATGTAAACAAAGTGCCATATATATATATATGCACCTTACATAAACGTATTTTATATATATTAAAACTAAAAAAAAAAAAAAAAAGATAAATATATAAAAAAATAAATATGTAAACACATTGCAATATATAGATTTAATAGTTTTTTATATACAAAAAGTACATAGTAACATTATAAAAAATGTTTATATAAACAAAAGTATATATTAATTTTTAAATATATATATTTATATATATATATTATATATATAATACTTTTTTTTTTTAGATTAATATATAAATAAGTTTATGTAAACAAAGTATCTAATTATATATATATATTTTTTTTTTTTTTTTTTTTAAATGTTTTGACAGTAACCAATACAAAATATGTTTATATAAACAAAAGTACATTTTTAAAAATATATAATATATATATATATATATATATATATATTTTTTTTTTTTTTAGATAAATATATAAAATGAGTTTATGTAAACAAAGTTCTATATATATATTATATAATATATATATATATATATTTAAAACATTTTTTACATGTAACATAAAAAATTTAAGTTTATGTAACCAAAAGTACATTATATATACTGTGTGTGCATACATAATATATATTATATTTAAAGATATTTGCACCTTACATAAACTTATTTTATATATTTTTAACTAAAAAAAAGTTCTGTAGATAAAATATATAAAATAAATATGTAAACAAAGTGCACTATTACATTTAATTTTTTTTTTTACAATAACATAAAAAATATGTTTTTTTTTTTAGATAAATAATATAAAATAAGTTTATGTAAACAAAGTGAATATATATATATATAAAAATGAATAATATATATATATATACGCACATTTTTTTAAAATGTTTTTACAGTAAAATACAAATATATTTATAATAAAAAAAGTATATTTATTATATAATGTATTGTGTATATATATGTATATATATATATATGGTATATATATGTATGTTATGTGTGTAATATATATTTATATATAATTATGTGTATTATATATATTATATATATTATATATTATATATATATATGTATAATATATATATATGTATGTAATATTATTGTATATATATTATATATTAAGTATATATTAAATATATAAAATTTTTTAGATTTTTTTTTTTTTAATTTTTTAGATAAATATATAAAATGAGTTTATGTAAACAAAGTGAGATAGATAGATAGATAGCTGCACCTTACATATTTTATATATTTAACTAAAAAAAAATATAAATATATAAAATAAATATGTAAACAAAGTACATATATATAACATATAGTAACATATAAAAAATAAAGTTTGTATCAACAAAAGAACATATATATATATTTATATACTTAATCTTTTTTTTTTTCTTCTTTTTTTTTTTTGGTTAGATAAATAATATATAACATAAGTTTATGTAAACAAAAGTAAATTTTTGATTAAATATATATACATATACACAATACTTCTTTATTTTTTTTTTTAGATGAATATATAAAATAAGTTTATGTAAAAAACAAAGGTGAGGTGCATCATATATATATATATTCGTAGTGTGTACATACATATTTTTTTACAGTAATATACGAAATAATCAAAAGTGTGTGTATATATATATATATATAAAATATATAAAAGTTTATGCAAACTAAAGTACATTTTTTTTCCAGTATATATATCCTAAGGAGCGGGGCCCTCTGATTCCTCTCGTACCAAATTGTATTGTATCTGTATGTAATGTCCAAAAACGCCTTCTTTTTGTAAAGCACCGCACGATATAAATCCTGTATAATAATAATAATAATGTAATAATATAGATAACATTTTTTTAGATAAATATATAAAATAAGTTTATGTAAACAGAAGCACATTATGTGTGTATATGTATGTAAAACAAAAAAAAAAACTTTCCATTTTCATTACATTGATGGCACCACTGGGTCTCTGTGCTTATCTATGCAATGCAGGCAGATTGTGGCTGGTGGGAAGGGCTGTACATAGCTTTCTGAAAACCTCACAGCATCCTTCCTCAGTACTCCTCTTAAAAGATGTCCAGCCTGACGCAAGCAGTGGGCTGAATCATGGGAGCAGTTATGCAAATTTCAAAGCGACTTGATGGGTGAAGGAGTGGGGGGGTTCTGGGGCAGGCTGTATTTCATGTTAATGCCCACATGGGATGCTGAGCCTTCTTGATTGACGGAGCTGAATTCCAGTGAATGAAAGGGGCAAGGCCAGTCAGGCTGGGGAGGAAAATGCTAGATGATGCTAGACGTCCTCCAGCCAGGAAATGAGGCGGAGCTCTATCTGGCTGCAGCTTCTAATGCACATTGTGAGGAGCTCCCAGTGTGCAGAGGAAGCCATTTCATTCCAGGGGAGGAGCCGGTACACCTGTGCAAGACTGGAGGGGAGGAGCTGTTACACCTGTGCAAGACTGAAGGGGAGGAGCTGGTACACCTGTGCAAGACTGGAGGGGAGGAGCCGTTACACACCTGTGCAAGGCTGAAGGGGAGGAGCCGTTACACCTGTGCAAGACTGAAGGGGAGGAGCCGGTACACCTGTGCAAGGCTGGAGGGAGGAGCCGGTACACCTCTGCAAGGCTGAAGGTGAGGAGCCGTTACACCTGTGCAAGACTGAAGGGGGGAGGAGCCGGTACACCTGTGCAAGGCTGAAGGTGAGGAGCCGTTACACCTGTGCAAGACTGGAGGGGAGGAGCCGGTACACCTGTGCAAGACTGGAGGGGAGGAGCCGGTACACCTGTGCAAGACTGGAGGGGAGGAGCCGTACACCTGTGCAAGACTGGAGGGGAGGAGCCGGTACACCTGTGCAAGACTGGAGGGGAGGAGCCGGTACACCTGTGCAAGACTGGAGGGGAGGAGCCGGTACACCTGTGCAAGACTGGAGGGGAGGAGCCGGTACACCTGTGCAAGACTGGAGGGGAGGAGCCGGTACACCTGTGCAAGACTGGAGGGGAGGAGCCGGTACACCTGTGCAAGACTGGAGGGGAGGAGCCGGTACACCTGTGCAAGGCTGAAGGGGAGGAGCTGTTACACCTGTGCAAGACTGAAGGGGAGGAGCCGGTACACCTGTGTAAGACTGGAGGGGAGGAGCCGGTACACCTGTGTAAGACTGGAGGGGAGGAGCCGGTACACCTGTGCAAGACTGAAGGGGAGGAGCCTGTACACCTGTGCAAGACTGGAGGGGAGGAGCCGGTACACCTGTGCAAGACTGGAGGGGAGGAGCCGGTACACCTGTGCAAGACTGGAGGGGAGGAGCCGGTACACCTGTGCAAGACTGGAGGGGAGAAGCCGGTACACCTGTGCAAAAGTGAAGGGGAGGAGCCGGTACACCTGTGTAAGACTGGAGGGGAGGAGCCGGTAGACCTGTGTAAGACTGGAGGGGAGGAGCCGGTACACCTGTGCAAGACTGGAGGGGAGGAGCCGGTACACCTGCGCAAGACTGAAGGGGAGGAGCCGGTACACCTGCGCAAGACTGGAGGGGAGGAGCCGGTACACCTGTGCAAGACTGAAGGGGAGGAGCTGGTACACCTGTGCAAGACTGGAGGGGAGGAGCCGGTACACCTGTGCAGGACTGGAGGGGAGGAATGGGATGTTTCTCAGGATAATCAAAATATTTGTCTCAGCTAACCTCCCCCCCCCCCCCCCCCCCGTGTGCAAATCGATGAATGCGAAATCTGAACTCCAGGCAGCTATAAGAGCCACTAATGAGACAGGCAGTTCCTCTAGGAGGGCTGGACAGGGCCGTAGAAGGTCCTTAACCCATCAGCAGGACCGGTATCTGCCCCTTTGTACAAGGAGGAACAGGATGAGCCCTGCCGGAGCCCTACAAAATGACCTCCAGCAGGCCACTGGTGTGAATGTCTCTGACCAATCAGAAACAGACTTCATGAGGGTGGCCTGAGGGCCCGACGTCCTCTAGTGGGCCCTGTGCTCACTGCCTGGCACCATAGAGCTGGATTGGCATTTTCCATTAAACCCCAGAATTGGCAGGTCCACCACTGGCACCCTGTGCTTTTCACAGATGAGAGCAGGTTCCCCCTGAGCACATGTGACAGACCTGAAAGGGTCTGGAGAAGCCGTGGAGAACGTTCTGCTGCCTGTAACATGGTTCAGCATGACCGTTGTGGTGGTGGGGTCAGTGATGGTCTGGGGAGGCATATCCATGGAGGGACGTACAGACCTCTACAGGCTAGACAATGGCACCCTGACTGCCAATAGGTATGGGGATGAAATCCTTGGACCCATTATCAGACCCTACACTGGTGCAGTGGGTCCTGGGTTCCTCCTGGTGCGGTGGGTCCCGGGTTCCTCCTGGTGCAGTGGGTCCTGGTTCCTCCTGGTGCGGTGGGTCCTGGGTTCCTCCTGGTGCGGTGGGTCCTGGGTTCCTCCTGGTGCGGTGGGTCCTGGGTTCCTCCTGGTGCGGTGGGTCCTGGGTTCCTCCTGGTGCGGTGGGTCCTGGGTTCCTCCTGGCGCGGTGGGTCCTGGGCTCCTCCTGGCGCGGTGGGTCCTGGGCTCCTCCTGGCGCGGTGGGTCCTGGGCTCCTCCTGGCGGTGGGGGTCCTGGGCTCCTCCTGGCGCGGTGGGTCCTGGGCTCCTCCTGGCGCGGTGGGTCCTGGGCTCCTCTGGCGCGGTGGGTCCTGGGCTCCTCCTGGCGCGGTGGGTCTTGGGCTCCTCCTGGCGCGGTGGGTCCTGGGTTCCTCCTGGCGCGGTGGGTCCTGGGTTCCTCCTGGTGCACGGCAATGCCCAATGCAGGGCCCCCGTTGACTCTCCTCTAAGGTCCTCCGGCAGCCACAGGCACTATGACATCATTGGGTACAATGCAAGGCCTCTGCCTACTCTCCTCTAAGGTCCTCCAACAGGCACTGTGACATCATCAGGTACAATGCAGGGCCCAACAGTCTCTCCTCCAATGAGCCTCGTGCGCAGCCTTGGGTGTGATCTGTCACCGGCTCTGTCCACCAGACACAGCCAATGACTGATCCGTGTACCGGCCCACTGCCAGTACCATGTGATCACTGTGACCAATCACAGCAGATCACATAACAACTGTAAACAGTAAATGGCTTCATGCGATTCATTGTTACAATTGTGGGCCAGCTGTGATTGGTCACAATGTTCACATGGTGAAAACAGGGCCAATCACGGCCCATCTGTACCATGTGATTAGCTGGGGCCAATCACTACAAAACAAACTGAATGAATCGATCTTGTTCAGTAAAATGCTCGATTCGTTTGGAATTTTTGTTTATAAATTTTATATTTTTTCCTTTTTTTTTTTTTCTACATAAAAGTGAATACAAAGTTTTTCGGCGCGGCCTGTAAATGCCGAGTCGGGTACTGTGAGGACACGCTGTGATTGGTTGATTAGATTATTATCGATTGATTGGATTGGAGTTTCCCGGAAACACGCCGGCTTTGCCTAAATTGGGATCCTTTCATCCAATCCCCTTTTGTCTTGCTCAGTGGGAGCTGCGCTCACTCCGGCTCCTCTCCCCACTGATCCAGCCCACTCTTTAGGACTCTCCCAGGAGGCAGAAGGCTCAGCAGAGGTCAGTCCCTGTCCAGCAGAGTAGTGCTAGTCCTGGGACTTGCAGGGAGGCTTTGCTACCACCGCAGGGCTGCACAGGGACCCGGCTGCAGAGCATTCCACCTCCTTCCTGCTCAGAGATTCTCCTTCTTGCTGCCCATCTCCTGCTTGGCATGGAGTTCAGAGGAGGTAATCCCGGCTTACAGAGGACCGTTGCAGCGCTGCTCCTGTGTCTCTGCATGCATGGTAAGCGTGACCCCAGCAACCCACAAAAAACTTTCCGCCGTCTCTTTCCATGGGGGAACATTGTGACGTGTGTGTGACTGTTGGGGTTACATTGTATCATTGTGACTGTTGGGGTTACATTGTATCATTGTGACTGTTGGGGTTACATTGTATCATTGTGACTGTTGTTACATTGTATCATTGTGACTGTTGGGGTTACATTGTATCATTGTGTTGGTTACATTGTGACTGTTGGGGTTACATTGTATCATTGTGTCGGTTACATTGTGCCTGTTGGGGTTACATTGTATCATTGTGTCGGTTACATTGTGACTGTTGGGGTTACATTGTATCATTGTGACTGTTGGTGTTACATTGTATCATTGTGACGGTTACATTGTATCATTGTGACTGTTGATGTTACATTGTATCATTGTGACTGGTGATGTTACATTGTATCATTGTGACTTTTGGGGTTACATTGTATCGTTGTGACTGTTACATTGTAGCATTGTGACTGTTGGGGTTACATTGTATCATTGTGACTGTTTGGGGTTACATTGTATCATTGTGACTATTGGTGTTACATTGTATCATTGTGACTGTTGGGGTTACATTGTATCATTGTGACTGTTGGTGTTACATTGTATCATTGTGACTGTTACATTGTAGCATTGTGACTGTTGGGGTTACATTGTATCATTGTGACTGTTGGGGTTACATTGTATCATTGTGACTGTTGGTGTTACATTGTATCATTGTGACTGTTACATTGTATCATTGTGACTGTTGGGGTTACATTGTAGCATTGTGACTGTTGGGGTTACATTGTATCATTGTGACTGTTGGGGTTACATTGTATCATTGTGACTGTTTGGGGTTACATTGTATCATTGTGACTATTGGTGTTACATTGTATCATTGTGACTGTTGGGGGTACATTGTATCATTGTGACTGTTGTTGGTGTTACATTGTATCATTGTGACTGTTACATTGTAGCATTGTGACTGTTGGGGGGGTTACATTGTATCATTGTGACTGTTGGGGTTACATTGTATCATTGTGACTGTTGGTGTTACATTGTATCATTGTGACTGTTACATTGTATCATTGTGACTGTTGGGGTTACATTGTAGCATTGTGACTGTTGGGGTTACATTGTATCATTGTGATTGTTGGGTTGGTTACATTGTATCATTGTGACTGTTGGTGTTACATTGTATCATTGTGACTGTTGGGGTTACATTGTATCATTGTGACTGTTGGTGTTACATTGTATCATTGTGACTGTTGGTGTTACATTGTATCATTGTGACTGTTGGGGTTACATTGTATCATTGTGACTGTTACATTGTAGCATTGTGACTGTTGGTGTTACATTGTATCATTGTGACTGTTGGGGTTACATTGTAGCATTGTGACTGTTACATTGTAGCATTGTGACTGTTGGTGTTACATTGTATCATTGTGACTGTTGGGGTTACATTGTAGCATTGTGACTGTTACATTGTAGCATTGTGACTGTTGGTGTTACATTGTAGCATTGTGACTGTTGGTGTTACATTGTATCATTGTGACTGTTGGTGTTACATTGTATCATTGTGACTGTTGGGGTTACATTGTATCATTGTGACTGTTGGGGTTACATTGTATCATTGTGACTGTTGGGACTGTTACATTGTATCCTCATTTCTCCTCGTCTGTTTTTTACTTTTTCATCCTAAAGTTGTTGTTTCTCAGGCCGGGTTCCCAGGATGCGTTGCAGCGTGACATCACATGTAGTTCCCCCCGGGATCGCACCGCATGCGTGTACAAATTCCACACACATGTCTGCGCGGTGCCATCTCAGCTCATTGCACTGTGCGCAGCTCAAGTCGCATCGCATCCACACTAACAAGGGGCGGGACCCTTTATAAATCCCCGCCAGGAGTGTTCTCTCACCCATCCGATGCGATTTCTGGCAATCACATGGCGTTCTGCGATCTTTTTCCAGGGTGTCGTTCATTTATCATGGACCGCCCACATGAACGTGATGCGATTAAAATGTGGCGCGGGAAACGCACAGAATTTGCCTACAACGCATTGGTGTGACCCCGGGCTGAAGGTCAGTTCACACCATAGAAACGCAGTCCAGATGCGTTAAAGATGCAATTCCACATCGTCATTGGCACATTCCTGTGCGTTTTTTTGTGTATTTGACGCATTACAGTGCGTTTTCGATGCTTTCCCGTTCATTTTTTCCCCTCTCTTTTTCTTCAGTTTTAAATGGGTATGCGTGAGTTCCAGTGCATTTTTGGTGCGTTTTGATTTGGTGCATTTTTTCTGCATCCTACCGCATTCCAGAACAGTTCTGTGCAGGAAAAATGCCGCCTGTTCTACTTTTTATTTCTGCAACCGGAACGCACCAGTGCTTGCTCACAACCTAGAAACGCAGGTCCAGACGCGATTCAGCATTTGACGCGTTTTTGCTGCGTTCCAGTGCATTTTTATGGGTTTTTGATGCTTTCCGGTGCATTATTTTCCCCTTTTTCTTCAATTTTAAATGGGGACGTGTGCGTTTTTGACACATTTTGATGTGTTATGGTGCGTTTTTGATGCGTTTTACCGCGTTCCAGTACAGTTCTGTGCAGGAAAAATGCCGACTGTTCTCTTTTTTTTTTTTTTTTCTGCAGCCGGAACGCACTGAAACTGTTAGAGCTTCCTCACACTCTAGAAACGCACTTCCAGATGTGATTCTGCATTTGACGCGTTTTTGCTGCATTCCAGTGCATTTATTATGTGTTTTTGATGCATTACGGTGCGTTTTTTATGCTTTTCAGTTCATTTTTCCCCCTCTTTTTCATCATTTTTCAATAAGTTTTTGATGCGTTTTACCGCGTTCCAGTACAGTTCTGTGCAGGAAAAATGCCGACTGTTCTCTTTTTTTTTTTTTTTTCTGCAGCCGGAACGCACTGAAACTGTTAGAGCTTCCTCACACTCTAGAAACGCACTTCCAGATGTGATTCTGCATTTGACGCGTTTTTGCTGCATTCCAGTGCATTTATTATGTGTTTTTTGATGCATTACGGTGCGTTTTTTATGCTTTTCAGTTCATTTCCCCTCTTTTTTCATCATTTTTCAATAAGGACGTGCATTTTTGGTGCGTTTTGGTCCATTTTTGATGCGTTTTACCGCGTTCCAGTTCAATTCTGAGCAGGAAAAATGCCGCCTGTTCTACTTTTTATTTCTGCAACCGGAACGCACCAGAGCTTGCTCACAACCTAGAATCGCAGTCCAGATGCGATTCTGCATTTGACGCATTTTTGCTGCGTTCCAGTGCATTTTTATGGGTTTTTGACGCATTACGGTGCGTTTTTTATGCTTTCCTGTTCATTTTTTCCCCTCTCTTTTTCTTCACATTTTAATGGGGACACTTGCGTTCCAGTGCATTTTTGATGCGTTTTGATGTGTTATGGTGCGTTTTTTATGCGTTTTACTTCATTCCAGTATGCATTTTTTGCTGCAGTCCAGTGCATTTTTATGTGCTTTTGATGCATTACGGTGCGTTTTTTGATGCTTTTCAAGTTATTCTTTCCCATCTTTTTCTTAATTTTTCAATGACATGTGCGTTTTTGGTGCGTTTTGGTCTGTTTTTGACCAGGGGTCAGTAGGGGGCCCCATGAGATGCCCAACGCACTGGTACCTTTCATAGGCTTTTTTAGGTGTGGTTAGAGTGTGGGGGAGGACACAGGGGCCCCATGATCCCTTATTGCCCGGGGGGCCCCCATGAGCCCCACCGCATTCCTGTGCAGATCACATGTGATTTGTGTGCGGTGCGATTGGAGGCTCTAATCGCACCAAAAAGCTGCGGGACCCTTTTTTTTGGGGTCCGCACTAGAATCGGATCACATGGGTACTCACACCTCTGCCATCCGATTCTGCACATCGCACCGCGTATTCGGGGGGGTTGTTGACATACACACCCGCAGCGGTTCGCATGAATGGGGTGCGATTCTGATGTGGTGTGGAATTCGCACTGAAAACGCTGGGAATTCCGGAACCGCATCAGCGTGAACCCGGGCTGAATCTGAATGTTAAAAGCAGGAATTTTTTTTTCCAGTGGGAACGCAGTTCTGGCACCTCCAGCACTGAAAGTATGTAATAGCAAGGGGTGCTGGAGGGTCTGTTGTTGCTGGAGGGGATAATATTTCTGTGTGGGGGTTGCTGGCGGGGGGTTCTATTGTTGCTGGCGGGGGGTTCTATTGTTGCTGGCGGGGGTTCTATTTTTGCATGGGGGGTTCTATGCTGGTGGGGGTTCTATTGTTGCTAGGGGATTATTTTTGCATGGGGGGTTCTATTGTTGCTGGTGGGGGATATTTGTTGCTGGTGGGGGATCTATTTTTGCATGGGAATCTATTGTTGCTGGAGGGGATCTATTTTTGCATGGGGGGTTAAATAGTTTCTGGGGGGTTTTATTGTTGCTGGCAGTGGATCTATTGTTGCTGCAGGGGGTATTTTTGCACATGGGTATATTGTTGCTGGGGGGTTATATTTTTGTATGGCGGTATATTGTTGCTAGTGGGGGATATATTTTGTGTGGGAGTATATTGTTGCTGGGGGGATCTATTGTTGCATGTGGGGGTTA
>CATNWA010015777.1:490000-530000 GCA_951230385.1 Staurois parvus | reverse complement strand
AATCATGCTGGCAGCAGACAGGCTTTTTACCCAAGTTGTGGCTGCTTTCCCAAAAAAAAAAACAAATCTTTCTGAATGCGGATTCCTAATCTGGCTCAGCGGGGAGTGTGCTGGACCTGTGCGGGGAGTGTGCTGGACCTCTGCGGGGAGTGTGCTGGACCTGTGCGGGGAGTGTGCTGGACCTGTGCGGGGAGTGTGCTGGACCTCAGCGGGGAGTGTGCTGGACCTCAGCGGGGAGTGTGCTGGACCTCTGCGGGGAGTGTGCTGGACCTCTGCGGGGAGTGTGCTGGACCTGTGCGGGGAGTGTGCTGGACCTCTGTGGGGAGTGTGCTGGACCTGTGCGGGGAGTGTGCTGGACCTCTGGGGGAGTGTGCTGGACCTCAGCGGGGAGTGTGCTGGACCTGTGCGGGGAGTGTGCATGGACCTGTGCGAGGAGTGTGGGACCTGGACCTCAGCGGGGAGTGTGCTGGACCTCTGCGGGGAGTGTGCTGGACCTCAGCGGGGAGTGTGCTGGACCTCTGCGGGGAGTGTGCTGGACCTCTGCGGGGAGTGTGCTGGACCTTGTGGGGAGTGTGCTGGACCTGTGCGGGGAGTGTGCTGGACCTGTGCGGGGAGTGTGCTGGACCTGTGCGGGCGGGGAGTGTGCTGGACCTGTGCAGAGAGACCGCTGCTTCCACAGCTCCATCACTGCAGAGTCATGCTGGCAGGGGACAGCTGCGGCTTCATTCCAACTGTCAGACTTGGGACACCATTAGATTTGCTGCTGCCTGGGGTCCCCCTACAGCTGATAGATATTCTCAGTCCTGGGGGGGGGGGGGGGGGGATGCAGTTTCGTTCGGATGGTTGATCCGGCGTCGGCGCTGACGGAGTTAAGAGTCTGCTGTGTGAACCTGCTAACAGGATTATGTCTGAGCCGAGAGAGGGGGGGCGGTAATCTGTGCCAATCTCACCTGCTTGTGAATGAGAATCTCTGACTCGGCTTTCCCACACAACAGGCAGAGCGCATGGACGGCCAATGTTCTGCCGTCACAAGGGTTGGAGGTCTGCAATCGCCCCGCCCCCGCAGAACCGCCCCATTTTTTTTTTTTTTTTAAAGCAACCACAGTTTGAATAGAAAAGCCTGTTTCCTGCCAGCAAGCTGCAGAGTGAGGTCCTTGATTTCCTGGTAAAAGCAGCAGTCTCTCTGCCGAGGTCCGACACTCCCAGGGGTGGACTGACAACTCATGTGGCCCCCCGGGCAATAGGGGATCATGGGGCCCCTGTGTCCTCACCCTCACTGTGCCAGGCCTATAGCCCTGCAATTGGTCAAGCTCATGCAACCTGCAGAGTCATAGCTAGAGCCTTCCAATCAGCAGGGAGCATGAGCTTTACCGATTACAGGGCTATAGGCCTGGCACAGTGAGGGGTGTGACCAAGGGGCGGACTGACCATTTAGAAACTCAGGCACTGCCCGAGGGCCCGGGGTCAGTAGGGGGCCCCATGAGATGCCCCTGGTACCTTTCATAGATTTTTTTGGGTGTGGTTGGAGCGTGGGTGAGGACACAGGGGCCCCATGATCCCCTATTGCCCGGGGGGCCCCATGAGTTGTTAGTCCACCCCTTGGGTGTGACGGACCTCGGCAGAGAGACTGCTGCTTCTACCAGGAAAACAAGGGCGGCTCAGCGTCCCACGTGGGCGTTACCTATGCAAATGCAGCCTGCCTAGGAACACCCACCACTCCAGACTGACACCCGCCCATCAAGGCATTTTGATATTTGCATAGCTCCTCCCATGAGCCAGCCCCACTGCTTGCATCAGGCATCTTGAGAGGAGTACTGAGGCTGTAATGTTTTCGGGAAGCGATGTACAGCCCCCTCCCACCAGCCACGATCTGCCTGCATTGCATAGAGACGCACAGAGACCCAGTGGTTATAATATAGGTGTACTGAAAACGGGTTTTATTTAAGAATTTCTTTATCATGTGGATGGGGGGAGGGGGGAGGAACCAGGGAAGACCGCATTTATGCAGGTTAAACACATTTTTTTTTGCTGAAATTCGTCATTTGTGAACAAAAAAAAAACAAAACAATTTGTTTCACAATAGGTGGAATATCTTGAAAAACGGGCAACTTTGTTATTGTGTAACCAAGTCAAGGACACGGCTGACAATCGGCACACAGGACATTGTTTTCACACAAAATAAAATGCATGGGGGGGGGGGGGGTTTGTTTTATTTTGTTTTTTTGTTTTTTTGGGGTTTTTTTGTTTTGTTTTTTTTTTGTTTTTTGTTTGTTTTTTGTGTTTGGTTTTTGTTTTTGTTTTTTGTTTTTTTTTTGTTTTTTTTTTTGTTTTTTTTTATTTTTGGGGTTTGAAAATTTTGCACAATTATTGTTTAGTATCGAACTTTTACATTTTACAAAAAAATGGGAATTATATTGTCTTTTTTTGTGCACTATTTTTTTTGTTTTCTAGTTTTTTTTTATTTATTTTTTTTGTTTTTGTTTGTTTTTTTGTTATTTGTTTGTTTTGGTTTTTTTTTGGGTTTTTTTTTGTGTTTGTTTTTTTTTTTTTTTTGTTTTTTTTTAATTTTTTTTTTTTTGGGTTCGAAAATTTGAAGTAAAACCTTCGAAACTTTCTATAGGTTTTCTAAATGCAGAGAACCCGTAGAATAAAAAGACGACAGGCGCGCGGTTTTTATGTTGCGCACATGTTTTGCACAATTATTGTTTAGTATCGAACTTTTACATTTTACAAAAAAATGGGAATTATATTGTCTTTTTTTGTGCACTATTTTTTTTGTTTTCTAGTTTTTTTTTATTTATTTTTTTTTTTGTTTTTGTTTGTTTTTTTTTTTTATTTGTTTGTTTTGTTTTTTTTTTGTTTTTTTTTTGTGTTTGTTTTTTTTTTTTTTTTGTTTTTTTTTAATTTTTTGGGTTCGAAAATTTGAAGTAAAACCTTCGAAACTTTCTATAGGTTTTCTAAATGCAGAGAAACCCGTAGAATAAAAAGACAACAGGCGCGTGGGTTTTTTTTATTTGTTTTTGTTTGTTTTGTTTTTTGTTTCTTTTTTGTGTTTTGTTTGTTTTTTTTTTTTTTGGGGGGTTTTTTGGCTGTTTTTTTGGTTTCTTTTTTGTTTTTGTTTTTTTTTTTTTTTTTATTTTTGGGGTTCGAAAAGGCGACAGGCGCGCGGTTTTTATGTTGCGCACATGTTTTGCACAATTATTGTTTAGTATCGAACTTTTACATTTTACAAAAAAATGGGTATTATGTTGTCTTTTTTTGTGCACTATTTTTTTTTTGTTGTTTTGTAAGTTTTTTTTATTTTTTTATTTTTAAATTTTTTTTTTTTTTTTACAGAAAATATCAGTTTGATAAACAGATATTTCCTGTAAAAAAAATTAAAAAAAAACGAAAAAAAAAACTAGAAAACAACAAAAAAAAATAGTGCACAAAAAAAGACAATATAATTCCCATTATTTTGTAAAATGTAAAAGTTCGATACTAAACATGTAAAGCTTTAAATCCGCGCGTCCCCGCGAAACGGCGAAAAGAACCCCAAATGGTCTGCTGGTGATGCTCATTGTAAATAGCGCCCCCTGGAATGATTCCTCGCACTCTGCGGTGTGCGGCATCGCCTGCTGTGTGTTGCAGGTTACGTATGTGCGCACCCTTCACCCGCGGTTGTATGGGCGTGTACATTTCTGAATACTGCTCACCATGTTTTGGGGGTTTTTTGGGGTTTTTTTAACACTAGTACTATCACAAGGGGAGCACCGCCTACTAACACAAGGGAGTACCTACTGCTATCACAAGGGGGGCACCTCCTACTATCACAAGGGGAGCACCGCCTACTAACACAAGGGGCACCTACTGCTATCACAAGGGGCACCTACTGCTATCACAAGGGGCACCTCCTACTATCACAAGGGAGTACCTACTGCCATCACAAGGGGCACCTCCTACTAACACAAGGGGGCACCACCTATTAACACAAGGGGCACCTCCTACTATCACAAGGGGGCACCTCCTGCTATCACAAGGGGGTACCTACTGCTATCACAAGGGGGCACCTCCTACTAACACAAGGGGGCACGTCCTACTAACACAAGGGGGCACCTCCTACTATCACAAGGGTTACCTACTGCTATCACAAGGGGCACCTCCTACTGTCACAAGGGGGTACCTACTGCTATCACAAAGGGCACCTCCTACTGTCACAAGGGGGTACCTACTGCTATCACAAGGGGGTACCTACTGCTATCACAAGGGGGCACCTCCTGCTATCACAAGGGGCACCTCCTACTATCACAAGAGGGAGGGTATAAAGTGTGGTAGTGGAAGGTGCTGGCCTGAAGAAGGGAACCCAGTAGGGCAAACCTTTATCTTCCGGGGAGAGCAGCCTTTCCATTGGAGTTATGTGAGTAGCCAAGATCCTAGCTTCGGCCCTTGGGGTGGGGGGGGGGGTGAATCGGAATACTCTCCCTTGGGGAGCCCTGTCAGGAGAACTGGGACTTGCTCCTGGAAGAGGAAAGGCCTGCGCTTCACCAGTACTGTAGACGTCAGGTTGACCCCAAAAGCTTGGTAAACTCTTCTGACCTGAAGTTCATGGAGAGGTAGAGAGAACCATGTTGGATTGGGTCTCCTCTTCCTAGCAGTCCAGGCTATGCCTAGAATACAGACTGTGTGAATGTCTGCGTTTCGGAAAAGGGTAGTTGGGTTGCCCTAGGGTCACCATTGCTGCAGTATGGTGCAATTGGGTTTGTCTTGAAAGAAGCCATTTGACCTTTGGCTATGGACTCCAGAAGGCTCCTGGTGTCCCTGTGGAACTCCAAGCAGTACCAGGACAGCATCCAGGGCAAGGATGTGAAACTGAGCCCCCCTCCCCCACTCTTAATGCATAACATAGAATGGGGGTACCACCCTTCGCCCATTGTCTGCCCCCCTTTTCTCTGACTGGCCATGGCTGGCATAGGGTGTGCACTGCATATGCATAGCCAATCACTTGCTTTCTAGCAGTTAGGAGGTAGCTGAGCATGCATGGTGTTTTTTTCTAGTCAGCTGTGGATGGGTGGGGTAGAGAGTGTGCATGTTTGAGCACAGTGTGAAAGCAAATCTGGAGCATGCAGTTGGGGGGGCACCCCCCCTCTACCACTATGCCCCGGGCAACTGCCCCTCTTGCCCACCCCTGGCCCCAAGGTATTAGGCTGGAGGAACTGGTTAAAGGAGACCTCCCCATGTAAATGTTTCTCTGTGACAACACTGGAGCTGTGAAGTAGTGAGCCCTAAGTTGTGGTTTCTTTTTTAGGATCTCCAACACCCCATAAGTATAGCATCTGAGGAGTGTGCTGTGAGTTCCAAAGCCTAGATACGCCATTCTCAACCTCCAGAGGTTGCTAGGGGTTCCTTGAGCTGTGACTGATTGACCTCCCATTTCATGGTACATACATAGTTCTAAAGCTTAGGTCAGTCATTCTCAACCAGGGTTCCATGGAATTCTAGGGTTCCTCCAGAGGTTGCTAGGGGTTCCTTGAGCTGTGGCTGATTGACCTCCCATTTGATGGTACCTACATATTTCTAAAGCCCAGATCAGCCATGGAATTTTCCTCAAGAGGTTGCTAGGGGTTCCTTGAGCTGTGGTTGATTGACCTCCCATTTGATGGTACATACATAGTTCTAAAGCTTAGGTCAGTCATTCTCAACCAGGGTTCCATGGTTCTAGGGTTCTCAGAGGTTGCTAGGGGTTCCTTGAGCTGTGGCTGATTGATTGATGGTACCTCCCATTTGATGGTACATACATAGACCTTTTGATGGTACTAAAGCTTAGGTCAGTCATTCTCAACCAGGGTTCAAGGAATTCTATTGTTCCTCCAGAGGTTGCTAGGGGTTTCTTGAGCTGTGGCTGATTGACCTCCCATTTGATGGTACCTACATATTTCTAAAGCCCAGATCAGCCATTCTCAACCAGGGTTCCATGGAATTCTAGGGTTCTTCCAGAGGTTGCTAGGGGTTCCTTGAGCTGTGGCTGATTGACCTCCCATTTGATGGTACCTACATATTTCTAAAGCTTAGATCAGCCATTCTCAACCAGGGTTCCATGGAATTCTAGGGTTCCTCCAGAGGTTGCTAGGGGTTTCTTGAGCTGTGGCTGATTGACCTCCCATTTGATGGTACCTACATGTTTCTAAAGCTTAGATCAGCCATTCTCAACCCGGGTTCCGTGGAACTCTAGGATTCCTCCAGAGGTTGCTGGGGGTTTCTTGAGCTGTGGCTGATTGACCTCTCATTTGATGGTACCTACATATTTCTAAAGCCCAGATCAGCCATTTTCAACCAGGGTTCCATGGAATTCTAGGGTTACTCCAGAGGTTGCTAGGGGTTCCTTGAGCTGTGGCTGATTGACCTCCCATTTGATGGTACCTACATAGTTCTAAAGCTTAGATCAGCCATTTTCAACCAGGGTTCAAGGAATTCTATTGTTCCTCCAGAGGTTGCTAGGGGTTCCTTGAGCTGTGGCTGATTTGACCTCTCATATGATGATGTCTGCATATTATCAGGACCAACACCACTTGGAAGAACGCCATGCCGAAGGATAAAATAAGTAAAAGTGTGGGGGTAACATAAGTTTTCGTGTTGTGAAAGTTCCTGAGAGCCATAAGAAACAATTTAGTGATTTAACGCTCCAACGGTCAAAAGCTAAAACGTCAATTCGGCAAAGACTGACTCCTTTGAAGAGCGGAGAGCTTTCGGCCTGAAAAATACAACAAAGAACTGAAATACAAAAGTCCAGTGAGGCAGAGGGGGATAACGAGGAGAAAATGTTCATGTATTAATGTTTAGTAATTGATGATCAGAGCAGGGGCGGACTGACAACTCATGGGGCCCCTGGGCAATAGGGAATCATGGAGCCCACGGGCAATAGGGGATCATGGGGCCCCAGTGTCCTTGCCCAAACTCAAAAGAGCCTATGAAAAAGGTACCAGGGGCATCTCATGGGGCCCCCTACTGACCTTGGGCCCTCGGGCATTGCCCGAGTACCCGAATGGTTAGTCTGCCCCTGGATCAGAGGGATGACCATTGCTTATTGACGGTGATCACAGCCTTGGCCACAGCTGGCTTTGACACCCCAGTTATGGAACCCTTGCTGACTGATGAGCCATAGCCAGTGAGTCAATCTAAAGCCATTTTTTATCTAGACCAGTCTTTATCGTCCTTTTCACCACAGAGGGACCCTTACAATTATTTTCGGGTCTTAGGGAATACCTCCTTACATTGGTAGTTGGAAGATATGATCAACATAAGGGGGGGATATGATCTCCATGTATAATACATAAGGGGGGGATATGATCTCCATGTATAATACATAAGGGGGGGGGATTATATGATCTCCATGTATAATACATAAGGGGGGGATATGATCTCCATGTATAATACATAAGGGGGATATGATCTCCATGTATAATACATAAGGGGGGATCTCCACATGTATAAATACTTAAGATATGATCTCCATGTATAATACATAAGGGGGGGATCTCCATGTATATGATCTCCATGTATAATACATAAGGGGGGGTCTGATATGATCTCCATGTATAATACATAGGGGGGGGGATATGATCTCCATGTATAATAATACATCAAGTGGTTCATATATGATAGTGAACTTGGTGTAGAGCTAATCCTCCCCCATTCCAACTACTGACAACTCATTCCAGCTCATCGTTATCACTTCCTCCCCCAAAAACTCCGGTTTTCAGTATTTGAAATAAATGTATTTCTAGTACCATATTTGCATTTTTGCATTGTGTTCACAAAATCTTCCCTTTCATTTCCTTCCATCCTTCCTCTCTGTCTTTACTTCCATCCTTCCCACCCTTATTTCCTTTTCTTTCTTTCCTTCCCATTCTTTTCTCTTTTTTTTTTTCTTTCTCAATCTCTCTTCATCTCTCCCTCCCCCCCCCCCCCCCCTCTCTCTCTCTCCACCCCCCTCTGCCCCCCTCCCCATCTCTCTCTCCCTCTCCCCCGCTCTCTTTCCCTCTCTCGCTTTCTCTCTCTCTTTCTCTCTCTCTTCTCTTTCTCTGTCTCTTTCTTTTCTTTGTCTCTTTCTTTCCAGCCCCTTCTCTCTCCCTCTCTCTCCTTCCTTTTTTTTCTTTCTCTTTCTTTCCCTCTCTCTCATTCTCTCTATTTCTCTCTTTCTTTCTTTTTTCTCTTTCTTTCCATTTCTCTCCCCCTTTTTTCATTCTCTCTCTCTCTCTTTCTTTCTTTGTCTCTTGCTTTCTCTCTCTTCTTTTTTCTCTTTCTTTCCACTTCTCTCCCTCTCCCCTCTCTCCCTCACCCCCCTTTTTTCATTCTCTCTCTCTCTCCCCCCCCCCCCCCTTCTCTCCCTCCCTCTCTCCCTCCCTCTCTCTCCCATCTCCCCCCCTCTCTCTCTCTCTCTCTCTTTTGTTTTTACGGACACATACAAATCATTGTTACTTCTCTCATTTCTGGAGTTCAGTGAATAGACCCTGAGCAGTTTTATGAATCAAAGTCCTGTCAATGGTCTCTGTTATCTAACCTGCCCCTTGTATCATCTTCCATCCCTCGTGTATCCTCCACATTCTGGAGCACCTGACTAATGTCCAGTCAGCAGGAGATAGTAGAAGTTGGTGATGTGTTGGTGTCACATAGTTGTGGGAGGCAGAGATAAGGCAGTCATGAGGTGTCAGAGAGTGATCTCACATTCCAGCAGGGGGGCATCCAGGCTGTGACTCAGAGGGTGGTGATCAGGGAATGGCTGGATCCGCTGCAGACAGCAGAAAACAGCCAAATGTATTATTAGTCTGCAGCATGTGTGGAGGGAATACACCGCGGGCAGGGGCGGACTGACCATTTGGAAACTCGGGCACTGCCCGAGGGCCCGGGGTCAGTAGGGGGCCCCATGAGATGCCCCTGGTACCTTTTTCATAGGCTTTTTTGAGTTTGGGCAAGGACACAGGGGCCCGTGTGCTCGAATGGTCAGTCCGCCCCTGATTGGGCTCCTCTGACTACATATCTAAATGTTCCTCTGAGTATGTTGTTCTGTAGACTGTAGAGGAGACCTTGTGGCGCCGCTCCAAATTGGGACGCTAAAGAGAGTAACCCCACCAGTATGCGGAGAGAGGGAGCGGCGTTCCAAAGTGCTTCCAGTAGCTCCGATGCAATGATGAAACACACGCCGCCCAAATCAGCCGACAGAGTGTGGTGTAAGTAAGATGGCTCCAGTGACAGCCCTGACGAGTTTCGCCTTGCCCATCTCTGTGTCCAAGCCCCTGATGGGTGGGGCAAAATGCGTCAGAGGCCATCTTACATACACCAGACTCTCTGGGCTGGTTTGAGTGGCGTCCTCAATTATTCAGAGGACGGTGATCTCACTATACTCAGCAATGTAATCATTTGTGAAATATGTAATGATGTTAGGAGGCCACTCTCCTCTGCTGGTGCCACCACTTCCTGAGCAGTTAGTCCTTCCTGGATTAACAACCAGAATGCAATGGCCAGTGTCCCCGTATAGTCCTGCGTAGTCAGCATGCAAGCAAAACATTCCTCTAAATGTTGTCTTAAATGCTCCATTGGCCATTTGTGGGTTAGACGCACTTGTTGACCTAATGCTTTGGCGCTCAGTGGAGTGTGATCACATTCTGGAGTGCTCCCAGGTCATGAAGTCACCGTGTCATTTCGGTTCAGCCCCTAATGGCGGCCATGGATGCCTCGCAGAGGACAAGGGGCATGGAGACATTTGCACACCCTTGAAAGACTCATGGCATGCTGTAATCTTTGTCCCCGATGGGCTACATGCACCATTGGTAGTCCCTTTTTGTGATCAATCAGCTATTGGCCACAAAGAGAATTTGCAGTATAGTCAACAGTTCCTTAATGTCACACCAATCTTTTAAGAGTTGAAAGCAATCTTTAAGCAGCAAATATACACCATATTGCCAAAAGTATTGGGCCCAGGGGCGGACTGACCATTTGGAAACTCGAGCACTGGCCCGAGGGCCCGGGGTCAGTAAGGGGCCCCATGAGATGCCCCTGGTACCTTTTTCATAGGCTTTTTTGAGTTTGGGCAAGGACACAGGGGCCCTATGATTCCCTATTGCCCGGGGGCCCCATGAGTTGTCAGTCCGCCCTTGATTGGGCCGTCTGCCTTTTTTCACGCACATGAACTTTAATGGCCTCCCAGTCTTAGTCCGTAGGGTTCAATATTGAGTTGGCCCCCGCCCTTTCAACGCAGATGACCTTTAATGTCCTCCCTGTCTTAGTCTGTAGGGGTCAATATTGAGTTGGCCCCGCCCTTTCCACACACATGACCTTAATGGCCCCCAGTCTTAGTCCGTAGGGTTCAATATTGAGTTTGCAGCTATAACAGCTTCAACTCTTCTGGGAAGGCCGTCCACCAGGTTTAGGGGGTGTCTATGGGAAAGTTGGACCATTCTTCCAGAAGCACATTTGTCAGGTCAGGCACTGATGTCGGGGGAGGAGGCCTGGCTCGCAGTCTCCGCTCTAATTCATCCCAAAGGTGTTCTGTGAGGTTGAGGTCAGGACTCTGTGCAGGACAGTCAAGTTCCTCCAGCCCAAACTGGCTCCTCCATGTCTTTATGGACCTTGCTTTGTGCACTGGTGGGCAAGTCATGTTGGAACAGGAAGGGGCATCCCCAAACTCTTCCCGCAAAGTTGGGGGAGCATGAAAATTGTCCAAAATGTCTTGGTATGCTGACACCTTAAGAATTCCCTTCACTGGAACTAGGGGGCCAAGCCCAACCCCTGAAAAACAACCCCACACCATAATCCCTCCTCCACCAAACTTTATACTTGGCACAATGTAGTCAGGCAAGTACCGGTCTCCTGGCAACCGCCAAACCCAGACATGTCCATTGGATTGCCAGACAGACAAGTGTGATTGGTCATTCCAGACAACACGTCTCCACTGCTCTAGAGTCCAGTGGAGGCGTGCTTTACACCACGGCATCCGACGCTTATTGCACAGGTGGCAACCTATCACAGTACCCTGCTTTAATTCACTGAGCTCCTGAGAGCGACCCATTCTTTCACAAATATTTGTAGAAGCAGTCTGCATGCCTAGGGGCTTGTGTTTTATACACCTGTGGCCATGGAAGGGATTGAGATACCTGAATCCAATGATTTGGAGGGATGTCCCAGTACTTTTGGCAATATAGTGTGTGTGTGAGAACAGAGCTGGAACAAATCCTTGGACACATTGTCAGACCGTACACTGGTGCAGCGGGTCCTGGGTTCCTCCTGGTGCAGCGGGTCCTGGGTTCCTCCTGGTGCAGTGGGTCCTGGGTTCCTCCTGGTGCACGACAATGCCCGGCCTCATGTGGTGAGAGTATGCAGGCAGCTCCTGGAGGATGAAGGAATTGATACCATTGAATGGCACCCACACTCGCCTGACCTAAATCCAATGGAACATATCTGGGATGTAATGTTTTGGTCCATCCAACGCCACCAGGTTGCACCTCAGACTATCCAGGAGCTCAGTGATGCCCTG
Source organism: Staurois parvus (assembly GCA_951230385.1). Taxonomy (NCBI): domain Eukaryota; kingdom Metazoa; phylum Chordata; class Amphibia; order Anura; family Ranidae; genus Staurois; species Staurois parvus. The sequence continues at coordinate 518,494 of CATNWA010015777.1, read as the reverse complement.
GTCCAGATCTGGGAGGAAATCCCCCAGGACACCATCGTGGTCTCATTAGGAGCCTCCCCCGACGTTGTCAGTCATGCATACAAGCACGTAGGGGCCATACAAACTACTGAGTACCATTTTGAGTTGCTGCCTTGAATTTTCAGCAAAACGGACTCACCTGTTGCATAATTTTTTCACTTTGATTTTCGGGGTGTGTCTTTGAATTTGTAGTTCGATCTTTTTCATTTCCATCAAACGATGGGGCATCCTTTACGTTCCTCACACATCCCCTGTCCATGTCAGTATAGAGATCCAGCAGGAGATTCCTCCCCATTGAGATCTGATGGGTTTTCAAAGTGTTCCTTTAATTTTTTTTGAGCAGTGTATGTTCTCCGCTGACTTGTAGGTTAGTCCTATCAGAAAGATAGACATCTCTTTTCTTTGAACTTTGAGAAGGTAGTTTTCTTCCGCTTACAGCTATTGGTTGAACAAGTCTCTAATAAATATATGTTCTCCATTGACCTATGGATTGGTCCTATCAGGAAGGTGAACATCACAACTTCTACCTCTCCCATACTTATAGAAGGTATTTTTCTTCAGCTTCAATCTATAGGTGGACAGTTTTGTAATAAATGTATCTTCTCCACTGACGTAGTGAGAAAGGTGGACTTGTTTTCCATACTTTGAGAAGGTATTTTTCTTCAGCTTACAGTAGATCTAAAGATTGGACAGCTGTTTATCAAATATATGTTCTGCATTGACTCATGGATTAGTTCTGTCAGAAAGGTGGACATCTCTTCTTTCCCATACTATGAGAAGGTATTTTTCTTCAGCTTAGATCTATAGCTTGGACAGCTTTCTAAATAAATATAGGTTTTCCATTGGCTTGTAAATTAGTTTCTATCAGAAGGTGGACATCATCTTTTAGTTTCTTCTTCTCTGTCCCGTACTATGAGAAGGTATTTTCCTTCAGCTTAGATCTATAGGTTGGACAGTTCTCTATATAAATATAGGTCTTCCATTAACTGGTGAATTAGTTCTATCAGAAAGGTGGACATCTTTTAGTTTCTTCTTCTCTCCCATACTTTGAGAAGGTATTTTTCTTCAGCTTAGATCTATAGCTTGGACAGCTTTCAAATAAATATAGGTCTTCCATTGGCTTGTAAATTAGTTCTGTCAGAAAGGTGGACATCTTTTAGTTTCTTCTTCTGTCCCGTACTATGAGAAGGTATTTTCCTTCAGATTAGATCTATAGGTTGGACAGTTCTCCTATAAATATAGGTCTTCCATTAACTGGTGAATTAGTTCTATCAGAACGGTGGACATCTTTTAGTTTCTTCTTCTGTCCCGTACTTTGAGAAGGTATTTTTCTTCAGCTTAGAATCTAAGCTGAAGAAAAATACTTTCTCCAAGTATGGGACAGAAGAGTTGTCCACCTTTCTGACAGAACTAATCCATTAGTCAATGCAGAACATAGATTTGATATACAGCTGTCCAACCTTTAGATCTACTGTAAGCTGAAGAAAAATACCTTCTCAAAGTATGGAAGACAAGTCTAGCCTTAGATCTATAGATTGGACAGTTCTCTAATAAATGTAGGTCTTCCATTAACTGGTGATTAGTTCTGTCAGAAAGGTGGACGTCTTTCAGTTTCTTCTTCTCTCCCGTACTTTGAGAAGATATTTTTCTTCAGCTTAGATCTGTAGGTTGGACAGTTCTCCTATAAATATAGGTCTTCCATTAACTGGTGAATTAGTTCTATCAGAAAGGTGGACATCTTTTAGTTTCTTCTTCTCTCCCGTACTTTGAGAAGGTACTTTTCTTCAGCTTACAGTAGATCTAAAGGTTGGACAGTTGTCTATCAAATATATGTTCTGCATTGACTCATGGATTAGTTCTGTCAGAAAGGCGGACATCTCTTCTGTCCCGTACTATGAGAAGGTATTTTTCTTCAGCTTAGATCTATAGGTTGGACAGCTTTCTAATAAATATAGGTCTTCCATTGGCTTGTAAATTAGTTCTATCAGAAAGGTGGACATCTTTTAGTTTCTTCTTCTGTCCCATACTATGAGAAGGTATTTTTCTTCAGCTTAGATCTATAGGTTGGACAGTTCTCTTATAAATATAGGTCTTCCATTAACTGGTGAATTAGTTCTATCAGAAAGGTGGACGTCTTTTAGTTTCTTCTTCTGTCCTGTACTTTGAGAAGGTATTTTTCTTCAGCTTAGAATCTAAGCTGAGGAAAAATACCTTCTCCAAGTACGGGACAGAAGAGATGTCCACCTTTCTGACAGAACTAATCCATTAGTCAATGCAGAACATAGATTTGATAGACAGCTGTCCAACCTTTAGATCTACTGTAAGCTGAAGAAAAGTACCTTCTCAAAGTATGGAAGACAAGTCCAGCCTTAGATCTATAGGTTGGACAGTTCTCTAATAAATATAGGTCTTCCATTAACTGGTGAATTAGTTCTGTCAGAAAGGTGGACGTCTTTCAGTTTCTTCTTCTCTCCAGTACTTTGAGAAGGTATTTTTCTTCGGCTTAGGTTTTCTGATAACCCTGGGCCCCATGTCTGTGACTTGGAATGTTAAGTGAAACTTTGCTGGCTTCTTATCAGCAGAGCTGTCTGAGCAAGTTATACTGCAGGTACATGGGCAGACATGGCTAATGTAAGAGAGGTTGACATGCCGAAATGCCAGAGAAAACATCACAAATCACTTACGAAATCCATCCAGGCAACCTATATTTTATCCTACATCCAAGAATGTAAGTATTTCATTGGCCACCCTGGAAATAATTATCATACGTTAAATCGGAATACAGAATGTTCTTCATGGGTCATTAATTAATGAGACTTTTGTTTGACCTAGACGTCCATTAATCAATGCAAGCATGCCTTCAAAATATTTTTTAATTTTTTTTTTTAAACCCAAGAACGGAAATGGAGTATGTTGCATTTTATCAGTCCTCAGATGTGGTGGCTGTGTCCTTTTTTCAGGTTAGAGCTGACATTTTAGGTCTGGCAAGTCTTACATAGTCCAGCTTGGATCCATGTACGTATGTATGTGCTATACCTGTGGGCAGGGCCGGGGTATCACCAGTCCTCCTGTATGGGGCCCAGGCCTGTAGGGGGGCCCAGGCAGCTGGGTGACTCAGATGTGGGCAGGGAGGGTGATTGTTATGGAGGGGTAATTACTGGAACCGATCCCCTGTATGGTCCTCTCTGCAGCAGCTGAAAGCTGGTTTCCTCTCCTTTTCCTCCTGCTGGCTTTCAGCTGCTGCAGAGAAAGCCATACAGGGGATCGGTACCAGTTACTACCCCCCCCCCCCCCCCCTCCGCACCTATCACCCTCCCTGTGCACCATACGTTTTCCCCTGTGTGCCCCATCCCCTGTGGTTCTGCTGGCTTTCCTCCCCTCTTTCCCACAGGATCCTTCAGGATGGAGAGTGGGGGAAGGGTCCAGTAAATATGTCACATTTATCAGCCCCTTCCTTTCCTGAAATGAACACGATGAGTGATCGATACCAGGGGCGGACTGACCATTTGGGAACTCGGGCACTGCCCAGGGCCCTGGGTCAGTAGGGGGCCCCATGAGATGCCCCTGGTATCTTTTCATAGGCTTTTTTGGGTGTGGTTTGATTGTGGGCGAGGACACAGGGGCCCCATGATCCCCTATTGCCCGGGGGCCCCATGAGTTGTCAGTCCGCCCCTGGAGTGATCGATACTGATCAATCGCTAATTCATAACTGAAGTATAGTAAGCTGTTTTTGTTTTTTTTTGGGGTGGGGAGGTTTCCTGTCAGGTTGGCTGCATGGGGCCCCGTGGTTTCTAACAGCGGCCCTGCCTGTGGGATCCCTATGGAAGCTGGAAATCTCTGTAGTAGACACCTCTACTACACCACTACTACAGTGATCTCCACTCGCTTCCGGGTCCCGTGCCGATCGCCTGCCCTGCTGCATTCTGAACACAGGTGGTCGCTCGGTCAGCATAGACACCATTCAGGGAACGATTGCATGCGTTCTCTGATTGGATGAGGTGGAGAGGCGGGGTGCTGTTGTTGCAATTTCCACCTTACCCAATCAGATAATACAGGTGTACCTTGGTTTAGGAATTTAATTAGTTCTGCGGGACTTTACGTATTGCGAAAAATTCGTAAACAGTGGTTTCCCATAGGAATGCATTGAAACCATTAATCCGTTCCGGAGGTCAGAAAAAAGTTAAAAAAAAGTTTTGTCTGTTCAAAACTCTTTATAAAGTGCACTTTAAAGGCATAAATACTGTACAGGGACATGATTAAAAATGTATTATTATAAAGGATTTATATAGCGCCAACAGTTTGCTCAGCGCTTTACAATATAACGGGAGACAATACAGTTCAGTTCAATACAAGAGGGATAGGAGGGCCTGATCCTGGGAGCTTACAATCTTTAATTCGTAAATGCATTGGGGACATGATTAAAACTTTATTTCATAAGTGCATTGAAAATCAATTAATCCGTTCCAGAGTTCATAAAAAAGTAAAAAAAAAAAATTGCAAAAAATTCGTAAACCGAAACGCAGTTTCCCATAGGAATGAACTGAAACCAATTAATCCATTCCAGAGGTCAGAAAAAAGTAAAAAAAAAGTTTTAGCTGTTCAAAACTCTTTATAAAGTGCACTTTAAAGGCATAAAGGGACATGATTAAAAAAAAATTAGTAAATGCATTAAAAACCAATTAATCCATTTCAAAGGTCATAAAAAAGTTAAAAAAAAAAGTTTTATCTGTTCAAAACTCTTTATAAAGTGCACTTTAAAGGCATAAATACTGTACAGGGACATCATTAAAAAAAAAAAAATTGTAAATGCATTAAAAAAACAATTAATCCGTTCCGGAGGTCATAAAAAAGTTAAAAAAAAGTTTTATCTGTTCGGAACTCTTTATAAAGTGCACTTTAAAGGCACAAATACTGTACAGGAACATGATTAAAAATTAATTCGTAATTACATTGAAAACCAATTAATCCGTTCCGGAAGTCAGAAAAAAGTAAAAAAAAAGTTTTTGCTGTTCAAAACTCTTTATAAAGTGCACTTTAAAGGCAGAAATACTGTACAGGGACATGATTAAAAAAAAAAAAATGCAATGAAAACCAATTAATCCGTTTGTATTAAAAAAAAAAATTTGTAAACCGAGGCATTATTTTCAATGGATTTTCATTGGTAAACCGAAAATTTCGTTAACCGCGGCGTTCGTAAACCGAGGTACGCCCAGGGGCGGACTGACCATTTGGAAACTCGGGCACTGCCCGAGGGCCCGGGGTCAGTAGGGGGCCCCATGAGATGCCCCTGGTACCTTTTTCATAGGCTTTTTTTGAGTTTGTGCAAGGACACGGGGGCCCCATGATCCCCTATTGCCTGGGGGCCCCATGGTCCCCTATTGCCCGGGGGCCCCATGATCCCCTATTGCCCGGGGGCCCCATGAGTTGTCAGTCCGCCCCTGGGTACGCCTGTACTTTGCATTCATTGAGAAAACGCAAAGTGTTCCCTGAACGGCGGTGGCGCCAGATTGTGGTGCTCAGACCCAGTGGGGGCAGGAGGGTCTACACAAGCAGCTTCTTGCAGGCGGGTTGGCCTTGTGAGTTTTTTTCCCCTGGAACTCGATGTTGTGTTCCGTCTCTGCCAGTATATGGGATCAGCGTTTAATTCGCGCCTCGGATTACACAGCATGGTGACCGCAGCGAGGTAATCGAACGTGACAGCGGATCAGGTCGGCTGAGCTCACCTTACAATCCCTTTCCCTTTCTCTGCAAAACAGCCCCCAACTGACCTTTTTACGTTTCTTCGGCGTACGCCGCGACCTTTTTGGCATTTTTTTGGGGGGTTGGCTAACTTTTTTTGGGATTTAGCGCAATGGCGTGGAACCGCGCTCGTGTTTTTATAAAAAAGCGATGAGGTTTATTGGACAAGACGAAACGAGCTGTCCGGTTAAAAAGTATGAAGACCAGAAAATTTGGTTATTTAGGGGTGTCAAACCGGCGGCCCTCCAGCTGTTGCCAAACTACAAGTCCCATCATGCCTCTGCCTTCGGGAGTCACGCTTGTAACTGCCAATCTTGCAATGCCTCATGGGACTTGTAGTTTGACAACAGCTGGAGGGCCGCCAGTTTGACACCCGGGATCTAAAGGGTCCATTTACTGTGAAAAAAATGTTGTGTGAATGTCTCAGAATTACCTCGGCCGTCATAAATACTCCCCATTAGTGGTCAGTACTGGGGTCTTCAGTTCGAATCCCAACTGCGGCACCACCTGCCTGGAGCTTGCATGTTCTCCCTGTGCCTGTGGCGGTGGTACTCCGGTTTCCTCCTTCACTCCAAAGACATGCTGGTAGGTGAATTTGCTCCTGTCTAAATTGGCCCCTAGTATGTGTATGTATGAATGTGAATTAGGGACCTTAGATTGTACGCTCCTCGGGGGCGGGGACTGATGAGAATGTACAATATATATGTAAAGCGCGGCGTAAATTGATGGCGCGATATAAGTACCTGAAATAAGTCATCTATATATTTCCTATGATGGCCAGCTCCCTCTAGTGGCCATAATGTGGTATCTCCCTAAAGATTGCAAAACACTGCACTACGGCCACTAGAGGGGGCTGACGATTCAAGGAAGTAAATGTATTAGACATGGTACAGGGTTGACAGAGCACATTTGTGATATTTCTGCTGCAAATTTTTATCCTACATTGTAAGCTCTGATAAGCAGGGCCCTCTGATTCCTCCTGTATTGGCTGCCCTTATGCTGTGCAGACTGTAGCCGCTATATAAATCCTGTATTATAACGCAGAACTCAGAGTTAAAGTGTTACTAAACCCCGGACCCCGCATTCACTATATCCGCTCTCCCCGGACCCCGCATTCACTATATCCGCTCTCCCCGGACCCCGCATTCACTATATCCGCTCTCCCCGGACCCCGCATTCACTATATCCGCTCTCCCCGGACCCCGCATTCACTATATCTGCTCTCCCCGGACCCCGCATTCACTATATCCGCTCTCCCCGGACCCCGCATTCACTATATCTGCTCTCCCTGGATCCTGCATTCACTATATCCGCTCTCCCCGGACCCCGCATTCACTATATCCGCTCTCCCCGGACCCCGCATTCACTATATCCGCTCTCCCCGGACCCCGCATTCACTATATCCGCTCTCCCCGGACCCCGCATTCACTATATCCGCTCTCCCCGGACCCCGCATTCACTATATCCGCTCTCCCCGGACCCCGCATTCACTATATCCGCTCTCCCCGGACCCCGCATTCACTATATCCGCTCTCCCCGGACCCCGCATTCACTATATCCGCTCTCCCCGGACCCCGCATTCACTATATCCGCTCTCCCCGGACCCCGCATTCACTATATCCGCTCTCCCCGGACCCCGCATTCACTATATCCGCTCTCCCCGGACCCCGCATTCACTATATCCGCTCTCCCCGGACCCCGCACTCACTATATCTGCTCTCCCCGGACCCTGCATTCACTATATCCGCTCTCCCCGGACCCCGCATTCACTATATCCGCTCTCCCCGGACCCCGCATTCACTATATTCGGTCTCCCCGGAGCCCGCATTCACTATATCCGCTCTCCCCGGACCCCGCATTCACTATATCCGCTCTCCCCGGACCCTGCATTCACTATATCCGCTCTCCCCAGACCCCGCATTCACTATATCCGCTCTCCCCGGACCCCGCATTCACTATATCCGCTCTCCCCGGACCCTGCATTCACTATATCCCCTCTCCCCGGACCCTGCATTCACTATATCCGCTCTCCCCGGACCCCGCATTCACTATATCCGCTCTCCCCCGACCCTGCATTCACTATATCTGCTCTCCCCGGACCCCGCATTCACTATATCCCCTCTCCCCGGACCCTGCATTCACTATATCCGCTCTCCCCGGACCCCGCATTCACTATATCCCCTCTCCCCGGACCCTGCATTCACTATATCCCCTCTCCCCGGACCCCGCATTCACTATATCCCCTCTCCCCGGACCCTGCATTCACTATATCCTCTCTCCCCGCTCACTATATATCTCTCCTCTGCCACCGGGAGAAAACCTTAACCTTCCCACTATGCCCCTGTCACAATTCAGCAGGAATTGGACAAAATTGGAGCCATGTATGCCACTGGGAGGAACCCTTAGCCTTCCCACCACCAAACTGAAGCCATGTATGACCAGCTTAAGTGTAAGGGTTAGAGTTCATATGCATATAATGGGGCCTTATGGTAGGCCATGACTCTCCGTGCCAAAAACCAGCAGCCCAGAACTTTAGTGATGCGTCAACGTCCAGCAGGAAAGTGTTGGGTGATGTTTTGAAGAGCAGGTATTCAGCTGTGATGTCCGTTTGCTTGGGCAACATTCCAGCTCTGTCGTAATGGTGCTCAGTTGTCTGGAAAGAACTGTTATGGCAAAATCTGCATGTACTTAGAGCACATTATATGCCAATTGTTTGGTTTTGGATGGGAAGTCAGAGAATGTAATTGTACCAATTAGTAGTCATCTCAGTGGCCCAGGGTTCAACTCCACTGACTTGAAGTGATCCTGTCAAGAAAAATGCTAAACCCAATCCCCTGTAATAGACGAGGTATTATTCTCGTGTTTGCAACCTCCTCTCTGTTTGTGGAGTACAGGGGCAAAGGCTTTTTTTTTCCACCCTGTGAATCACTTGCAATCGATCTACATGTAAAAAAACATCATCGATCAACTTTGTTTGAATGATTTTATTCCCATCGCAACGAATGATTCACTCTTTGCTCAAGGAACCTTGGTTGGGAAAAGGTTGCTCCATAGCATTTGTTTGTCCAGTCAACACAAATGATCGACAGACTTTGCTAGGAGGTGGCCTTGATTCACAACAAGTTATGGAAAAGTCATCGGGATTCAATATGAGGGTTTACATACGTGTAATAGCCATGTGATTTTGGTCCAGATATTAGCTGTGTGTATGCACTTGAAACAACACAGTTGAGTACTGTCTGTGGTACTTTATTTGCACTAAAATTTTCAAGACTAGGTTTTTACCCATCGTCCAAGGTATCTGGGCCTTAATGGAAGGGGGAATATCTGCTTGGACCTTAGAAGAAGGTAGTATACCTGTTTGGACCTTAGGAGAAGGGAGCAGGGCCCGTGCTACCACTAGGCAAACTAAGCAGCTGCCTAGGGGGCGCAGACATGGCCAAGGCCGCTGAAAGGGCTGTACAGTCGGCCCTGCTGTAACCAGCGGTGTACCCACATGGAAGAAGAAAAATATATTTTTAAAATATTCTTCCCAAATATATTGACATATATTTTTGAAATACTACAATTTTGGCCGTATTCAATATATTTCAAAATATGTTTCAATATATATACTTTTTTACTTTGTAATTTTTTAATTTTTTTCTAATAGAAGAGGTACACCTACTTGGACCTTAGAAGAAGAGGGTGGACCTGCTTGGACCTTAGAAAAAGGAGCTAGACCTGTTTGAAACCCTTGAAGAAGGACTTTTGAGGAAGAAGATATACTTGCTTGGACCTAAGAAGAAAGGGGTATACCTGCTTGGACCTTAGAAGAAGTGGGGTACACCCAGGGGCGGACTGACAAATCATGGGGCCACCGGGCAATAGGGGATCATGGGGCCCCTGTGTCCTTGCCCAAACTCAAAAAAGCCTATGAAAAAGCTACCAGGGGCATCTCATGGGGCCCCCCTACTGACCCCGGGCCCTCGGGCGGTGCCCGGTTTCCAAATGGTCAGTCCGCCCTGGGTACACCTACTTGGACCTTAGAGGAAAAAGGTATACCTGCTTGGACCTTAGAAGAAGGGGTAGACTTGCTGAGACCTTAGAAAAAGTGGGGTACACCTACTTGGACCTTCAAGGAAACAGGTATACTTGCTTGGACATAAGAAGAAAGGGGTATACCTGCTTGGACCTTAGAAGAAGTGGGGTACACCCAGGGGCAGACTGACAACTCATGGGGCCCCCGGGCAATTGTGGATCATGGGGCCCCTGTGTCCTTGCCCAAACTCAAAAAAGCCTATGAAAAAGGTACCAGGGGCATCTCATGGGACCCCCTACTGACCCCGGGCCCTCGGGCAGTGCCCGAGTTTCCAAATGGTCAGTCCACCCCTGGGTAAACCTACTTGGACCTTAGAGGAAAAGCGTATACCTGCTTGGACCTTAGAAGAAGGGGTAGACTTGCTGAGACCTTAGAAAAAGTGGGGTACACCTACTTGGACCTTAGAGGAAAAGCGTATACCTGCTTGGACCTTAGAAGAAGGGGTAGACTTGCTGAGACCTTAGAAGAAGTGGGGTACACCTACTTGGACCTTAGAGGAAACCACCTTAGAGGAAACCGGTATACCTGCCTGGACCGTAGAAGAAGGGGTGTACCTGCTTGGACCTTAGAAGAAGGGGTAGACCTGCTGAGACCTTAGAAGAAGGGGTAGACTTGCTGAGACCTTAGAAAAAGTGGGGTACACCTACTTGGACCTTAGAGGAAAAGCGTATACCTGCTTGGACCTTAGAAGAAGGGGTAGACTTGCTGAGACCTTAGAAGAAGTGGGGTACACCTACTTGGACCTTAGAGGAAACAGGTATACCTGCCTGGACCGTAGAAGAAGGGGTGTACCTGCTTGGACCTTAGAAGAAGGGGTAGACTTGCTGAGACCTTAGAAGAAGTGGGGTACACTTACTTGGACCTTAGAGGAAACAGGTATACCTGCCTGGACCTTAGACGAAAGGGGTATACCTGCTTGGACCTTAGAAGAAGGGGTAGACCTGCTGAGACCTTAGAAGAAGTGGGGTACACCTGCTTGGACCTTAGAAGAAGGGGTAGACCTGCTGAGACCTTAGAAGAAGGCTGAGACCTTAGTGGGGTACACCTACTTGGACCTTAGAGGCAAAAGGTATACCTGCTTGGACCTTAGAAGAAGGGGATATACCTACTTAGACAGCGCTAATGAAAAAAGTGAACAGGACTCCACTGAGTTGTTGCAAGTGCACTAATATGGCTACAGCCACTCGAAGTACGAGGTCCACAGAAATAATTATTCTAACAAATCAGTAGAAGGTCTCTCTGCTAGCTGTACCAATATCCTGAAGTAGAAACCCTTTCGGCCCTTTTCTAGGAATTGTAACTTCATTTAGCCGCGGTCTCTGGGAATGTGTAGCAATTAGTGCCGAGAGAGCACACAGGCCGTCCTTGGAAACAAAGCCCGGAGATGGTGGGAATTCACTCCTATTATGTGACCTCCATCAATGACTAGACTCCTGCAGTCTTTTGATGACACTGCTGAGATCATACAAATGAGGGGGCACAAAGGAATTCCTTTCCTATCTGGGGAAAAAAAAGGAAACAATTGTGTTACTGGCCATTGACACATGCACATGGACAGTCTGACGAAACTGCACCTGACTGCAATAAGCAATCCCATAGTAAAAAAAAAAAAAACAAGATCTTGCTCAAATTTATGTAGGCCCCTCTCGAAAGACGTTCTACGACACCCCGACTAGATGCCAACCTCGGTTGCCTTGGTAAGCACAAACAATGTCTAAAGGAGTATTGTCTCAATTTCAAGTGTACATTTTGCTCATTTTTTTGGTGTGTGCCGCATGCTATCTGCTTCTCTCTGCGCAGTAATTGGATATATTTACTGTAAATAGGAGATCAAAGGTCCCGTGTGCTCCTCCTATATTTTGTATTCTCCGGGGTGCCATTGTGCCTCATTCAAACATAAACAGTTTCTGAACAGTTTCTATAAAGAACATCGGACTAGTCCAGGAGGAGAGACTGAAAGCACTTCCAAGTGAAAGCCTATACAACATTAAATCACATAAAAGCCTCAGTCAGTTTCGGTTGACCAGTGGTCGTCTAAGGTTCAAAAGAACTCTGTGTGATTTGTGGAGGGTTTGACCCCACGATGAGGCTCACATTCACATTGGTTTCTTTTTATCTCAGCTGAGTACTGTCTGGGATACTTTTTTTTTTTTTTAACAGTTTTATATTATCAGGACAAGCTTTCAAGGTGTCCACTGCCTTCATTTAAGGTCCAAGCAGGTCTACGCCATTCTTCTAAGGTCCAAGCAGGTATATCTCCCCTTCTCCTAAGGTCCAAGCATGTATATCCCCTTCTCCTAAGGTTCAAGCAGGTATATCCCCTTCTCCTAAGGTCCAAGCAGGTATATCCCCTTCTCCTAAGGTTCAAGCAGGTATATCCCCTTCTCCTAAGGTCCAAGCAGGTATATCCCCTTCTCCTAAGGTCCAAGCAGGTATATCCCCTTCTCCTAAGGTCCAAGCAGGTATATCCCCTTTTCCTAAGGTCCAAGCATGTATATCCCCTTCTCCTAAGGTCCAAGCAGGTATATCCCCTTCTCCTAAGGTCCAAGCAGGTATATCCCCTTCTCCTAAGGTTCAAGCAGGTATATCCCCTTCTCCTAAGGTCCAAGCAGGTATATCCCCTTCTCCTAAGGTCCAAGCAGGTATATCCCCTTCTCTTAAGGTCCAAGCAGGTATATCCCCTTTTCCTAAGGTCCAAGCAGGTATATCCCCTTCTCCTAAGGTTCAAGTAGGTATATCCCCTTCTCCTAAGGTCCAAGCAGGTATATCCCCTTCCTCTAAGGTCCAGGCAGGTATAACCCCTTCTCCTAAGGTCCAAGCAGGTATATCCCCTTCCCCTAAGGTCCAAGCAGGTATATCCCCTTCTCCTAAGGTCCAAGCAGGTATATCCCCTTCTCCTAAGGTCCAAGCAGGTATATCCGCTTCTCCTAAGGTCCAAGCAGGTATATCCCTTCCTCTAAGGTCCAAGCAGGTGCACCCCCCTCTTCTAAAGTCCTAGCAGATATACCCCTTCTTCTAAAGTCCAAGCATGCCCTCTTTTTCAAAGGTTCTAGCTGGCATACCTTCATCATCTAATGTCCTAGCAGGTATATTCCCTCTATCTAAATTTCAAGCAGGTATATCGTCTTCTTAGAAGGTCCAAGCAGGTACACCCACTTCTTCTAGTATGAAGCAGGGGCGGACTGACAACTCATGGGGCTACTGGGAAATAGGGGATCGTGGGGCCCCTGTGTCCTTGCCCAAACTCAAAAAAGCCTATGAAAAAGGTACCAGCGGCATCTCATGGGGCCCCATACTGACCCCGGGCCCAAATGGTCAGTCCGCCCCTGCTTTGAAGTATACTTCTTTTTTTTTTTCTAAGATCCTAGCAGGTATACTCCCCTATTCTAAAGTCCAAGAAGGTATGTTCTCTTCTTTTGAGGTCCAACCAAGTATTCTTCCTTCATCTAAGGTCTTAGCAGGTATACTTCCTTCTTCTAAGTTCCAAGCAGGTCTGTCCCCTTCTTTTAAGGTCTAAGCAGGCCCATCCCCTTCTTTCAAGGTTCAGGCAGGTATGCCACCTTTGTGTAAGGTACAAGCAGGTCTACCCCCTTTTTCTACGTTCCAAGCAGGTCTACCCTCTTCTTCTAAGGTCCAAGTAGGTATACCCCTTTCTTCTAAGGTCCAAGTAGGTATACCCCCTTCTTCTAAGGCCCAAATAGGTATACCCCCTTCTTCTATAGTCCTAGCAGGTATACTCCTTTCTTCTAAGATCCAGATATACCCCTTTTTCTAAAGTTCAACCAGGTATAGTATATCCTCTTCTTTTAAGGCTCAAGCAGGTATATTTCCTTCTTCTAAGGTCAAAGCAAGTCTACCCCCTCCCTCTAAGGTCCAAGCAGGTGCACCCCCTCTTCTAAAGTTCTAGCAGGTAAACGTCTCCTTCAAGGATCCTAGCAGGTATACTCCCTTCTTCTAAGGTCCTACTAAGTATACCCCCTTCATCTAAGGTCCAAGTAGGTATACTTCCTTCTTCTAAAGTCCAAGCAGGTATGTCCCATTCTTCTAGTGTCCAAGTAGGTACATCCCCTTCTTCAAAGGTACAAGCAGGTCCACCCCCGTCTTACAAGGCCCAAGCAAGTCTAACCCCTCCCTTTAATGTCCAAGAAGGTACACCCCCCTCTTCTAAAGTCTAAGCACGTATGCCCTTTTCTCCTGGGGTCCTAGCTGGCATACCCTCTTCATCTAAGGTCCTAGCAGGTATATCCTCTACTTCTAAGGTCCACAGAGGTACACCCACTTCTTCTAAAGTCCTAGCAGGTATACTTCCTTCATCTAAAGTCCTAGCAGGTATACTTCCTTCTAAAGTCCAAGCAGGTATGTCCCATTCTTCTAATGTCCTGACAGGTATGTCCATTAATTCTAAACTCCTAGCCAGGGGCGGACTGATAACTCATGGGGCCCTCGGGCAATAGGGGATCATGGGGCCCCTGTGTCCTTGGCCAAACTCAAAAAAGCCTATGAAAAAGGTACCAGGGCATCTCATGGGGCCCCCTACTGACTCCGGGCCCTCGGGCAGTGCCCGAGTTTCCAAATGGTCAGTCCGCCCCTGCTCCTAGCAGGTCTACTACCTACTTCTAAATTAAAAGCAGGTCTGTCCCCTTCTTTCAAGGTCCATACAAATCTAACCCCTTCTTCTAAGGTCCAAGCAGGTCTATCCCATTCTTCTATAGTCCAAGCAGGCCCACCCCCTCCTTCCAAGGTCCAGGCAGGTATATCACTTTCTTCTAAAGTAAAAAGCGGGTCTACCCCCCTTTTTTGAAAGGCCAAGCAGGTATACTCCCTTCTTTTAAGGTCTAAGCAGGAATACCTCCTTCTGCTAAGGTTCAAGTAGGTATACACCCCTTTTTCTAAGGTTCTAGCAGGTCTACCCCTTCTAAAGCTGAAGCAGATATACCTGTAAAAAAAGAGAGTTCAGTGTAAAATCTCCATTGGGATAAAATAACTTCCCAGGGGATAGCAAAAAAAAAAAAAAAAAAAAACATTCACGAGGCGGCAGAATTACCTCCTAGAACCCCGTAAGCTGGCTGTCGTGTAAAGGAAAAAATCAAATAATCAAAAAGAGTAAACCGTATATGCATGTCTGGAAGTTTTTCAGATTGAGATTTTGTCTGCCTGTTCATGTCCTGTGAAAATCCATGTCCAGCACTGCACCCCCGACTTCTTCTTGGACAAGTCCAGTAGATTTTTATTAATATTGATCAACCGTTGGAAGATAAAGCCAATGTGTCAGCAGGTGACCCCACCACCATCATAGTCAATGTGTGTCCAGTATAAGCATCTTTTTCCCTCAGCTTCCAAGCCTTCATGAAGAGCAAGTTATGAGCCCACCAAAATGCAATGGTTTTATCTTCTGACTTTTTGTCATTGACCTGTTAACTTGCACTGACTTATGACACTAGACTTTTTTAGGGGATCCTTCAGGATACCCCACTTAACAGAGCATTGCTTTCCTTGAGCTTGTAATTGAGTGTGACTTTTTCCACTTGGGTTCAGCTCCCCTACACATCTTTGTAATATTTTTTTGTTTGCATGGCACCATGGTCCAGCACTCCACCCCCAACTTCTTCTTGGACAAGTCCAGTAGATGTTTAGTAATATTGATCAACCATTGGAAGATAAAGCCAATGTGTCAGCAGGTGACCCCACCACCATCATAGTCAATGTGAGTCCAGTATAGGCATCTATTTCCCTCAGCTTCCAAGCCTTCATGAAGAGGGAGATATGAGCCCACCAAAAATTTTATCTTCTGACTTTTGGTCATTGACCTGTAAACTTGCACTAACTTCTGACACTAGACTTTTTAAAACTCCTAGCAGGTCTACTACCTTCTTTTAAGTTCCATGCAGGTCTGTCCCCTTCTTTCAAGGTCCATGCAGGTCTGTCCCCTTCTTTCAAGGTCCATGCAGGTCTGTCCCCTTCTTTCAAGGTCCATGCAGGTCTGTCCCCTTCTTTCAATGTCCATGCAGGTTTGTCCTCTTCTTTCAAGGTCCATGCAGGTCTGTCCCCTTCTTTCAAGGTCCATGCAGGTCTCTCCCCTTCTTTCAAGGTCCATGCAGGTCTGTCCCCTTCTTTCAAGGTCCATGCAGGTCTGTCCCCTTCTTTCAAGGTCCATGCAGGTCTGTCCCCTTCTTTCAAGGTCCATGCAGGTCTGTCCCCTTCTTTCAAGGTCCATGCAGGTCTGTCCCCTTCTTTCAAGGTCCATGCAGGTCTGTCCCCTTCTTTCAAGGTCCATGCAGGTCTGTCCCCTTCTTTCAAGGTCCATGCAGGTCTGTCCCCTTCTTTCAAGGTCCATGCAGGTCTGTCCCCTTCTTTCAAGGTCCATGCAGGTCTGTCCCCTTCTTTCAAGGTCCATGCAGGTCTGTCCCCTTCTTTCAAGGTCCATGCAGGTCTGTCCCCTTCTTTCAAGGTCCATGCAGGTATGTCCCCTTCTTTCAAGGTCCCCAGGTCTGTCCCCTTCTTTCAAGGTCCATGTAGGTATGTCCCCTTCTTTCAAGGTCCATGCAGGTCTGTCCCCTTCTTTCAAGGTCCATGCAGGTCTGTCCCCTTCTTTCAAGGTCCATGCAGGTCTGTCCCCTTCTTTCAAGGTCCATGCAGGTCTGTCCCCTTCTTTCAAGGTCCATGCAGGTATGTCCCCTTCTTTCAAGGTCCATGCAGGTCTGTCCCCTTCTTTCAAGGTCCATGTAGGTATGTCCCCTTCTTTCAAGGTCCATGCAGGTCTGTCCCCTTCTTTCAAGGTCCATGCAGGTCTGTCCCCTTCTTTCAAGGTCCATGCAGGTCTGTCCCCTTCTTTCAAGGTCCATGCAGGTCTGTCCCCTTCTTTCAAGGTCCATGCAGGTCTGTCCCCTTCTTTCAAGGTCCATGCAGGTCTGTCCCCTTCTTTCAAGGTCCATGCAGGTATGTCCCCTTCTTTCAAGGTCCATGCAGGTCTGTCCCCTTTTTTCAATGTCCATGCAGGTTTGTCCTCTTCTTTCAAGGTCCATGCAGGTCTGTCCTCTTCTTTCAAGGTCTATGCAGGTCTGTCCCCTTCTTTCAAGGTCCATGCAGGTCTGTCCCCTTCTTTCAAGGTCCATGCAGGTCTGTCCCCTTCTTTCAAGGTCCATGCAGGTCTGTCCCCTTCTTTCAATGTCCATGCAGGTCTGTCCCCTTCTTTCAAGGTCCATGCAGGTCTGTCCCCTTCTTTCAAGGTCCATGCAGGTCTGTCCCCTTCTTTCAAGGTTCATCCAAGTCTAACCCCTTCTTCTAAGTTCCAAACAGGTCTATCTTGTTCTTCTAAGGTTCAAGTAGAGTTATGACACTAGACTTTTTTAGGGGATCCTTAGGGATACCCCACTTAACAGAGCATTGCCTTCCTTGGGCTAGTAATTGAGTGTGACTTTTCCACTTGGGTTCAGCTCCCCTACACATCTTTGTAATACTTTTTGTTTGCATGGCACCATAGTCCACTAACAGCCATGTTCTCTCTTTGACCTCTAGGAAAGGCACAGAACTGTTTGTCTACTTCCTGCCTGAATGGAGGGACTTGTCAAGACACCCCCAGCGGTTTTACCTGTGAATGTCCCACACAGCCTCAGGTTTTCACTGGTCCACACTGTGAAGTCTTATATGATGCATGTACAGAGTTCGAATGCCCTAAAACCCACACGTGTCAAGCTAACCTTGGATACCCGGAATACCAGTGCCTCTGCCAGTCTGGATCTAACTGCACCACTAACAACTGTGACAATAACCCCTGTCCATTCCCAAACTCTCAATGCTCAGATGATGGAGAGGCATTCACGTGTAAATGCCAAAATGGATACGGTGGCCTGAAGTGCCAAGAGAAGGTGTCACCGTGTGCTCC
This sequence comes from Staurois parvus, assembly GCA_951230385.1. NCBI lineage: Eukaryota > Metazoa > Chordata > Amphibia > Anura > Ranidae > Staurois > Staurois parvus. The sequence goes on along the minus strand of CATNWA010015777.1, from coordinate 500,774 downwards.
AAACCCTTGTGACTACAATGGTCAATGTGTGGAAGCCGTGGATGGTTACACCTGCGTATGCCCAACAGGCTACACCGGACAGCACTGCGAAACCATTATAAACAAATGTGCATCGAACCCTTGTCAGAATGAAGCCATCTGTGTGGATAAGTCGAGCAAGTACATGTGTTTTTGTGTACCGGGTTTCCAGGGACACCACTGTGAAATAGACATTAACGAGTGTGCGTCCACCCCGTGCCAAAATAACGGCACCTGCCTCAACCAGATGGACCAGTATGAGTGTGAATGTGCCACAGGCTATACAGGTAAGAATGAAGATCTCTGGCCAATTTTAGTCATCTTTGTTAGGATGACACCTTGTGCTACCTTATTATACGTAGGCCGTATGTTCTCCTGATAGGACGTGAGTGGAAATCGCCCAAGTAGGGACATAGGATGGTAAAAAAAAATACCTAACAGACCTCATGCAATGGATCAATAATGAATTGATTGACAGAACATCAAAGGATTACCACCTACGAAAGACATACCGGAACAGAGGACCACTGTAAGAACCTCATTGGGGTTGATGGTCCTTGGGCCTTGGTGGGGTTGATGGTCCCAGTGGACCCTACTCTGCCTTAAGCCTCTTCATGCTCATGTTGGGCATGTAAGTGGAGCTTGTAAGTATCCTTGATTGATGTGGGTATTACCAGCATGTGGGTGCGGCAGCAGTAATGACACTGAGGCCCAGGATGCAGAAACCAATGTAGAACAAGAACTTGTAGAACAGTACAACAGCCCGGAGGGGAGAACACCCGTCCAAGAGCTCGCAGTCAATGCGGCGGAGAGTCAGCGGCAGCAGGCCCAAGCTGAAGAGAGTGCTGCCTGCCAAGGGAGATGGAGTGTGGTGGCGTGCCGGTCCAACCCAAGAAGGAGCTTGTGGAAGAGTAGATGTAGGCCCTACTCCTCCAGAACCTCTCCCTACCACTAGTGCTGCCCCTACACTGGCCACTTCGGAACAATACCTGGAGACAGAGACTTAAAAAGACTCTGCTTGAACCAAAATGGCCCCCGAGGTTAACTGGTTGCAGCAAAGCCAACCAGAACGCTGCTCCAGGGGACCAAGGAAACCTTAGAGTTTCTCTTGATTTCCTCTCGAGCTGCATTACCGCTTCGGGTGAGCACCACCTACAATGGAGAGAGCAGACCATACCTGCCTACATATTAACAGCAGAGAAGGAGTGAGTGGACCATGAAGAACACATGGGAAGCATTGTTATAAAATGATTCTCTAAGGATAAAAAAACACGCCAAAATGTAGATGTAACAGGTTAGATGAGAAAGCAGGTCTGTCATTTACAGCCACAGCACCAAAGACAACAACTCAATATAAAACCTCTCTTGGCGCTAAATGAACAAAATTAGATGAACCATATAGTAAAATAGCTGACATATATGATAAGGAATGGCTGACATTCAGGGCACCAGGTGAATAGACAGCAACAAGGTGACATTCATCTGAACGTGAGCAAAGACGTGGATAATGTCCTTAATGGATAAACATAAGGTGAATGGTGTCCTTGATGGATCCTTCAAACTTCATGCAGGTGTGAGCCACACTGTGCCAATCCTCTAAGGCTGGGGTGCCCCCTCACCTTCCTGCTCAGGCCCCCAGGGACCAAAGAGCTTGTAATGCTGTTTTGTAAAATGAGTGCCTGCTGATCGATGGATCCTGTTGGTAATTGGTGTCACTTGCACTCCTCCCGGTAGTCCAGCCCTTAGTATGAAGAATAGTACCCCTTTGTCAAACTGCCCGTGGTGGAGTCCCCTCTCGATAAAAGGCTCTCTTCTTCATACGGTCACCAGGAGAGCAAAGAGACCACATAGTGTAAAACCTTTTATTAGAGTAAAAAAACAACCAAGAGCCTACTTACACGAATCTGATAGTAAGCAGGCCTTTGGACACCTCTCCAAGGGTGTACTGTATACAGGACTTGGAGCACCAAGATGGCGTCCATCTCTGTAGCCGGATCTGTGACTTCCGTCGATCGTAGGAAGCTCCTCCCTCTGGCGTATCTACGGTTACGTCACTCAAGCACGTGACTTCATCACCAGGATGTCCGACACCCACAGAAGGCTAAAGGATGTTTATGGAGATGACACCATTGACAAGAGCAATGTCTTGTCATTTGGTACTCAATGGTGTCATCTCTGTAGACATTCTGTAGCCTTCTGTGGGTGTCGGACATCCTGCACCCCTCCTTGGTCAAGAACTCAATGATGGCTCGTTGCTTCTGCTCGGAATCCATTACTTACCTGCAAAGATGAAAGAGTTACTATGAGAGCAGGGGGAATTCCTCCACTGCGGCCCAAGGGGGCACTATTTCCCTTTGACAGCCTTATGGGGACACCTTGGAGGGGCACTATTCCTCCCACTGACACCAATGATGGGGCACTATTCCTCCCACTGATACACCAATGATGGGGCACTATTCCTCCCACTGACACCAATGATGGGGCACTATTCCTCCCACTGACGCCAATGATGGGGCACTATTCCTCCCACTGACTATTCCTCCCACCAATGATGGGGCACTATTCCTCCCACTGACGCCAATGATGGGGCACTATTCCTCCCACTGACGCCAATGATGGGGCACTATTCCTCCCACTGACGCCAATGATGGGGAACTATTCCTCCCACTGACGCCAATGATGGGGCACTATTCCTCCCACTGACGCCAATGATGGGGCACTATTCCTCCCACTGACGCCAATGATGGGGCACTATTCCTCCCAATGACGCCAATGATGGGAAACTATTCCTCCCACTGATGCCAATGATGGGGCACTATTCCTCCCAATGACACCAATGATGGGGCACTATTCCTCCCACTGACGCCAATGATGGGGCACTATTCCTCCCACTGATACCAATGATGGGGCATTATTCCTCCCACTGATACCAATGATGGGGCATTATTCCTCCCACTGACACCAATGATGGGGCACTGTTCCTCCCACTGATACCAATGATGGGGCACTGTTCCTCCCACTGATACCAATGATGGGGAACTATTCCTCCAACTGACACCAATGCTGGGGAACTATTCTTCCCACTGACACCAATGATGGGGAACTATTCCTCCCACTGACACCAATGATGGGGAACTATTCCTCCCACTGACATCAATGATGGGGAACTATTCCGACCACTGACACCAATTAATTATTCTTCCAACATGTACATTTTGAAGGACCTGCGTAGGTCGATAAAACCAGTTATGTCCACTAGCATTACTTTCGATACAGCCCTCATATCTCTGTGTATTTCCCGAGCCTCCTGGTCTCTTCATTTTGCAGAGATCTCCCCACCACATGCAGATCTCCCCACCACATGCAGATCCCAGCCTGGTACAAACCAGGAGAAGGACATCCATGCCTGTGAATGCAATGCTCAGACATTCCTTTTAGACATCAATCATGGTTCAAGCAGCTGAGTTGTGCAGCCATTGAAATTGGACACCAAAGATCCCCACAACTTGTTACAGAACTTAATCCATTTAGAGGAGCAAAAGAAATAAACATCAAAGGGGCAGCTAAGGTGGTCTTACTGGAATTTTAGTATATTTATTGGGAAGTGGTAATGTAATAATAATTATTATTTTTTATTGTTATTACTATTCCCAAATATATTAACATATATTTGAAATACTACAATTTTGGCCATATTCAATATATTTCAATAAATATATATATATTGCATGTTGAAATGCGTTTTATTTATATATATATTACAAAACATATGAAAAATATTTGTAAAAATATGTTTTTTAAATGTATTCTTCAGATTTTTTTTTACATATATTTTCACCTATATTTGTAAATGCATTCCAAAAATGTAGATTTTGTATTTTTAAAGACATGCAGTATATTTGAAAATGTATTTTTTAAAACTTTTTTCATATATTTTGTAATAAAAATGCATTTCAACATACAGTGTGTGTATGTGTACATATATATACTGCATGTTGAAATGTGTTTTTATTACAAAATATATGAAAAAAAAATAAAAAAAAATAATGCATTTCAACATTTATTTATTTATATATATATATATATATATATATATATATATATACTATAGAAATGCGTTTTTATTACAAAATATATGAAAAAAAAAATTTAAAAATACATAATACATTTCAACATTATTTATATATATATATATATACACACACACTGTATGTTGAAATTAAAGATACATTTTCAAATATACTGTATGTCTTTAAAAATACAAAATCTACATTTTTGGAATGCATTTACAAATATAGGTAAAAATATATGTTAAAATGACTGTTTTATATGTTAAATAAAATATGAAGGATATATTTAAAAAAACATATTTTTAAAACTATTTTTCATATATTTTGTAATATATATAAAATGCATTTCAGCATAAAGTGTGTGTGTGTATATATATATGTATATATATAATATATATATATATATATATATATATATATATATATATTGAATACGGCCAAAATGGTAGTATTTCAAATAGATGTCAATATATTTGGGAAGAATATTTTTAAAATATATTTTTCTTCCATGTGGAATGTTGATGTCATTTCAACTTCTTTTAATTTTTTTTTTTGTATTTAACATTTATATTCAATAGTAATTAATTCATATTTTCTATAAACATTTATATAATATATATATTTAAATGACATTAATATTTAGCTAATTTTATTATTATTTTTAGAATCTAACATTTTTATTTGATATCAATTCTTTATCGATAGACCAGGCAAATTGGCAGCAGGGGTGGACTGACCATTTGCAAACTTGGGCACTGCCCGGGTCAGTAGGGGGCCCCATGAGATGCCCCTGGTACCTTTTTCATAGGCTTTTTTGAGTTTGGGCAAAAGACACAGGGGCCCCATGATCCCCTATTGCCCGGGGGCCCCATGAGTTGTCAGTCCGCCCCTGATTGGCAGCACAGTGTGTGATGAATGATACAGATATAGATATTTCTTTTCAATATTTTAAAAATTGCAGCTTGCATTAAAACAATCCCTGCTGATCCTGCCAGGAAAGACCCGGCTGAGGCACTTCCTGTTATAGAATGCCTTTTGTCTTTCAGTTGTGCTCTGTTGTCACCTGTCACATGAAACTGAGCTGAGAGTAAATATTAACAAAAAAAAAAAAAAAAAAACCCTTTGTGCAAACATTATATATATATATATATGTATATATATATATATATATGTGTGTGTGTGTGTATATATATATATATATATATATATATATATATATATAAAAAAAAAAATTAATAAAAAAATAAATTAAAAAAAATAATAATGAAAAATTAAAATAGTACAAAAAATTGTGTGTGTGTGTATATATATATATATATATATATATATATATATATAGAAAATAAAATACATTTGCAAGACAATGGGGGGGGGGGGGGTTTGCAATTCTGCTTATTTTTTTTATGTAGAGATAACCACCAATGTTCAGAAATATCATTTTCATGTTTGGCCTTATACTGCCACCTATTGTCAGCATAAATTTACTGCTGTCTCAAGCTTTGTGGCCATCACCAGTACAGTGTATGGAAATCGTGGCTTCTATAGAACTCCGTTTGGCCCAAACCTGTCACATGATACAGTAGTAGGCTGTAGGCCCAATCAGCTGTGACCATGAACTTCTGCCCCACGGTCGCATGTAACAAAGGGGTGGATCATTGGTTTAATATGGCCACATCGACGTATTTTGGACAAATGCCATTGACAAATGCCATATTAGGTCAACAATGCCATGACCAAGACCATGTGGCCATATTGTGGTCAATCAATGCCACCAGCCAAGACCATATTTGGACAATGCCACTGACCAAATGTGGCCATATCAGGTCAACAATGCCACCAGCCAAGACCATATTTGGACAATGCCACTGACCAAATATGACCATGTATGCTATTTAAGGTCAATGATGTCACTAGCTATGGCCCTAGTGTCTTAAAAATGGTCATGTAGCCATATTAGGTCAACAATGTCACTAATCATGACCATACTTAGGCAATGGAATGTGGCCATGTTAGGTCAATGATGCCACCAGCCAAGACCATATTGGGACAATGCCAGTGACCAAATGTGGCCATATTAGGTCAAAGATGTCACTAATCATGACCATACTTGGGCAATGGAATGTGGCCATGCTAGGTCAACGATGCCACCAGCCAAGACCATATTTGGACAATGCCAGTGACCAAATATGGCCATGTGGCTATTTTAGGTCAATGATGTCACCAGCCATGGCCATGTTTGGACATTGTTATTGACCAACAAATGGGCACGTGGCTCTTTTAGGTCAATGATGCCACCAGCCATGGCCATATTTGGACATTGTCGTTGACCAAAAATGGACATGCGGCCATCTCTGGTCAATATTGTCACCAGTCATGGTCAAATTTGGGCAATGTCATTGACCAAAGATGTCCATGTGAATGTATTAGGCTAATAACGTCACCATCATGGCTTCCTTTTTGTCCCATACGGCTTTAGTTGGGGAACTTCATGGACTGCAGCTGATTGGGCCAGAGGCCATGGGACAGATTCCTTCAGGTTTCCTGCCGGTTCGGGGCCAAACCTTAGCTCATCTCCATGTGGTTTTGGTGAGGAAAGATTAAAGGAACTAAAGAACCAAAAAAGCTCTCCAACCAAATCAGTGTGGGACACAGCAAAGCCTTCTTAGATGTGGTGTTCACGTGTCTCGTCATATCACATGTGTTGTTGGTAATGATGAATGTGACCGTCGTGTTTTCTCCCTTTTACAGGTGTCAACTGTGAGACCGAGGTAGACGAGTGCCAGTCGAATCCGTGTCAAAATGGTGCCACGTGCCGGGATTACATTGGTCACTTTCTATGTGAATGCCCCGCAGGGTACGATGGTGAGGTGTGCCAACAAGATGTGGATGAGTGTCAGAGCCAGCCGTGTCTCAATGGAGGACTTTGTGTGGATGACCTTAACAGGTGATTGTCGTCCTTGTATCATCATGGATCACTGAAGGACGGGAGATAGAGAGATACAAAGTAACATTGTTTATAAAAGAGATACAAAGTCAATCAGGCGGGAAACATCGATAGAGAGATAGAAGATACAAAGTAACATTGTTTATAAACATCGATCAGATGGATAGAGATAGAGAGATAAAAGTAACATTGTAACATTTTATAAACATCGATCAGACGGGAGATAGAGAGATACAAAGTAACATTGTTTATAAACATCGATCGGACGGGAGATAGAGAGATACAAAACATTGTTTAACATTGTAGAGAGATGCAAAGTATTGTTTATAAACATCGATCAGACGGGAGATAGAGATGATACAAAGTAACATTGTTTATAAACATCGATCGGAGACGGGAGATAGAGATACAAAGTAACATTGTTTATAAACATCGATCAGAGATTACGTAACATTGTTTATAAACATCGGATAGATAGAGATACAAAGTAACATTGTTTATAAACATCGATCAGACGGGAGATAGAGAGATACAAAGTAACATTGTTTATAAACATCGATCAGACGGGAGATAGAGAGATACAAAGTAACATTGTTTATAAACATCGATCAGACGGGAGATAGAGAGATACAAAGTAACATTGTTTATAAACATCGATCAGACGGAGGCGAAGAGATACAAATATACATATATATTTTTAAAATATTCTTCCCAAATATATTGACATATATTTGAAATGCTACAATTTTTACTGTATTGAATATATTTCAAAATATATTCAAATAAATAAATATATATATATAATTTAGGTTGAAATGCATTTTTATTACAAAGTATATGAAAAAAATTAAAAAAAAAAAAATACAAATCTACATTTTTTGGAATGCATTTACAAATTTATGTAAAAATATATGTTAAAGTGGCTTTTTTATATGAATTACAAAAATCTGAAGAATAAAAATTAAATATATTATTTTAAGTATATTTGAAATATATTTTAAAAAATATACTTCCCAAATATATTGACATATATTTGAAATGCTACAATTTTGGCCGTATTCAATATATTTCAATTAAAAATAATATATATATATATATATATATAATATATTTTTATTATATAATATATGAAAAATAATTTTTTAAAAATACATTTCAAATATACTGTATGTCTTTAAAAATACAAATCTATATTTTTTTTTGGAATGCAATTTACAAATATATTTTTAAAATATATATAAAATGGCTTTTTTATATTTGAAAAAAATGAAAAATAAAATTATCTGAAAAAATACATATTTTTTTAAGTATATTTGAAATATATTTTTAAAATATTCTTCCCAAATATATTGCCATATATTTGAAATTCTACAATTTTGGCCATATTCAAAATATTTCAATAAAAAAAATATATATAATATGTATATATATATGTTGAAATGCATTTTTTTATTACAAAGTATATGAAAAATATTTTTTAAAAATACAAATCTAGATTTTTGGAATGCATTTACAAATATATTTACAAATATATGTTAAAATTATTTTTTTTTTTTTTTTAAATATTTTTCCCAAATATATTGCCATATATTTTTTTTTTTTTTTTATATTTTGAAATTGGCCATATTCAATATATTTCAAAATATATGTCAATAAAAAAAATATATATTTATTGTGTGTAATATATTGACATATATTTTTAAATGCTACAATTTTGGCCATATTCAATATATTTCTTTACAAAAAACAATAATATATATATATACACTGCATGTTGAAATGCATTTTTATTACAAAGTATATGAAAATATTTTTAAAATTTCATTTCAAATATACTGTATGTTTTTTTTTTTTAAAATATACAAATTTTATTTTTTAGAATGCATTTACAGATTATATGTAAAAATATATGTTAAAATTACTTTTTTATATGTTAAAAAAAAATCTGAAGAATATATTTTAAAAAATATATATTTTCAAATATATTTTTCATATTTTGTAATGTTTAAAAAATGCATTTTCAACATATATATATTTATTTAATTTTTTTTAATTGAATTATATTTTGAAATATATTGAATACGGCCAAAATTGTATCGTTTCGAATATATGTCAATATATTTGGGAAGAATATTTTTTTAAATATATAGTTCAAATATATTTTTCTTCCATGCTGGTGAATTCATGCAAAGTTGGCAGATTGATCTCTGAAGTCCTAAACGTTTTGTTCGATGACATCGATGCTAATGAGAATCGGTGGGGTCCTAATTAGTATCTCTGAATTTTAGGTTTCACTGCAACTGCAACGACACGGGATATGAAGGTGATATGTGTGAGATGGATATCCTGGAATGTTCTTCCAACCCGTGTCTGAATAATGCCACCTGTGTGGAGGGGGTGAAGGGCTACACGTGTGTCTGCTGGACAGGTCAGTGCATACATTCCATCTGACGTCGAAGGGGAATGACCCCCCCCATCCGAATGGGGAACCCTACACCCCAACCTTAACGTCACCCTGTGCCCAGACTATGGACATGACATCATCAGCAGGTTGTGGCCAAGCGTCAGAGACAGTCTATTCTGCCCCATAATGCACGTCATTTGCCTAGACGATTGACAGAATTATGCCTGGGATACACACGTCACATAACGGGTTGACGTCACATAAAAAAGATGGCGACGTCACAAAAAAATTATGCCTGCTATGGCTCCTGGAATAGGCACATCACATATCGGGATGACGTCACATAAACAATTATGCCTGCCGTGGCTCCTGGGATATGTACGTCACATATCCCAGGAGGCATAGTGCTTCACTGATGGAGGAGGGGGGGGGCGGGGCTTAGCGCATGTGATCCCGAGGCCCAGCAGCTAAACCTGAAGGGCTGGCAGGCCTCAGGATGACTTCACATGAAAAACTATGCCTGCTATGGCTCCTGGGATATGCGCGTCACATATCGGGATGACGTCACATAAAAAAGATGGTGACGTCACATAAAAAAATGATACCTGCTGTGGCTCCTGGGATACGCGTGTCCTATATCGGGATGATGTCACATAAAAAAAGATGGCGACGTCACATAAAGTTATACCTGCTGTGGCTCCTGGGATACGCGTGTCACATATCGGGATGACGTTACATTACATAAAAAAGATGGTGAAAATCATATTAAAAATTATGCCTGGGATAGGCACGTTACATATCGGGATGACGTCACATAAAAAAGTGGCAACGTCGCATTAAAAATTATGCCTGATATGGCTCCTGGGGTACGTGCGTCACATATCGGGATAACGTCACATAAAAAAAGATGGTGATGTCATATAAAAAAAAAGATGGCGACGTCACATAAAAAATTATGCCTGCTGTGGCTCCTGTGATACACACTTGACATAGGATGACGTCACATAAAAAATTATGCCTGGGATAGGCACGTTACATATCGGGATGACGTCACTTAAAAAAAGATGGTGACGTCACATAAAAAATTATGCTGTGTGCTCCTGGGATACATGCGTCACATATCCCAGGAGGCATAGTGCTTCACCGATAAAGGAGGAGGGGGTGGGGCTTAGCACATGTGATCTTGAGGCCCATCAGCTAAACCTGAAGGGCCGGCGGGCCACAGGATGACGTCACATAAACAAGATGGCTGCGTAAGACTGGGCAGGGGCAGAATTCTAACAGGATTCTGCAGGACATCTCTGGATCGCTGGGTGGGTGAGTATCTGAAAAGGTTAC
>CATNWA010015777.1:477500-480000 GCA_951230385.1 Staurois parvus | reverse complement strand
ATTATAACAAATTAATATATATTATTTTATATATTTAATGACCCCTTTTATTTTTATTTTTTAATTAATTAAGTGGTTTTTAAATTTTACATTATTTAAAGAACACCCTAATGTTAGTTAATTGGGTTATTTTAGGACCCCCTTATTTTAATCAGTGAAGTTAAATATCTTACATTGATTTTTCAGGAAGGAAAATCAATTATATTATCAAGGAAACCCCTTCCATTGGGTGGTCAATGTAGTTTTTTCTTACATTATGGGGGAAGTACCCCAGATTAGTATAATATTTTATATTAAAGAAGCCCCCTTACACTTAGTGGTAAGGAAAATTTTTAATTTTACCTTGATGGTTAGACAGCAGATCAATCCACCAATGTCCCCACTGCTCAAAGAACCTCTTTAAATTTGGGTGGTCAATGTAGGTCTTTTACATTATGGGAGAGGCACCCTAATTAGGGACCATTGGGAGAAGAACCCCCTTACATCAGTGATAGGCAGGAACTAAAATCCACCAATGCCTCTGCTACTCAAGGAACCTCTGGAGGAACATTGGAGGAAATTTTTGGGCCTTCTAAATGGAACCCTATTATATAAGAAAGCCTGCACTATTATAGGAGGCCCGTTCACCAGTGCCCCATGCTCAAGAACCCCTTCTTTTTGGGTGGTCAATGTAGTTTTTTCTTTACATTGTGGGAAAAGTACCCTATAATAATTTATATTGGGAGAAGGACCCCTTTGTAAATCAGTGAAATTTTTAATAATTTATTCTTACATTGATAGTCGAGAAGGAGATCAATGCCGCCACTGCTTTAAAGGAACCCCTTAGCAACCTCTGGAGGCTTCTTTATTAATGGAATTCTGTCTAAATTAAAGCCCTGCACTAATACAAATTTCAGGAGGCGTTCAGTTCACCATTTTATTTAGAAACTTAATCCACCAGTGTCCCTTTTAGCTACTCAAGGAACCCTTCAATTGGGTGGTCAAATGTAGTGCTTCTTCACATTGTGGGAGAAGTACCCCAGATTAGTGGTCAGTGGGAGAAGAAGCCCCTTACATTATTGGTAAGGAAAATGTCCTTTTGATGGTTAGACAGGAGATCATTCACCAATGTCTCCCATATGGTCAAGGACCCCTTCCATTGGGTGGTCAATTTAGGTCTTCTTTACATTATTAAGAGGCACCCTAATAGACCAGTGGGAGCATTACCCCCTTATACTAGTGATCAGTGAAGTGTTCCTCTTACACTGATGGGCAGGAACTCAATCCACTAATGCCCCCGCTACTCCAGGAACCCCTAGCAACCTCTGGAGGAACCCTGGGCCTTCTCTCAAGGTAACCCTAGCTAAGAAAGCCGGCACTAATATAGGAGGTCAGTGCACCAGTGGCCCCCACTGCTCCAGTGATTTATTCCTTTGGGTGGTGGTTCTTTACATTATGGGAGAGGCACCCTAGATTAGAGACCACTGGGAGAAGAACCCCCTTACACTTTGGATCAGTGAAGTGTCCTCTTACATTGATGGTCAGGAACTCATTCCACCGATATACTCCAGGAACCTGTAGAAATCTCTGGAGGAACTCTGGGCCTTCTCAATGGAACCCTACCTAAGAAAGCCGGAACTAATATAGGAGGTCAGTTCACCAATGCCCCCTACTGCTCCAGGAACCCCTAGAAACCTCTAGAGGAACCCTGGGCCTTCTCAATGGAACCCTACCTAAGAAAGCCGGAAAATAATATAGGAGGTCAGTTCACCAATGCCCCCTACTGCTCCAGGAACCCCTAGAAACCTCTAAAGGAACCCTGGGCCTTCTCAATGGAACCCTACCTAAGAAAGCCGGCACTAATATAGGAGGTCAGTTCACCAGTGCCCCCTACTGCTCCAGGAAATAGAAACCTCTAAAAGAACCCGGGGGATCCTTCTCAATGGAACCCTACTAAGAAAGCCGGCACTAATATAGGAGGTCAGTTTCACCAGTGCCCCCTACTGCTCCAGGAACCCCTAGAAACCTCTAAAGGAACCCTTGGGCCTTCTCAATGGAACCCTACATAAGAAAGCCGGCACCAATTTAAGAGAAGACCGGGGTGCAAAGCCCTATAGAAAAAAATAAATATCCATCAAGTCTCAATGCATTGTACGATGCCGCCAGAAAATCTGCTTCTAAGTCCCGTGTGGACCACATCTGCTGCAAAATTCAAATGGCCACAGCATACCTAAAATTATTTATTTCTGAGCAACCACAGAGCACAGCGACCCTCCGATGTGAAGGATTTCGTTGTCGGAGACGGCTAACGAGTTGTCGGTGCAAACACGGTGGTTGTGAGAGCATGTGCAATGTCGCTTCGCTGAGCAAAAGCAAGGCCTTTTGAAAGACCAGCAAAGCCTGACAATTAAATAAGGCCACTAATCCCCTCCACTCTGTCCACTAATCCCCCCAGAGTCAGCTTATTAGTTCATATCAGGATCACAGAGCCTTCATTCCAGACAGAGACATGGACATTGGG
>CATNWA010015777.1:445000-467500 GCA_951230385.1 Staurois parvus | reverse complement strand
TTTGTTCAGTCGTTTTTTGTTTTTTTTATTTTTGTTTTTTTTTTTTTGGTATTTTTTTTGCAGTGTTCAGTCGTGGTATTGCAGTGTTTAGTCGTGGTATTGCAGTGTCAGTCGTGGTATTGCAGTTTTTCAGTTTTTGGTATTGCAGTGTTTTAGTTTTGGTATTGCAGTGTTAGTCGTGGTATTGCAGTAGTCAGTCGTGGTATTGCAGTGTCAGTCGTGGTATTGCAGTGTTTTCGTTTTATTGCAGTGTCAGTCGTGGTATTGCAGTGTCAGTCGTGGTATTGCAGTGTTAGTCGTGGTATTGCAGTGTTTTTACCAGTCGTGATATTGCAGTGTTCAGTCGTGGTATTGCAGTAGTTCAGTCGTGGTATTGCAATGTCAGTCGTGGTATTGCAGTGTCCAGTCGTGTATTGCAGTGTCCAGTTTTGGTATTGCAGTGTCCAGTCGTGGTATTGCAGTGTATGAGCTTTTATTGTCGTGTTTATTGCCTTTGGCATTAGATCTACTGTCACTGTTACACCTCCCAGGAGTCCATTGGGTTGTACTGACAGGAATGGGTAGGACCCTCTCTTAGCACACTCGGGTATGAAGTGATCCTTTGATTCTGTGATGTTCGATCCGCGGCGGTACGTCACGAGTTCCAATACAATAAAATGACGGCCCGCTGTCTATCAGTCTTCTGTGCCCGGCACTGCAGCAGCTTTAAATGACCTCACCGCGGTCACTGGCACCAGCGAGAACGTTTTCAGTGACGCGTTCCCTCGCCGCTTCCTCCGGCTTCACCCTCTTTTTGTTATTTCCACATCTCAGATCGCCTACTGACATTTATATACGCTGATTAGGGGACACTGATGAATATAAAGTGCAATACCCCACAGCCATTCATTTTTTTTTGCTATTCAGCACTGTGCTACTTTAACTGGTATCTGGTCATTTTTTTTTTTATTTATATATTAATAATTAAAACAGTGGCCAATAAACACAAGAAAAAGAAAGCTACGTGTGAGAAAAATTATAATAATTTCACTGTACCCAAATTAAATTTTTTACATTTTTTTCTCACACAAGTTTTTTTTTTTTTTCTTTTGGTGGTGTTTTTTCCCCACTGGGTTTTTTTTTTTTATTTTTTTGTTATAGCAAAGAAAAAAAAAATAAAATTCTGAATGTATTTTGTTTTTACATTTTGTTAATATATATATAAATATAATAAAAAAAACTAATTTTCTTTTTTAATTTTTGGAAAAAAATGTATTTTTTACATGTCTTTTTTTAAAAGAAGAAAAAAAAAATTTCAAGTTTAATGTAATTTGATTGAAAGGACTTTTTTATTTTTTTTAATGTTTTTTTTTTTTTTTTTTTTTTTTTTTTGCTATAATCTATCTAAAAATTTTTTTATTTAATATCTATCTTTTATTTTATTATTTATCTATCTATTTATTATCTATCTATTCTAAAATCTATTTTTTTTTTTTTTTTTTTTTATTATTTATTTATTTATTATCTTTATTTATTTATCTATCTATTATTATCTATTTATCTATTTTTCTATCTATCTATCTATTTTCTATCTATTTTTATCTATCTATCTATCTTATCTATTTATTATCTGTTTTTCTTTATTATTATCTATTTTATCTATTTATCTATTATCTATTATCTTTTTTTTTTTTATCTATCTATCTGTTATATTTATTATTTATCTATCTATTATCTATTTTTCTATCTATTTTTATCTATTATTATTTATTATTCTATTTTCTTTATCTATCTATTTTTATTATTATTATTTATTTTTCTATCTTTTTATCTATCTATTTTTTATTATCTATCTTTTCTTTTTTCTATTTATTATTTTTTTTATCTATTATTATTTTTTTTTTTATCTATTTTATTTTTATTTTTTAATATTATTATCTATCTATTATCTATTTTTATCTATCTTTCTATCTATTATCTATCTATCTATTTATCTTTTTTATCTATCTTTTATCTATCTATCTATCTATTATCTATCTATCTATCTATTATTATCTATCTATCTATTATTTATTTATCTATTATTATCTATCTATCTATTATCTATCTATCTATCTATCTATCTATCTATCTATCTATCTATCTATTATCTATCTATTATCTATCTATCTATCTATTATTATCTATCTATCTATCTATCTATCTATCTATCTATCTATCTATTTTTATCTATTATCTATCTATCTATCTATTATCTATTTATTATTATCTATCTATTATCTATTTATCTTTTTATCTATTTATCTATCTATCTATTATATCTATCTATCTATCTATCTATTTGTATCTATCTATCTATTATCTATTTATCTATTATCTATCTATTATTTTATCTATTATCTATCTATCTATCTATCTATCTATCTATCTATCTATTATCTATCTATCTATCTATCTATCTATCTATCTATTTATCTATCTATTTATCTATCTATCTATTATCTATCTATTATTATTATTATTTTTATCTATTTATCTATATTATCTATCTATTATCTATCTATCTATTATCTATCTATCTATCTATCTATCTATTATCTTATATTTTTTTATCTATCTATCTATCTATTATCTATCTATCTATCTATTATCTATTATCTATTATCTATCTATCTATTATCTATCTATTATTATCTATCTTTATCTATCTATCTATCTATCTATCTATCTATTATCTATCTATCTATCTATTATTATTATCTATTATTATCTATTATCTATTTTTATCTATTATCTATCTATCTATCTTTTATCTATTTATCTATCTATTATCTATCTATCTATTTTTTATCTATCTATCTATTATCTATTTATTATTATCTATCTATCTATCTATCTATCTATCTATCTATCTATCTATTTTATCTATCTATCTATCTCTATTATCTATCTATCTATTATCTATCTATCTTTTTTTCTATCTATTATCTATCTATTTCTATCTATCTATCTTTTTTTTATCTATCTATCTATCTATCTATCTATTATCTATCTATCTATTATCTATCTATCTATTTATCTATTATCTATCTATCTATTATTTATCTATCTATTATCTATCTATCTATCTATCTATCTATCTATCTATCTATCTATCTATCTATTATTATCTATCTTATCTATCTATCTATCTTTCTATATATATATAAAATATTTCACACATGTAGAGCTTTCTTTTTTAGTGTTTGATCCCCACTGGGTTTTTTTTATTTTTTTTTGTTATAGAAATGAAAAAAAGACTGAAAATCTGAATGTATCTATTTTTTTATACATTCTGTTAATATAGATATATATATAATTTTTTTTTTTCTAATTTCTTTATAAATTTTGGACAAAATGTATTCTGCTACATATCTTTTGGTAAAAAAAAAAAATCGCAACTGGTAAATATTGATTGAAAGGACTGAAAATTTTTTTTTAAAATTTTTTCCTTTTTTTTTTTTACATTTTGCTATAATATTTTCTATATATTTATATATATATTTCACACGTAGAGCTTTCTTTTGCTGGTGTTTGATCCCCACTGGGTTTTTTTTTTTTTTATTAATTTAATGAAAAAAGAAAATTATGATTATTTTTATTTCTTTTATACATTCTGTTAATATATAAATATATTATATATATAATTACAGAATTTAAAAATAAAATCAAATTTCTTTATATTTTTTTTTGGCCAAAATGTATTCTGCTACATGTCTTTTGGATAAAAAAAAAAAAAAAATCTCAATAGGTGTATATACATATACAAAATGGTATATGTACTGGAATTTTTTTTCTTTATACTACTAATGGCAGTGATCAGCGACTTATATTGGGACTGTGATAGTGCGGAGGGCAATCTGACACTGACTTTGGTGGGAAGTGACTGCCACTGACATCCCCAGTGACACTAATACAGAGGTCAGTGATAATACTACACACTGTCACTGTCAGGGGCGGACTGACCATTTGGAAAACTAGGGCACTGCCCGAGGGCCCGGGGACATTAGGGGGCCCCATGTGATGCCCCTGGTACCTTTTTCATAGGCTTTTTTTGAGTTTGGGCAAGGACACAGGGGCCCCATGATCCCCTATTGCCCGGGGGCCCCATGAGTTGTCAGTCCGCCCCTGGTCACTATTAATGGCTGGGAAGGGGTTAACATGTACGGGCAATCAAGGGGTTAACAAGTGTTTTAATGTGTGTATTAGAAGAAAAATAAATCTCTTCGTTCCTTCTGCCTGCTTTGCAGGGAGAAGAAGCAAATTGATCATTCCCTCTGTACAGAGCTCTGTGTTGATTGTCAACACAGGGCTCTGGGTTGTGATTGGACACAGTTGATCAGCAGGTCCTGGCCATGAATCATTGGCTGGGACCTGCTGACAGAATCCCGCTGTGCCTAATCAGCATGGTCTATTTTTGCTGGGAAGGTCTATTGTTGCTGGTGGGGAATCTAATGTTGAAGGGGAGGAGGGGTCTTATGTTGCTAGGGGGTCAATTGTTACAGGGAAGAATCCATCTATTGGAAGGGATATACTTTTGTGGGGGGTCTGTTTTTGCTGGGGAGGTCTATTGTAGCTGTCAACTGTTGAGGGAGGGGTCTATTGATGCTAGCTGCTGGGAGATCTGTTGTTTTTGCTGGGGAGTTTATTGTTGCAGCACTAAATGTACGTCATTACGCAAGAGGGAGGTGCTAGGGGTGTCTAATGATGGTGGCTGCTGGTGGATCTATTGTTGCTGAAGAGGATCTGTTTTTGCGTGGGGTCTATTTTTGCTGGGAATTAATATATTGTTGATGGGGGAGGGGTCAATTGTTTCAGGGAAGGATCCATTGTTGAGGGAGAGGTCTATTGATGCTAGCTGGTGGGAGATCTGTTGTTGCTGCTGGGGGGTCTATTGTTGCTGCTGGGGGTCTATTGTTGCTGCTGGGGGTCTATTGTTGCAGCACTGAATGTACATAATGGCAAGGGGGGATGCTGGGGGTGTCTAATGATGGTGGCTGCTGGTTAATCTATTGTTGCTGGCGGGGATATATTTTTGCATGGGGTCTATTGTTGCTGGTGGAGAATCTATTGTTGATGGGGGGAGGGGTCTTATGTTGCTAGAGGTCAATTGTTGCAGGGAAAGATCCACTGTTGAGGGAGGGGTTGATGCTAGCTGCTGGGAGATCTGTTGTTGCTGCTGGAGAGTCTATTTTTGCAGCACTGAATGTACGTATTGGCTGGGGGGGGGGGGGGGGGTGCTGCGGGTGTTTAATGATGGTGGCTGCTGGGGGATCTTTTGTTGCTGGAAGGGATATACTTTTGTTTTTTTTTTTTCTGGGGAGATCCATTGCACCTGGTGGGGTTCACTGTTGCAGGGAGGGATCCACTGTTGAGGGAGGGGTCTATTTATTGATGCTAGCTACTGGGAAATCTGGTGTTGCTGCTGGGGGTCTATTGTTACAGCACTGAAAATACATAATGGCAAGGGGGGGTGCTAGGGGTGTCTAATGATGGTGGCTGCTGGTGGATCTATTGTTGCTGAAGGGGATATATTTTTGCGTGGGGTTCTATTTTTGCTGGGAAGGAATATATTGTTGATGGGGGGAGGGGTCTTATGTTGCTAGGGGGTCAATTGTTGTAGGGAAGGATCCACTATTGAGGGAGGGGTATATTGATGCTAGCTGCTTGGAGAGCTGTTGTTGCTGCTGGGGAGTCTATTGTTGCAGCATTGCATGTACGTAATGGCAAGGGGTGCTGGGGGGGTCTAATGATGGTGGTTGCTGGTGGATCTATTGCTGGAAAGAATCTATTTTTGTGTGGGGACTGTTTTTGCTTGGGAGGTCTATTGTTGCTGGTGGGTCAATTGTTGCAGAGAGGGATCCACAGTTGAGGGAGAGGTCTATTGATGCTAGCTGCTGGATGATCTATTGTTGCTGCTGGGGAGGTCTATTGCTGCAGCACTGAAAGTACGTAATGGCAAGGGGTGCTGGAGGATCTAATGATGACGGCTGCTGGTGGATCTATTGTTGCTGGAGGGGATCTATTTTTGATGCTAGCTGCTGGAAGATCTGTTGTTGCTGCTGTGGGGTCTATTGTGCTGGGAGAGTCTATTGTTGTGGGATGGGGGATCTATTGTCGCTGGGAGAGTCTATTCTTGTGGGATGGGGGATCTATTGTCGCTGGGAGAGTCTATTGTTGTGGGATGGGGGATCTATTGTTGCTGAGAGAGTCTATTGTTGTGGGAGGGGGATCTATTGTTGCTGAGAGAGTCTATTGTTGTGGGAGGGGGGATCTATCGTTGCTGGGAGAATCTATTGTTGTTGGAGCGGGATCTATTGTTGCTGAGAGAGTCTATTGTTGTGGGAGGGGGATCTATTGTTGCTGGGAGAGTCTATTGTTGTGGGAGGGGGGATCTATCGTTGCTGGGAATCTATTGTTGTGGGAGCGGAATCTATTGTTGCTGGGAGAATCTATTGTTGTGGGAGCGGGATCTATTGTTGCTGGGAGAGTCTATTGTTGTGGGAGGGGGATCTATTGTTGCTGGGAGAGTATTTTGTTGTGGGAGGGGGGATTTATTGTTGCTGGGAGAATCTATTGTTGTGGGAGGGGGATCTATTGTTGCTGGGAGAGTCTATTTTTGTGGGAGCGGGATCTATTGTTGCTGGGAGAGTCTATTGTTGTGGGAGCGGGATCTATTGTTGCTGGGAGAGTCTATTGTTGTGGGAGCGGGATCTATTGTTGCTGGGAGAGTCTATTGTTGTGGGAGCGGGATCTATTGTTGCTGGGAGAGTCTATTGTTGTGGGAGCGGGATCTATTGTTGCTGGGAGAGTCTATTGTTGTGGGAGCGGGATCTATTGTTGCTGGGAGAGTCTATTGTTGTGGGATCGGGATCTATTGTTGCTGGGAGAGTCTATTGTTGTGGGAGCGGGATCTATTGTTGCTGGGAGAGTCTATTGTTGTGGGAGCGGGATCTATTGTTGCTGGGAGAGTCTATTGTTGTGGGAGCGGGATCTATTGTTGCTGGGGGCATCTATTGTTGTTGGCTGCAGGGGATCTATCTGTCTGCTTTTCTTGTTATCATAAAAAAGTTCCATACAAAGTACTTGGTTCTGTAGTCTCAAAAAAGGGGCGGGGCTGGGAGGTGGGTAGGGGGCGGAGACAAGGGGTGACTCAGAAGAGCGGAGTTCCTGTACCTAATCTATAAATATATATATATAATCGCTGGTTTGGAGGGCTGTTCTAATACTTTTGGCAATGTAGTGTGTATACTGTATGTTATATGAAGTGAAATATTATATATATAATAATTTTATTTTAAATATTGTGTAAAAAAAACAAAAATAACAAAATTTACACACACATGTATTTATAGTATGGGTTTTTCTATGATATGAAATTATATATATATAAAATCACTGATTTTGGGGGGTGAGGGGGGTTCCCAATACTTTTGGCAATATAGCGTGTGTGTGTGTGTATATATATATAATTTTTTTTTATTTTATTTTTTATTATGAATTTTAATTATTTTATATTTTTTTTTATTTATTTAAAAATTTTGTATGTATATATGATTTGGAGGGCTGTTCTAATACTTTTGGCAATGTAGTGTGTGTATATACTGTATGTTATATGAATTGAAATATATATATATATATATATATATATATTTTTTATTTTTAAATATTGTGTAAAAAATTTTTTTTTTTTTATATATACACACACACATGTATTTATAGTGTGTGTGTGTGTATGTTATATATATATAAATTTTTATTTTATTTTTTATTATGAATTTAAATTATTTTAAATATTTTTTTTTTCTTATTTAAAATGTTGTTTTATTTTTTTTATTTTTTTTTTATTTTTTTTTTATATTTATATACACACATGTATAATAATAGTGGTTTATTATAGGTTGTTTATATATATATATATATGATTTGGAGGGGTGTTCTAATAATAATAATAGTGGATTGAAATAATTTATATATATATATATATATATATATATATATATATATATATATATATATATATATATACACACCCATATATACACACACACACACACACACAAAAAAATTAAAAAAAAAAAAAATAAAAAATAAAAAAAAAATATATATATATATAATATATATATATATTATATATATTATTGTTATTATTATTATTTTATTTTTATTTATTTTTTTTTATTTTGTGTGTGTGTGTATATATATATATATATATATTTATTATACACGTATATATATATATATAGAGTGCGGTCAACATTATTTCTCACGTGGTGGATAGGTGGAAGCACATTTGGAATATTTTTGATTTTTTTGATTGGTGTTGATGGGAATAAGTACTTATATATATATATATATTTCCACGGACACTTATTATTAATTTAGGGTTTATTGATTTGTGTTATTTTAATTTTAGATTTTGCGCTGTTTTTGTGTTGTTGAATAGTTATATTATAGGTTGTTAAATTATATATATATATATGTGTGAAATCGCTGATTTGGAGGGGTGTCCCTACTTTTGGCTATATATATATATATATGTGACTATATTGCGGTTGTTGTATTCTATGATATGAAATGATATTGAGGGACGTAATAAATACAATTTTTATCTCGCCGTATTACAGATGCGGTATTGTTGCCGCGTTTGCTGTGACGTTTTATTGCGTTGTGTAAAACCAGAACTGAGAAATCCGATGAAATATTGGGAATGTGTGTAGTGAAAGTGTGGCACAGCAGGCACAGAGAGCCCAGCTGTCGTGCAGGCGGTGGGCCTGGTGATATCTGTGGCGTGTCTGCGGCTGGTACCGCCTGGTACTCTGCACTGCATTGTGTTATCTTCTGCTCCGGCTCTGCAGAGGAAGAATTCGCTGCATTCCTGACCGTTTTCACTCCTAAACCCACATGAAAAGGAGAAGTTGGGGGAGGCAAATAATAACACATGGGGGGAGGGGCTGGGAGGGGAATGTTCTTTTTAAGTGCTCTTTTCTTTTTTTCTTATCCAGTCCAGCACTGATGCTGATTTCACCGATTGGGCCGCTCCTATCAGCCCAGACCGGTCTGGTATCCGACCAACTCAACAACACAAAATTATTTTACTTTACAACTATGAAAAATGTGTTCATGTATTGTAATATGAGGGAGGACTCATTTATTATTTATTTCAGGTACTTGTATGACGCAGTCAATGTACTCAGCACTTTACATATATATTTGTACATTCACATCAGTGACTGGGGCACTATTCCTCCCACTGACACCAATGATGGGGCACTATTCCTCCCACTGACACCAATGATGGGGGCACTATTCCTCCCACTGACACCAATGATGGGGCGCTATTCCTCCCACTGACACCAATGATGGGGCGCTATTCCTCCCACTGACACCAATGATGGGGCGCTATTCCTCCCACTGACACCAATTGTTGGGGCACTATTCCTCCCACTGACACCAATTGTTGGGGCACTATTCCTCCCACTGACACCAATTGTTGGGGCACTATTCCTCCCACTGACACCAATGATGGGACACTATTTCTCCCACTGATACCAATGATGGGGCACTATTCCTCCTACTGACACCAATGATGGGGACACTATTCCTCCCACTGACACCAATGATGGGGCACTATTCCTTTCACTGACACCAATGATGGGGCGCTATTCCTCCCACTGACACCAATGATGGGGCTCTATTCCTTCCACTGACACCAATGATGGGGCACTATTCCTCCCACTGACACCAATGATGGGGCACTATTCCTCCCACTGACACCAATGATGGGGCACTATTCCTCCCACTGATACCACTGATGGGGCACTATTCCTCCCACTGACACCAATGATGGGGCGCTATTCCTCCCACTGATACAAATGATGGGGCGCTATTCCTCCCACTGATACCAATGATGGGGCGCTATTCCTTCCACTGACACCAATGATGGGGCACTATTCCTCCCACTGACACCAATGATGGGGCGCTATTCCTCCCACTGACACCAATGATGGGGCACTATTCCTCCCACTGACACCAATGATGGGGCGCTATTCCTCCCACTGACACCAATGATGGGGCGCTATTCCTCCCACTGACACCAATGATGGGGCACTATTCCTCCACTGACACCAATGATGGGCGCTATTCCTCCCACTGGACACCAATGATGGGGCGCTATTCCTTCCACTGACACCAATGATGGGGCACTATTCCTCCCACTGACACCAATGATGGGGCGCTATTCCTCCCACTGACACCAATGATGGGGCGCTATTCCTCCCACTGACACCAATGATGGGCGCTATTCCTCCCACTGACACCAATGATGGGGCGCTATTCCTTCCACTGACACCAATGATGCGGCGCTATTCCTCCCACTGACACCAATGATGGGGCGCTATTCCTCCCACTGATACCAATGATGGGGCACTATTCCTCCCACTGATACCAATGATGGGGCACCATTCCTCCCACTGACACCAATGATGGGGCACTATTCCTCCCACTGACACCAATGATGGGGCACTATTCCTTCCACTGACACCAATGATGGGGCACTATTCCTCCCACTGACACCAATGATGGGGCGCTATTCCTTCCACTGACACCAATGATGTGGCACTATTCCTCCCACTGACACCAATGATGCGTCACTATTCCTCCCACTGATACCAATGATGGGACGCTATTCCTCCCACTGATACCACTGATGGGGCACTATTCCTCCCACTGACACCAATGATGGGGCACTATTCCTCCAAATGATACCAATGATGGGGCACTATTTGTCCCACTGACACCAATGATGGGCACTATTCCTCCCACTGACAACAATGATGGGGCACTATTCCTCCCACTGACACCAATGATGGGGCACACTATTCCTCCCACTGATACCAATGATGGAGCACTATTCCTCCCACTGACACCAATGATGGGGCACTATTCCTCCCACTGATACCAATGATGGGGCACTATTCCTCCCACTGACACCAATGATGGGGCACTATTCCTCCCACTGACACCAATGATGGGGCACTATTCCTTCCATCATTCCAAACTTAATAAAAACAACATTTAAAAATTAATGTTTGGGAAAATAGAAATAGAAAAAAAAAAATCAATAGAGGGACATGGGGAAGGAGGAGTTAGTTAGAGCCGATTCGGGTAAATAAGGGGCTTAATAAGGTGTTTTTTTTTTTATTTTTAATTTTCAGAAAAATATATTTTTACTTGTCACTTCAAATTTACTGACATCCTATACAGATCAAAGCACAATTCTTCGATCTTCAGATGAATGATGAGCATCATAGCTCCATTGGTGGTCGGTGTAGAAATGTCACCTTCCATCCCCATCCAGCACTGCCACTGATCCCATCCCACCCAAGCACAGCCATTGATCTAATCCCCCCATCAGCACTGTCACTCATCCCATTTCCCCAGCATTGCCACTTATCCCATCCTCCCCAGCACTGCCACTGATCCCATCAACCCTCCCCCCCAGCACTGCCACTGATCACACCCTCTTGCCCACCACTGCCATTGATCCCAGGAGTCCTAGGAGTTTTCTGCCTATTGGTGGGTCCCCTAACCTTCTCAGTCCATGGTGTGCAGGCAGTAAAATGATGTGCTGTAACCTTCAGCAACCAATCAGTGGAATGTAATTAAGTCTGTAACCTCCAGCAACCAATCAGTGAGTGATAAGGATGTGCAGTAACCTATAGCAGCCAATCAGTGAGCGGTAAGGATGTGCAGAAACCTCTAGCAAACAATCAGTGAGCAGTAATGATGTGCAGTAACCTCTAGCACAGTGAGCGTTAAGTAGGTGCAGAAACTTCTAGCAACCAATAAGTGAGCAGTAATGATGCACAGTAACCTCTAGCATCCAATCAGTGAGCGGTAAGGATGTGCAGAAACCTCTAGCAACCAAAGGGTGAGCAGTAATGATGTGCAGTAACCTCTAACAACCAATTAGTGAGTAGTAATAATGCACAGTAAGCTCCAGCAACCAACCAGTGACGAGTAATGATGTGCAGTAACCTCTAGCAGCCATTCAGTGAGCGGTAAGGATGTGCAGAAACCTCTAGCAACCAAAGGGTGAGCAGTAATGATGTGCAGTAACCTCTAACAACCAATCAGTGAGTGGTAATAATGCACAGTAACCTCCAGCAACCAACCAGTGACGAGTAATGATGTGCAGTAACCTCTAGCAGCCATTCAGTGAGCGGTAAGGATGTGCAGAAACCTCTAGCAACCAAAGGGTGAGCAGTAATGATGTGCAGTAACCTCTAACAACCAATCAGTGAGTGGTAATAATGCACAGTAACCTCCAGCAACCAACCAGTGACGAGTAATGATGTGCAGTAACCTCTAGCAGCCTTCAGTGAGCAGTAAGGATGTGCAGAAACTTCTAGCAACCAATAAGTGAGCAGTAATCATGTGCAGTAACCTCTAGCAACTAATCAGCAAGAAGATATCATGTGCTGTAACTCTAGCAACTAATCAATTAGCTGTAATGTGTGCTGTGACCTCTAGCAACCAGTCAGTGGGCAGTAATGATGTTGTAACCTCCGGCAACCAATTGCAATTGCTGACCGATCTGCTGCAGTAAACTGATTTTGAGTTTAGCCGATATGTATTGAATGAGTCAGAGCAGGCGGAGAGCAAAATTACATTGGGGGGGGCAAGAAAATGTTTGCCCACGGTCCAATCAATATTAAAGACAGCCCTGATTGCCACCAATTGTGACCCATTCAGTTTAATGGGGCCACGCCGAGGCAAGAATGATGCTATGTCTGCTCTGAAGCCTCCTAAAAAAATATACATGTTCCAGAATTCTTCACATTCCATTGACTGCCTCTGGAGGAGGGCAGACCCGGTGGTGGGGCACGTCTTCTGTGGGTCAGGCTGTCTGAACCAGGAAGAGACATAAAGAAACAAAGATGACTGGTTTTGACTCCACAGATAACTGAAAATGCGGAGACACCTGGCTCCCTCTTCAGCAGCGCCTCTGCTCTTTCACTGGTCCCTCAGACCACCTCTTCTGGCTCACTCAGCCTGTTGTTACAGCTCCCTGCTGCATGGGCCCATGTCCTGATCTCTCAGTAGGGGATCTCCTGGCACTCGTTTGAAGCCCCCTATCTCATAGCCTGAGAGCTCCTGACTTTCGGGTGGAGCACACCTGTCCCCCCTCAAGTCAGCAGACCCGTTGGCAAGAAGATGCTGGTGAGCCTATTACTATAAGGGATGGGAGCACCTGGACCCACAACCTGCTGGTCTTCTTGCCAACCAGGTATCCAGGTCTTGTTTGAAGACCAGCAGGTTGTGGGTCCAGGTGCTCCCATCCCTTATAGTAATAGGCTCACCAGCATCTTTCTTGCCAACAGGTGTCCAGGTCTTGCTGAAAACCAGCTGAGTGTGGGTCCAGGTGCACCCATCCCTTATAGTAATAGGCTTCGCAGCATCTTCTTGCCAACCAGGTGTCCAGGTCTTGCTGAAGACCAGCAGAGTGTGGGTCCAGGTGCACCCATCCCTTATAGTAATAGGCTCCGCAGCATCTTCTTGCCAACCAGGTGTCCAGGTCTTGCTGAAGACCAGCAGAGTGTGGGTCCAGGTGCACCTATCCCTTATAGTAATAGGCTCCGCAGCATCTTCTTGCCAACCAGGTGTCCAGTTCTTGCTGAAAACCAGCTGAGTGTGGGTCCAGGTGCACCTATCCCTTATAGTAATAGGCTCACCAGCATCTTCTTGCCAACCAGGTGTCCAGGTCTTGCGGAAGACCAGCAGGTTGGGGGTCCAGGTGCACCTATCCCTTATAGTAATAGGCTCGCCAGAATCTTCTTGCCAACCAGGTGTCCAGGTCTTGCTGAAAACCAGCTGAGTGTGGGTCCAGGTGCACCCATCCCTTATAGTAATAGGCTCCGCAGCATCTTCTTGCCAACTAGGTGTCCAGTCTTGCTGAAGACCAGCAGAGTGTGGGTCCAGGTGCACCTATCCCTTATAGTAATAGGCTCCGCAGCATCTTCTTGCCAACCAGGTGTCCAGTTCTTGCTGAAAACCAGCTGAGTGTGGGTCCAGGTGCACCCATCCCTTATAGTAATAGGCTTCGCAGCATCTTCTTGCCAACCAGGTGTCCAGGTCTTGCTGAAGACCAGCAGGTTGTGTTTCCAGGTGCACCTATCCCTTATAGTAATAGGCTCCGCAGCATCTTCTTGCCAACCAGTTGTCTGGGTCTTGCTGAAGACCAGCAGAGTGTGGGTCCAGGTGCACCCATCCCTTATAGTAATAGACTCGCCAGCATCTTCTTGCCAACCAGGTGTCCAGGTCTTGCTGAAGATTCTGGCGAGCCTATTACTATAAGGGATAGGTGCCCTGGACCCCCAACCTGCTGGTCTTCAGCAAGACCTGGACACCTGGTTGGCAAGAAGATGCTGGCGAGCCTATTACTATAAGGGATGAGAGCACCTGGACCCACCAACCTGCTGGTCTTCAGCAAGACCTGGGCACCTGGTTGGCAAGAAGATGCTGCGGAGCCTATTACTATAAAGGATGGGTGCACCTGGACGCACAACCTGCTGGTCTTCTCGCCAACCAGGTGTCCAGGTCTTGCTGAAGACCAGCAGGTTGTGTTTCCAAGTGCACCTATCCCTTATAGTAATAGGCTCTGCATCATCTTCTTGCCAACCAGGTGTCCAGATCTTGCTGAAGACCAGCAGAGTGTGGGTCCAGGTGCACCCAACCCTTATAGTAATTAGACTCGCCAGCATCTTCTTGCCAACCAGGTGTCCAGGTCTTGCTGAAGATTCTGACAAGCCTATTACTATAAGGGATAGGTGCACCTGGACCCACACTCTGCTGGTCTTCAGCAAGACCTGGACACCTGGTTGGCAAGAAGATGCTGGTGAGCCTATTACAATAAGGGATGGGTGCACCTGGACCCACAACCTGCTGGTCTTCTTGCCAACCAGGTGTCCAGGTCTTGCTGAAGACCAGCAGGTTGTGTTTCCAGGTGCACCTATCCCTTATAGTAATAGGCTCGCCAGCATCTTCTTGCCAACCAGGTGTCCAGGTCTTACTGGAGATTCTGGCGAGCCTATTACTATAAGGGATAGGTGCACCTGGACCCCCAACCTGCTGGTCTTCAGCAAGACCTGGACACCTGGTTGGCAAGAAGATGCTGGCGAGCCTATTACTATAAGGGATGGGTGCACCTGGACCCCCAACCTGCTGGTCTTCAGCAAGACCTGGACACCTGGTTGGCAAGAAGATGCTGTGGAGCCTATTACTATAAGGGATGGGTGCACCTGGACCCACACCCTGCTGGTCTTCAGCTAGACTTTGACACTGGTTTGGAGAGTTCTTCCCTCCCAAAGCACTTCGAAATCTCCAAATTCTGGAGCCCAATCTGAATTGCAGAATCTAGAGAGAAAGCATCTAGAGCATAATCGATTCTCCAGAGTCTTGCACTCTGCATACGTGGGAACTCTGCGTCCTTTCTACAACCAATTTCATAGTGGATGGGCCTCAACTGTCACAATATATATACATATCAGATACTCTGTATGATTGTCTCAGAGTTCTTGTACCCTCCAGGTATGACCGGCTACTGATTATCTCTTGAACCCATGTTATTACTCCACTCCGGATAACGCAGAGTTTCATTAAAGTTGGATTAATTCTTTGTTTGCTCAGAGTTTCTGTAGGAAATGTACCAAACCCCGATGTCAGCAAGCTCTCCTCATCCCCTCCCTCTCCCGAGTACATGTTGTAATGAGATTGATACACCGAATGCATACCGTGCGTTTTCCACCTGGCATGCTTCACTTCCATTGTTTTTCAGGCTCACAGATCAGTTTAAACCCCGATTCATCTGCCACATGTCACGATTAGCGGATTATTAGGGTAATCTGTACAAGACGGGAGTGTAAAGCCCTTTGCCGAGGGACAGATAGGCTGACAGAATGGAAAAACGAGGACAGAAGAATGAAAAGACGAGGACAGAAGAATGTATTATCGCTTAATATCCTCCACTGCTCCGAGGAAATGTCTATTTCCAGTGTCCAGGATGTAGAAGATCCATCCATGATGCATGAGAACGTCTACCGCATTTCCATTGGGTAACACCAACGGTTGTCAACTTATGTATAGGGGGGGCCTAAACTGCGACCCCTGACAGCTCGAGGGCCACATTCCGTCTATGAAAGAAGACTGTAAGAGACTATAATCCTTTCACCGCAGAGATGATTTTGCGTTTTTTAGCACATATTTATTAATAAAAATCATTATAGGCCTGAAGATTAGTTAAAAACCCCAAAAGAAAAAAAATTTTTTTTTGGAAAGAAGAAACCCTATAGAATAAAATGGTGGTAGTTCCAATTTTTTAATGTGGATTAGCTCAATGGATCATGAAACGCAAATATTGGGGCACAAACACAATATATTACCCATTTTGTGGTAAAATTTAAAAGAGGAGGCTACGCCAAGTAAATAGATACCCAACATGTCAAGGCTTAGAATTGCGTGTGCCAAACATCAGTAACTCTGTTTCTCATAGGTGGCGCTTTTGGAGCTCCTACAGGTCATCAACTTAGAGTTGCATGTTGGGTACCAGGGGGTTACACACAGGCAGTCTGGGCTACTACACGGGGACCTGAACCCCACAGTACTGGTTCAGCCTAGCCTTTGGTTGGTAAAGGGGGGACCTCTGGTGTGATGGGGGACTCCTGGAGTTATGACGGACTTCTGATGTGAAGCTGGGGAGGGCTACTGGTGTGAATGGGGAACATCCGATGTGAAGGGGGACTTCTAAAGTGATGAGGGGCTTCTGATGTGAAGGAGGGATTTCTGGTGTGATGGGGGTCTTATGGTGTGATGAGGGACTTCTGGTGATATACCAGACTTCTGATGAGAAGGGGGGGCTCTGGTATGATGAGGTACTTTTGATGTGAAGTGGCGGACTTCTGGTGTGTGATGATGGGGGGCTTCTAGTTTGGTGGGGACTTCTTGTGTGATGGGGGGGCTTCTGGTTTGGTGGGGGACTTCTGATGTGATGAGGGGCTATTGATATGAATGGTGGGATTTTTTGGTGTGATGGGGCGGGCTTGTGGTTTGGGGACTTCTGATGTGATGGTGAGATTTCTCATGTGATGAAGGGCTTTTTAATGTGAAGGGGGATTTCTGGTGTGGTGGGGGACTTCTGGTGTGATGAAGGGCTTTTAAGGTGAAGGGGAATTTCTGGTGTGGTTTGGGGATTTCTGATGTGATGGGGGACTTCTGGTGTGATGAGGGGCTATTGATGTGAATTGGGGGGATTTTTGGTGTGATGGGGCTCTTCTGGTTTGGTGGGGGGACTTCTGATGTGATAGGGAGATTTCTAGTGTGATGAAAGGCTTTTATTGTGAAGGGGGATTTCTGGTGTGGTGGGGGACGTCTGATGTGATGAAGGGCTTTTAATATGAAAGGGGATATCTGGTGTGGTGGGGGACTTTTGGTGTAATGGGGAGATTTCTAGTATGATGAAGGGCTTTTAATGTGAAGGGGGATTTCTGGTGTGGGGGACGTCTGGTGCGATGGGGTGATTTCTAGTGTGATGAAGGGCTTTTTGAATGTGAAGGGGGATTTCTGGTGTGGTGGGGGACTTCTGGTGTGATGGGTGCTTTTAATGTGAAGGGGGATTTCTGGTGTGGGACTTCTGGTGTGATAGGGTGCTTTTAATGTGAAGGGGGATTTCTGGTGTGGTGGGAGACTTCTGGTGTGATGAAGGGCTTTTAATGTGAAGGGGGATTTCTGGTGCGATGGGTGATTTCTAGTGTGCTGAAGGGCTTTTAATGTGAAGGGGGATTTCTGGTGTGGGACTTCTGGTGTGATGGGGTGCTTTTAATGTGAAGGGGGATTTCTGCTGTGGTGGGGAACTTCTGGTGTGAGGAAGGTCTTTTAATGTGAAGGGGGATTTCTGGTGTGATGAATGGCTTTTAATGTAAAGGAGATTTTCTGGTGTGGTGGGGGACTTCTGCTGTGATGAGGGGCTATTGATGTGAATGGGGGGGATTTTTGGTGTGATGGGGGGCTTCTAATGTGATGGTAAATCTGATTTTTTTTTTTTTTGCCCATGAATATTTGTAAAATATAATATGTGGCCCTCGTATTGAAAAGTTTGAGACCCCTGATCTAGAGGGCGATGGAGATTTAGTTGTAAATCCTACTCATGCCTATACAAACCCTTTGTATAGGGAGAGATCATTGAGTCCTCGAAGGCCGATCCTTCACATGACTCTTTTCTACGATGGGTAAAGTTTTTTTGATGTTGGTGCTTCCAGTGCTTCCCATACATTAACAATTGTGAGTAATTTTTGTGTTTTTTTCTTGGTTTAGGTGTCTTATGTGCTGTAAATGTTGATGAATGTGAACATAAACCCATGCCAGAACGGAGCCACTTGTCTGGACGGAGTCGCTGACTATGTCTGTAGATGCCCACATCCGGGGCTTGATGGTATCACATGGGGGGGTAAAAATTGCTCTGTGGTGCTGCAGGGGTGTTTTGAATCACAGTTGCCAAAATGATGCCATGTGCATCCCAACATACGAGTTGGAGGTCCATCGTTATACCTGCAGATGTCGGCCCAGGGTTTTACGGAGAGCGCTGTTTCTATCACCACCACCTTTTCTTTCGCTTCCGGCGGGTATATTATTTATGATCTGAATGTCTCAAACAGAAGCAAGAGGAGTATTCCGGAAGACAGCGCTCATATGAACGTGAGGTTTAGGACAACTTTACCAAACATGGTCCTCCTTTATCGGGGCGATGAAGACGGCTACCTGATGCTTGAGCTTTATCATGGATTGCTGCAAGTTTTATTTCAAAACCAGAATTCTTCTTCTCGGCTGGTCATCGAAGAGCACCCAGTTGATGATGGTCATTGGCACGAAGCATGGGTTAGTTTGAATTCATCTCT
Source organism: Staurois parvus (assembly GCA_951230385.1). Lineage (NCBI taxonomy): Eukaryota > Metazoa > Chordata > Amphibia > Anura > Ranidae > Staurois > Staurois parvus. The sequence continues at coordinate 448,532 of CATNWA010015777.1, read as the reverse complement.
GGAGCTGATCCTTCATCGTGACGGTTGTAGCAATGGTTCTTGTTCCAGAACTGAAACTTTTGGTGATGGCCATGATTTTCGACTCCCACAATCATTTGCTACTGTATACATTGGTGGACTTCCTCAAGGCTCTCTGCTGAACATCACGATGAGCAAAAAAAAAACTTCACTGTTGCATGCAAGATCTCACAATTGACTTCAAGCCCTTGCTACCTCAGAATATAAGAGAAGGAAGCTCTTTTGATATGGAGCTCGGATGTAATAAAACCGATTGGTGTGATCCCAACCCATGTCATCATGAGTCACCATGCATCGACCTGTGGACCAGGTATGAATGTGACTGCGTCAGACCATACACAGGTCCGACCTGCTTGCAAGGTAAGTAAATGATTTGGTTTTTGTGTCCAATAATGTCTCCTAGGCCCTACATCTGAATAATAAATGTGTCAAAGCATTTTTGAGGACCATGTTTTGCAAAATGCAGAATACAAATAATAATGAAGTCTAGAGTACGTTTAAAGTGGTTCTGAAGGCTGAAGGTGTTTTACTTCCGTGTAATTCTATATGCAGTTCTCCTCTCAGTCCCCCTCCAATACTTACCTGAGCCAAATCTCAATCCAGCAGCAGCTCTCCCAGGTCTCTCCATCCTCATTGGCTCTAGCTGCTGTCAATCACAGCCAGTGAGGAGGGGGCGGGGCCGAGCTGCTCTCTTCAGAGAGACTATGCCTGAAGGCCCGTATGGAAAGCAGCTTGCTCTGGGGGCACTCAGCAATGGGGAGGAGCCAAAAGCGCCATCGTGGGACCCGAGAAAAGGAGGAGCGGGGCTGCTCTGTGCAAAATCATTACAGAGAAGGTAAGTATGACATGTTTGTTATTTTAAAAAAAGAAAAAAAAAAACCCCTCAACCTTTACTATCACTACGCTTCATGACCAGAAGTATAGACAACCCTCCAGATTGAGTTTAGGTGCCCAGAATCAGCTGGGTTTGGTGAGGAGGAACTCAAGTGTCCTGCACAGAGCCCTGACCTCAGCTCTACTGAACACCTTTGGAATGACCTGGAACGTAGATTGTGAGCCAGGACTTCCCATCCACCATCAATACCTGACCTCACAATGGGCATAAAAAATTCCCAGATACAACCTAAAGACTTGGGAATGTCTAACCATTTTAAGTTGTTGATATTGTTATTATTACCCTTTACAGCTGGCAGGATTGGCCGTTCAAGAGATTGCAACGTTGGGAGGTGTTGCATGGGCTCCCTGATCATTTCATCACTGGGATTGGCTGTCACAGAGATCACATGATCAGGAGCCCAACCCTAGGTTCCATCAGCTCTTGTTTACTACATGGATGCCTCTTCAGAATCATCTGTCTTCTGTTTGTATCTTTGGGCCTTGGCAACAGCATGTTCATAATTTGTGGACTGTAATCTATCCCACCTGGTCATATCCCTTTCTTCTTTTCTTGTCAACGGTATCCATCTACCTTATTCATGGTTTATCCTTTTTCTTCTTTTCCCTCCAACTGTAACCATCCACCTTAATTCATGGTTATCCTTTTCTACTTTTCTTTTCAGTTTTATCCATCCACCTTTTTGCTGGTCATCCTCTTCTCCTTTTCCCTCCAACTGTAACCATGCTGGTCATCCCTTCTCCTTTCCCCCCCAACTGTATCCATTGCTGGTCATCCCTTCTCTCCCCCCCCCCCCCCCAACTGTATCCATGCTGGTCATCCCTTCTCTTTCTCCCCCCCCCCCCAACTGTATCCATGCTGGTCATCCTTCTCCTTTCCCCCCCAACTGTATCCATGTGGTCATCCCTTCTCTTCCCCCCCCCAACTGTAATCCATGCTGGTCCATCCCTTCTCTTCCCCCCCCCCCCCCCCCAACTGTATCCATGCTGGTCATTCACTTCCTTCTCCCCCCCCCCCCAACTGTATCTATGCTTGGTCATGATCCTTCTCCCCCCCCCAACTGTATCCATGCTGGTCATTACTTCCCACCCCCCCCAATTGTATCCATGCGGGTCATCCCTTCTCCCCCCCCCCCCCCCAACTGTATCTATGCTGGTCATAAGTACGTCCTTCTCTTTCCCCCCCCCCCCCCCCAACTGTATCCGTGCTGGTCATCCCCTTCTTCTTCCCCCCCCCAACTGTATCCATGCTGGTCATTCTACTCCTTCTCCCCCGCCCCCCCAACTGTAGTATCCATGCTGGTCATGTATCCATGACTGAGTCATTCCTTCTCCCCCCCCCCCAACTGTATCCCATGCTGGTCATTTTTCCTTCTCCCCCCCCCCCAACTGTATCCATGCTGGTCATCCTCTTCACCTTTTCCCCCCAAACTGTAAACCATGCTGGTCATCCTCTTCTCCTTTTCTTCCCCCCCAATTGGTATCCATGCTGGTCATCCCTTCACCTTTTTCCCCCCCCCCAACTGTATCCATGCTGGTCATCCCTTCTATCACACTTTCCCCCCCCCCCCCAACTGTATCCATGCTGGGTCATCCTATCTACCTTTTCCCCCCCAATATGCTGGTCATCCTCTTCTCCTTTTCCCTCCAACTGTATCCATGCTGGTCATCCTCTTCTCCTTTTCCCCTCCAACTGTATCCATGCTGGTGTCTTCTCCTCCTTCTCCTTTTCCCCCTCCCAGCTGTATCCATGCTTGTCATCCTCTTCTCCTTTTCCGTCCAACTGTATCTATGCTGGTCATCCCTTCTCCTTTTCCCTCCAACTGTATCTATGCTGGTCATCCCTTCTCCTTTTCCCTCCAACTTTATCCATGCTGGTCATCCTCTTCTCCTTTGCACCCAACTGTATCAATGCTTGTCATCCTCTTCTTTTCTCTCGAACTGTATCCATGCTTGCCCTCTATTCTCATCATTTCCCTTCAACTGCATCCATCCACCTTATTCCTGGTTGTCTCTTTTTCTTTTCTTTTCACCTGTATCCATCCACCCAGGGCCGGGACAAGGGGTGTTCAAGAGGGACGGCTGCCCTGGGCGTGGTTTGGGATTTGGAGGCTTGTGCTAAGAGTGGTGATTTGGAGGGGGCTTTGTACGAGGAGGGTGGATTTGTGTAGGGAAGAGGGATTTGGAGGGGAGGATTTGGGCTAGTAGAGATGACTAGGGGGGATTTGTGCTAGAAGGGGAAATTGGGGGGGAAGATTAGGAGAGGGGATTTGTTTTGGGGGAGGGTACACCATTGACCTAATTTGGTCACATGAGAAAATGAAGTGGAAAATGCCCTAGCCACAGCTGATTTGGCAGGCAGCAATGCGATCAAGTGCGCTTCCCACAGGTTCTACCAAACTGGGACCAAATCCAACTCATCCCTGCTCTCAAAGTGGTTCTAAGGCCGCAAGGGTTTTTACATTCATGTATTACACACTATAGGAGGATGTGCTTTGTTCATTTCCCATTTCAGAGGTTTACAACCACTTTAATGCTTCTAGATGTTCCGTATAACATTGCAGATCTTCACTTTCCGAGCAAAATTCTGCTTTAGCGGACAAAATGTAGATCCACCTCT
>CATNWA010015777.1:387500-442500 GCA_951230385.1 Staurois parvus | reverse complement strand
TGTTATTATTTATTACTTGTGGATAGGGATGGGCCAATGGTTTTGTCCAAACCTAGGTTTGGGTAGAACTTTGGTTGTGTGGACGTTCAGACGAACGCCCAGACTTTTCCTATTTGGCCCCCTGTTCGATGGGAGCTGAACATCATATAGAGAAGCAGTGTATCTATGGCTTGTATATTAAGATCACTTTGACCCGGTCAATAGTTGCTAAGGAAGCTGTGAGTGCTACCACCCTTTGTGACCTTAGCAACCTCTAATGTCACCGGCACTACTATGACTTACATTGGTAGGAATCATCAGTCATGGAACCAAAGGGGTGGTGATAACTGGGATGTCGCTGCCCAATAATGGCCATGGCTATATTTGGTCGATGACGTTACCACTATCCCCACCCCTTCCCCTATATAGCTTCAGTGAAGAGTAGGGTCGGGATTGATCGCGTTCACTGGGTCCCTTGGGTTTTTTTTTCTTTTGTCGCTTTTTGTACATTACAGAGGTGCACCTCTTCACAGACAAGATTAAGGCACACCCCCAGTGTCAGGGCTCCGAGAATGACCAGAGGTGTGTGGACCGACACAGGGAAAACACAGACTTCAGGTATAGCGTGTAAACAAGATAATTTATTAAGGATAACACAAAACATAAATGCAGTGCAACAAACCAAACCCAAAACTAACACAAATACATACAACAAGGTGAAATAAACCCAAACCTAAACTGATGTATATATATATGGAGCACAACGTAGTCGGGCGGGCCAGGTCAGTAGCAAACGGGCAAACGGTACCAGGAGCGAGCGGAAGAGTGGTCAGGAATAGCCGAGGTCAGGACAGGCGGAGTTTGTTCAGAGTCAGGATCAAAGCAGGATCAGGCAGGAAGCAGGTACAGGGGCTCATGGGAAACATACACCAAGGCAATGACTGCAGGAGGTGTATTTAAGGAATGGCCAGACCTGCAATCAGCCTCAGGTGATGGCTGACTGCAGGAGTGGAGAGCTTCTGGTTGCTAAGAGCACCCGCTGGCCAGCCCTGGTACTGCAGCCCACACAGCAGATGAGTCCCACCACTAATGGTGAGTCCATTCCTGACACCCAGGCATGGTATTAAAAAAAATAGGTGTTTTTATTGCTTTAGTTTATTAAAAAAAAAAATTTAAAAAAAATCACTGCTCCTGGCCAAATGAAGGAAAGAGAAATGTCTGCCTCTGAGATGAGCTCCCACTGACACCATTGGTCATTTTCGCTATCTGTAATTGGATCATTTTTCCCACTGACCATCTCACTAATGAATCATGAGTTGTAGATGTAATCATTTTTAGCCAAGGTTCCCTTTGATTGGAAAGTTATTTCAAGGGTTCCTCTTTGATGAAAAGGTTGAGAAAGGCTGGTCTACATTGTAGATGAGATCTACTCTGAGGTCCCCGATGTTATGTGTGTTGTATTTGTAGGCCTAGCCAATGCAGCCTTTTCTCGGAAGAACAGAACTCCGAGCTCTTCTATCCCAATGTTCTACCCCAATGCTCACATTGATTTCAATGGGATTCAGCATCTTCATTTCTTTAACGTTTTCCAAACCCCGTTTGAACCAAACTCAGGGCAGTTCAGCTCTTCCGTACTAATGGAATAGCTTCTGCAGATGACTACACCTTTCTACCCCTAATGGTCAGTCTGAGGTCTCCTGATGTCATGAATGTTGTATTTGTAGGCCTAGTCAATGTCAATGCCTTTCAAGAAAATAACTCGGTGCTCTTCTACCCCAATGCTCCATTGGTTTCAGAGGGGTTTGGCGTCAATTCTTCTTTAGCGTTTTCCAAAGCCCACTTGAACTGAACTCAGGGCAGTTCGGCTCATCCCTACTTTTGGAATAGCTTCTGCAGATTTCTATACCTTTCTACCCCTAACGGCAAGTCTATACAGAGTATGAGATGCACAGTGAGGTCTCCCGATGTCATGAATGTTGTATTTGTAGGCCTAGCCAATGTCAATGCCTTTGAAGAACAGAATTCGGTGCTCTTCTACCCCAACGCTCCCATTGATTTCAGAGGGGTTTGGCGTCCATTCTTCTTTAGCGTTTTCCAAACCCACTTGAATTGAACTCAGAGCAGTTCGGCTCATCCCTACTTGTGGAATAGCTTCTGCAGATTTCTACACCTTTCTACCCCCAATGATCAGTCTATACTGAGTATGAGATGCACACTGAGGTCTCCTCATGTCATGAATGTTGTATTTGTAGGCCTAGTCAATGCTTTGAAGAAAAGAACTCGGTGCTTTTCTACCCCAATATTCTACTCCAATGCTCCTATTGGTTTCAGAGGAGTTTGGTGTCCATTCTTCTTTAGCGTTTTCCAAACCCCACTTGAATTGAACTCAGGGCAGTTTGGCTCATCCCTACTTGTGGAATAGCTTCTGCAGATTTCTACACCTGTCTACCCCTAATGTTCAATCTATACTGTGTCTCCTGATGTCAGGTACATTGTATTTGTAGGCCTAGTCAATGCCTTTGAAGAACAGAACTCTGTGCTAGTGTTTTCCAAACCCCGCTTGAACCAAACTCTGGGCAGTTCGGCTCATCCCTACTTTTGGAATAGCTACTGCAGATTTCTACACCTTTCTACCCCTAATGGCAAGTCTATATGGAATATGAGATGCACAGTGAGGTCTCCGATGTCATGAATGTTGTATTTGTAGGCCTAGCCAATGTCAATGCCTTTGAAGAACAGAATTCGGTGCTCTTCTACCCCAACGCTCCCATTGGTTTCAGAGGGGTTCGCAAACATTCTTCTTTAGCGTTTTCCAAACCCCACTTGAACTGAATTCAGGGCAGTTTGGCTCATCCCTACTTGTGTAGCTTCTGCAGATAGCTTCTGCAGATTTCTACACCTTTCTACCCCTAATGGTCAATCTATACTGTGTCTCCTAATGTCAGGTACATTGTATTTGTAGGCCTAGTCAATGCCTTTGAAGAAAAGAACTCTGTGGTGTTCTACTCTAATGCTCCCATTGGTTTCAGAGGGGTTCGGCGTCCATTCTTCTTTAGTGTTTTCCAAACCCCGCTTGACTGAACTCATCCCTACTTTTGGAATAGCTTCTGCAGATTTGTACACCTTTTCTACCCCTAATGATCAGCCTATACTGAGTATGAGTATGACCTCAGCACACTGAGGTCTCCTGATGTCATGAATGTTGTATTTGTAGGCCTATTCAATGCCAATGCACAGAACTCGGTGCTCCCATTGGTTTCAGAGTGGTTCGGGCCTCCATTCTTCTTTAGCGTTTGCCAAACCCCGCTTGAACTGAACTCAGAGCAGTTTGGCTCATCCCTACTTCTGGAATAGCTTCTGCAGATTTCTACACCTTTCTACCCCTAATGGCAAGTCTATATGGAATATGAGATGCACAGTGAGGTCTCCCGATGTCATGAATGTTGTATTTGTAGGCCTAGCCAATGTCAATGCCTTTGAAGAACAGAATTCGGTGCTCTTCTACCCCAACGCTCCCATTGGTTTCAGAGGGGTTCGCAAACATTCTTCTTTAGCGTTTTCCAAACCCCACTTGAACTGAATTCAGGGCAGTTTGGCTCATCCCTACTTGTGTAGCTTCTGCAGATAGCTTCTGCAGATTTCTACACCTTTCTACCCCTAATGGTCAATCTATACTGTGTCTCCTGATGTCAGGTACATTGTATTTGTAGGCCTAGTCAATGCCTTTGAAGAAAAGAACTCTGTGGTGTTCTACTCTAATGCTCCCATTGGTTTCAGAGGGGTTCGGCGTCCATTCTCTTTAGTGTTTTCCAAACCCCGCTTGAACTGAACTCATCCCTACTTTTGAATAGCTTCTGCAGATTTGTACACCTTTTCTACCCCTAATGATCAGCCTATACTGAGTATGAGTATGACCTCAGCACACTGAGGTCTCCTGATGTCATGAATGTTGTTTTTGTAGGCCTATTCAATGCCAATGCACAGAACTCGGTGCTCCCATTGGTTTCAGAGTGGTTCGGGCCTCCATTCTTCTTTAGCGTTTGCCAAACCCCGCTTGAACTGAACTCAGAGCAGTTTGGCTCATCCCTACTTCTGGAATAGCTTCTGCAGATTTCTACACCTTTCTACCCCTAATGGTCAATCTATACTGTGTGTCTTCTGATGTAATGTACATTGTATTTGTAGGCCTAGTCAACGCGACCTTTGAGGAGCAGAACTCGGGTGGTCTTCACTTCCAACATTTCATCAGATATACAGCTCACATCAGTGTCACTGGATTTCAGAACCAGAGATGGAAATGCTGTTCTGCTCAAGGCCTCCAAAGATTTGGACCATATTTTCCATCAACCAATTGAGGATGGCCACCTGCATGTCAATATACAAAGTGGAAACAGTGTGGAGGAAGTAAGTTATAATGGTGAAAAAAAAACAGGTTTCTGATGCTTTATGGCACAGGGTTTTGGTAAAGATGAAGGACTCTACACATGTGCCTCCTCAATGGATAATACAATTTGACGATATTATGACTCTGCTAGGAAGTGCTGGTAGTTCTAAGCTTCCTGACTGAAGAAGTACCCATTGTACTGGCCGAGAATTACACTGGATGCCTTGGACAAGTTTCTATAGGAGGGTTTTTACATTCCCTTTGCAGACCAGAAGTTTCCTCAGCACTTTGTTAGGAAAAGCCCAGATTTACCCACATTGGGTTGTAGAGGAGCTGATGTTTGCTCAGGGGCTCAGTGTCTCCATGGTGGAACGTGTCAGGATGACTTTAATTCATTCAGCTGTATATGTGCGGAAGGATGGGAAGGACCCCGCTGTGATTTAAACATCGATGAACTGCAAATCCCAGCCTTGTGTTCATGGCCTATGTGTAGACCTGGAGGGGCCGGTTATCGATGTGACTGTTTCCTTGGGTACGCTGGTAAAAACTGAGAGACCAATGTGGACGACTGTCAGCAGCATCAGTGTTTGAATGGCGGGACCTGTTTAGATGGCTTGAATAACTACACCTGCCAATGCCCAGCTACCTATATCGGAGATTACTGCCAGTAAGTATCTTTCTTAATCGTCAATGTATCTTAATGTGTAACCAAGGTACAGTAAGTTGGACCTTCCACTCCCCTTGTGGAAAGCTATGCAGTTGAGACATTTTTTTTATCACATCCCTGGGACAAAGGGTTAAATACTCATTGACTCTAGGTGGGGCACAGGAATAACGGGCAATACCTACCAATTCATGGTTCCAGCAGGCTTCCTTCAACTATGCAACCGGTACAGTGCTTCCACCTGTCTAAGCGGCTCTTAGTTGCGGTTGCATGCTCGCCTTCCTCACGGACAATGCAGGGTCAATAGCCCTGCATTGTACGTAATGATGCCGAGGGACCGCCCACATCCCAAAGCGCCAAGGGCAAGAGGAGAGCGCTGAAACGGGCTGAAGTGGGGAGTTCGGTAACTAACACGGACCTCTTCTGTGTACCCCTAGAAATAACAAGCATTTAACATTTGCAGTGTGGGGGACGCCACTGCAAGGACTTATTTTTTTATTTTTTTTACAATCCCCAGGTTGTGTTTTTAAACTTGTACACACCCCCTCCCTGAATCAGACCTAATCATCATCAATTGCACCTTTTTTTTTGCTTTTTTTTTTAATCTTTTGGATTACCTTTTGTGACTTTTACATACACATGGCATTTGCATTGGCGTGGGGTGATGGGACGGGCTTGCTTTTCCATTTCATTACTAGGATTTCTAAATTCGGCATTTAGATTGTTTATTAGTTACTAATACATGCAAAGGGATCCTGAGGAAGCAGCCGATACCTGAAAGCGTCGATCCACGACGACTCATAGACTAACGTACTAACGAGTGGTGATTCCAATGAATATTGGTTTTTAATTGTCTATTTTAACCCTTGATGCCAACGTCACACAAATATGTGTCCTCACAGAACTGGGCTTTTTTCCGCGGGTGGCCGCATATTTGCCGTACCTGTCTTTGTGCTGGGAGCGCACCGCACTAACGCGCACTCCCAGCACAAAGACTGCGGTCTCACTGAGAGCCCCGGGTCCCATTCTAACGACCGGGAATCCCGGGACTCCTAAATCCGGGTCACATGATCGCTGTGACAGCCTCTGATTGGCTGTCACTGTACAGCCCAGCCCCCTTGTTTTTTTTTTCTCTTCTCTATGAATAGAGAAGGGAGATGCATTGTATCTTTCAACTCCTGGCATTTGAAAGAAAAAAAAAAATGTTTGTAAAAAAAAAATAAATAAACTATTACAAAATAAAAGAAAAATACCTAGATCAAGGTTTGATGTAATTCAGTTGCCAGGTTAGTGTTTGGGTCGGGGTCAGGGTCAAAGGTCAGGATTTAAAAAAAAAAAATTGGTGTCAGTGTGTTTTAGGTAAAAAAAAAAAAAAGACAAAAATAAAATGCGCACTATTGTTTCTGGGCTGTTCTCCGGGTACAAACAACAAATAAACATACACATCTATGGTATTGCTGCGATCATCAAGAGCTGGAGAATTTATTTTGGGTTGTTCTTTGGTGGTAGGTTATGGTAGTAACAAGAAACATGCAGCTAAATAAAAAAAATATTTTTTTTACTATTTTGGGCCAGTTTTCCTTTAATAATACAAATAAAAATCAGGAAATATCCATTACCATTTACCACCAAATGAAAGCCCAATTTTTCCTGAAAAAAAAAACATGGTATAATTCACCCGGATGTACAAAGTAGTTGTGATGATAGGTACGGTTTTACTAACACAGGTCAACGTTGCAAAATTGTGCTTAGGCATTTACATTTGTTTTTACCCTTAGCTGTGAAGGGGTTAACATATAAATGAAGTTGTGTTTTATTATGTATACTGATTTTTTTGGCACATTCTGGTCTTCTTACGGGTCGATTGGAAATTTTCTTACATTATCTTAATTTATTTATTTTTTTATTATATTTTAATACTTTTTTTTTAAACTTTATTGCTATCACAAGGAAGCTAACAAGCCTATATGTGATAGCATTGGAAAGTGACAGGTTCTCTTTATGGAGACATTAGGGAATCAAAAGACCCTTGATTGGCAAGTGACAGGTTCTCTTTATAGAGACATCAGGGGTCTTTGGGTCCCCTATTGTCTCCCCTGTCCTAACTTTCAGCCATTCAAGCATAGGACTGTATTTGATCAGCTGTTTTCCTGGAGTTTGACGGCTCTGAACCCCAAAATCGTTCCGGGTTCATTAACCGGGTTCCCCGCCGCTCTATAGCAGAATTTTTGCTACAGAGCGGCAGGGCTGCGCAAAATCATGTATATATACGCAATTTTGTTTTTCCGGGTAGGGGGCGCGGGCATGCTGCCCTACCCACGCCGACATTGGGGGCTACAGCTGTCGATCACCAGGTTCCGGCCAGAGATTTGCCTCTGGCACCCAGACATCGCCGAGGAACAGTGACAGTAAACAACTCAGATCTCTCCCCTGTCAGCACCGACGTGCTGCTTTGTATTCCTCTGCGTAGCACAGCAATACAAAGCAGCCTATAAAAAAATAATAAGCAGACTTAAATAAATAAATAAACAAGGTATAAATGTAAAGTCCCATACACCTAAAGTCCAAAATAAAGTCCAAAATATCCAAAATCAAAAAAAAAATCCTTGCACGTGATTTCCCAATAGCTCTTTTCCTCCTGAATCAAATTAGCGCTGTGCTTCAGAAGATCTTCAAATACCTCAAAGAAAAAATCTCAACATAGTATATTACCCCGATTATTAAAATAAAGTGCCACACGTGTCACATGCAGATACACAGAAGTGCCACAGCAAACGTGAAAACTCTGGACTGTAATACTTCAATTAGTAACTCCACTGCACACAATATAAAGAGTGCATAATTACCCCAACATAGATACAATCAGCATAGGGTCCATAGTATAGATGAGAAAGCCTCCAAACATTGTTCTCACATCTTCTCCAACCTTTTCCCATAGACCTCATGAACAGACCAGGGATCAGTATGTGTATTAAAAGATAAGCAAATTTTATTGTAGCAACTTACATTGAAATTTGATGAAAACAGCTTCCATATAGTGAAATAATCCAGAAGAAGAGACCCCCCTCCTTAGCGGTAACTCTTTTCAATCGCCATACCACTCTGAAGGAGAGCCAGGCAAAAAAATGGAAGTATCCAGGGTTGGAACAGCCGCGTGTTCCAGAACCCAAAACGGGCACCACGGCACTTCCGGAAAACGTCAATACGTCACGTGCCCCGGGCGTTTCGTCACATTCGGACATTTTCAACAGAGATCCCTGTTGAAAAAGTCTGGATGTGACGAAACGCGTCTGGGGCACGTGACGAAACGCGTCCGGGGCACGTGACGTGGTGACGTATTGACGTTTTCCGGAAGTGCCGTGGTGGCCATTTTGGGTTCTGGAACACGCGGCTGTTCCAACCCTGGATACTTCCATTTTTGCCTGGCTCTCCTTCAGAGTGGTATGGTGATTGAAAAGAGTTACCGCTAAGGAGGGGGGTCTCTTCTTCTGGATTATTTCACTATATGGAAGCTGTTTTCATCAAATTTCAATGTAAGTTGCTACAATAAAATTTGCTTATCTTTTAATACACATACTGATCCCTGGTCTGTTCATGAGGTCTATGGGAAAAGGTTGGAGAAGATGTGAGAACAATGTTTGGAGGCTTTCTCATCTATACTATGGACCCTATGCTGATTGTATCTATGTTGGGGTAATTATGCACTCTTTATATTGTGTGCAGTGGAGTTACTAATTGAAGCACAGTGGAACCTCAACCTACGAGCGAACTAACGTGCGAGTTTTCCGAGATACGAGCAGTCGCTCGGACGATTTTTTGCTTCAGCACGCGAGCAGAATTTTAAGATACGAGCTCGAGGCGCACGCAGCTCTAAGTGTATATTTTCGAGGCGCGCGCAGCTCAGAGGGTACGAGTCACAGCATCCCATCTCCGGGCCTTTCTCTCTGTCTCACTGTCTACACGTGATTGAAATCCCAACTTCTAACTTTGTTGTAACCATGGCACCAAAGAAAGCAAGTGGTAGTGCGAGTACCGAGAAGAGGAGGATGATGTCCCTCGAAATAAAGCTTGAAATCATCAAGAAGCATGAGCAAGGCATGCGAGTAAAGGAACTGGCCAAGCACTATGACCGTACAACGTCAACGATCTGCACCATCTTAAAGCAGAAGGAGTCCCTAAAGAAAATTAAGCCAGCCAAAGGTATCAAGATTATTTCAAAGCGCCGTACAGATGTGCATGAGAAGATGGAGAATCTGCTGTTGGTGTGGCTGACGGAAAAACAACTTGCCGGAGATACCGTCACCGAGGGAATAATCTGCGAGAAGGCGCGCAGTATTTTTTCAGATTTACAACAGCAAACCCCAGGCACTTCAACGGAGGAGGAATCCTTTAAAGCCAGTCGGGGCTGGTTTGATAATTTTAAGAAAAGGACGGGGATTCACTCCGTTGTTAGGCATGGTGAGGCAGCAAGTGCTGATGTAAAGGCAGCAGAGGAGTTCGTGAAAACTTTCGCAGAATTCGTTGAGGAAGAAGGATACATCCCCCAGCAAATCTTCAACTGTGACGAGACAGGGCTGTTCTGGAAGAAGATGCCGAGGAGAACATACATCACCGAAGAGGAGAAGAGGATGCCAGGACACAAACCTATGAAGGATAGGTTGACCCTCGCTCTGTGTGCCAATGCGAGTGGCGACTGCAAAATAAAGCCGCTACTCGTATACCATTCGGAGAACCCCAGAGCCTTTAAAGCGCACAAGATAATAAAGGAGAAACTCCATGTTATGTGGAGGGCAAACCCTAAGGCGTGGGTCACCAGGCAGTTCTTTATCGACTGGGTAAACCTTGTGTTTGGTCCTTCGGTGAAGAAATATTTGAAGAACAACAACCTGCCCCTGCGAGCCCTTCTCGTCCTCGACAATGCTCCTGCACATCCACCACAGATCGAGGAAGAAATACTCGACGAGTATAATTTTGTGAAGGTTCTCTACCTTCCTCCAAACACCACCCCTATCCTCCAGCCAATGGACCAACAGGTAATATCAAATTTCAAGAAACTCTACACCAAGCACCTGTTTCGCCGTTGCTTTGAGGTGACGGAGAACACAAACCTCACCCTTCGAGAGTTTTGGAAGGAGCATTTTAACATAGCAATAGGCCTCAAAATCATCGATATTGCCTGGCAGGGGGTTACGAAAAGGACCTTGACCTCTGCTTGGAAGAAGCTGTGGCCTGAAAATGTGGCTGAAAGAGATTTTGAAGGGTTTGAGATTGAGGAAGAAGAGGAGCCAGTGGAGGAAGAGATCGTGTCCATTGGCAAGACTATAGGTCTGGAGGTGGATGAAAGAGACATCGAGGAACTCGTTGAGGAGCACTCCGAGGAACTTACGACTGACGAGTTAAAGGAGTTACAAGAGCAACGGCACACAGAAGCATTAACTGAAGCTACTTCGGAGGGAGAGGAGACAGAGCCGGAGACAATCAGTACAAAAGACCTCAAGGATATTTTGGCAATGTGGGAGAAGGTGGCAGGATTTGTTGAAAAGAACCATCCTGAAAAAATTGCAACGAGTCGTGCGACAGAGCTTTTCAATGACACGTGTCTACGTCGTTTCAGAAACATTCTCAAAGGGAGAATGAAACAGACTTCCTTAGACATGTTTCTTAAGAAAAGACCTTCAGCTCGAAGTGAGCAAAGTGTGGCAAAAAGGCCAAGAACTAGTGAAAGTGAAGAGAGTGATGAGAATTAAGCGAAAACAAAAATCATCTCCAAGGTAAGTAAATTGTATACAACCTTATTATATCTTCATATTTTCTTTCTATTTTGTTTTTATATAATATTAGTTATGTAAAAAGCTTTTTTCCTTATGAAATAACAAGAAAAATGACAAATATGAGGTGCCATTTTGAGGGTTGGAACGGATTACGGCCGTTTCCATTATTTCTTATGGGGAAAATTGATTTAACGAGCGAGCATTTTGAGTTACGAGCTCGGCCACGGAACGAATTAAACTCGTAAGTTGAGGTTCCACTGTATTAGAGTCCAGAGTTTTCACGTTTGCTGTGGCACTTCTGTGTATCTGCATGTGACACGTGTGGCACTTTATTTTAATAATCGGGGTAATATACTATGTTGAGATTTTTTCTTTTAGGTATTTGAAGATCTTCTGAAGCACACCGCTAATTTGATTCAGGAGGAAAAGAGCTATTGGGAAATCACGTGCAAGGATTTTATTTTGATTTTGGATATTTTGGACTTTATTTTGGACTTTAGGTGTATGGGACTTTACATTTATACCTTGTTTATTTATTTATTTAAGTCTGCTTATTATTTTTATATTTTTGTACTTCAGGGGAAGGAATGTTAAGTAACTTTATTGAGTTTTTGGTAGAGGATTTGAGTGCTAATTTTTGTACACAGTTAACCCTTTGATCACCCCAGATGTTAACCCCTTCCTCCCCAGTGCCATTAGTACAGTGTCAGTGCTTTTTTTTTTATAGCACTGATCATTGTATTGGTGTCACTGGAGATGTCAGTGGAAGTTAGTCCCCCCCCCCCCCAGTGCCCGCTGCAGTCCCACTATAAGTCACTGATCGCCGCCATTACTAGCATAAAAAAAAAAATGAAAAAAAAAATTCCAGTGTATATACTGCCATTTGTAGACGCTACAAACTTTCACGTATTGGGATTTTGGTTTTTTTTTTAAGCAAAGACACAGAGCAGAATACATTTTGGCCTAAATTTTTAAATATTTTTAATAGCAAAAGTCAAAAATAGTTTTTGATCAGTTTTTTTTTGTTTATAGCGCAAAAAATAAAAACCGCAGAGGTGATAAAATACCACCGAAAGAAAGCTCTATTTGTGGGGGAAAAATGGACGTAAATTTAATTTGGGTGCAGATGTTCAGTGGCAGACTTCAGACGGGCTGGACATGGGCTTTCTTGAGCAGAGGGACCTTGCGGGCACTGCAGGATTTCAGTCCTTGTCGGCGTAGTGTGTTACCAATTGTTTTCTTGGTGACTGTGGTCCCAGCTGCCTGGAGATCATTGACAAGATCCTCACGTGTAGTTCTGGGATGATTCCTCACTGTTCTCATGATCATTGACACTCCACGAGGTGAGATCTTGCATGGTGCACCAGACCTAGGGAGACTGACACTTGTTTTTTGTGTTTCTTCCATTTGTGAATGATTGCACCAACTGTTGTCACCTTCTCACCAAGCTGCTTGGCCATAGTTTGGTAGCCCAGTCCAGCCTTGTGTAGGTCTACAATCGTGTCCCTGACATCCTTGGACAGCTCTTTGGTCTTTGCCATGGTGGAGAGTTTGGAATCTGATGGTTTGATTGCTCCTGTGGACAGGTGTCTTTTATACAGGTAACAAAATGAGATTAGCAGCACTCCCTTTAAGAGACTGCTTCTAATCTCAGCTTGTTACCTGTATGAAAGACACCTGGGAGCCAGAAATCCTGCTGAATGATAGGGGATCAAATACTTATTTCCCTCATGAACATGCAGATCAGTCATCATATGTTATCCTGAGATGTGTGCAAACCTGGTGGCCAACTCCAGGAAACATCTGACCTCTGTGATTGCCAACAAGGGATTGGCCACCAAGCACTAAGTCATGTTTTGTGAAGGGGATCAAATCCTGATTTCCCTCATGAACATGCAGATCAGTCATCATATGTTATCCTGAGATGTGTGCAAACCTGGTGGCCAACTCCAGGAAACATCTGACCTCTGTGATTGCCAACAAGGGATTGGCCACCAAGCACTAAGTCATGTTTTGTGAAGGGGATCAAATCCTGATTTCCCTCATGAACATGCAGATCAGTCATCATATGTTATCCTGAGATGTGTGCAAACCTGGTGGCCAACTCCAGGAAACATCTGACCTCTGTGATTGCCAACAAGGGATTGGCCACCAAGCACTAAGTCATGTTTTGTGAAGGGGATTAAATCCTGATTTCCCTCATGAACATGCAGATCCGTCATCATTTGTTAGATGCATTTCTGCTGAATTTGTTGTTGCTATTCTGTCTCTCAGGATTACAATACACCGAACATTGTTAGACCGATCATTTCTTTGTGAGGGGCGAACATTCAACATCAGCCGGGGAGCAAATACGCATTTCCTTCAGAGTAGGTTTGGCGTTGGTTCACAACTTATGGCTGCTGCTACAACCGTGAGCTTTACACCCAGGCCGTACATAGACTGCAAGTTGTCTACTCTCGTGTACTAGTTGGAATTTTTGCTGTTTGTATCACCCGCAATGCGATTACTTATAGACTTCTTTCCCATCAGATGGCCTTACCCCCCCTGCACGGTGCGGTATCAATGTAACGTGTCTTAATGGAGGCAAATGTAGAAGTGGAATCTGGGGAGCCAACTGTACCTGCCCGCCAGGCTTCAAAGGGAAAAGGTAAAATACACCCCTTACTGTCCTCCTAAGAGCCGCGGGGAAAAGTCAACCCAACGAGTGGTTTTTTTTTTTTTTTTTTTTTATGCTGCTTATATCTTGTATTTTTATTGAAAGCAATATCCAACTGCCTGCGATTTAAAGGATATCTAAACCCAAAACAAAAATGTCATATTTTTAAGTCCCTAGGTGTGGTGGTTGCATTAGTTTTCTCTTTTTCAGGCTTTTCCTTTGTTTTAACCTACTTCCTGTCCCTTCATGTCTACACTAATGTCTCCACTGTATCTATGGAGGAGAGAGTCATGGTTGCCACCCAGGAAGGGTTTCAAACATGTCAGCCTGCGCCCATCTCTATTACAAGGTGGATTGGTGGGACAATAAGTTGAAGTGGTGTTCCAGCTGAAAAAAAAACAAAAGTCAGCAGCTACAAAAACTGTAGCTGCTGACTTTTAAAATACAGCCACTTACCTGTCCCTCGGTCCAGCGGTGTCCTCACCATGGCTGGTGTCACTGGCCGTCTTCTCACCATGGCTGGTGTCACTGGCCGTCTTCTCACCATGGCTGGTGTCACTGGCCGTCTTCTCACCATGGCTGGTGTCACTGGCCGTCTTCTCACCATGGCTGGTGTCACTGGCCGTCTTCTCACCATGGCTGGTGTCACTGGCCGTCTTCTCACCATGGCTGGTGTCACTGGCCGTCTTCTCTTCCTGGTGCCGGCATCTTTAGCCCGGATGCGGTCTGTAATTCGAAGCGTTTTCTGTGCAATTTCCGCACCGCATCAGATTCGCACCCCGTTCATGAGAACCGCGGCGGGCGTGTATGTTAACGACACCCCGAAATCGGTCGGCAAAACGCGATGCAATGTGCAGAATCGGATCGCATAGGTGTGAATACACATGCAATCTGACCAAAAAAAGGATCCTGCACCTTTTTGGTGCGATTAGAGCCATGCAAAATGTACGGCTCCGAACACACCGCACACAAATCGCATGTGATCTGTACAGGAGTGCGGTTCCGGTGCGAATTACATGCGATGTACCGCACCACATATATGTGAACCCGGGTTTAGTGTGGGCACCCGGCTGTGACTGCTTGCGGCTTCACAGCCGGGTGCCCACTGCGCATGTGCGAGCAACGCTGCATTTTCTGAATGGCCCCGTAGTCTTCTGGGACTATCACAGAAGACTACAGGGAGGGAGGACAACTTCCGCTGACGATCACCTAGGCGATCACAGCGGAAGTGGGTGTCAGGTCCCCGAAGACTACGGGGAGAGAGGACAACTTCCGCTGACGATCACCTAGGCGATCACAGCGGAAGTGGGTGTGGGTACCTGTCAACTCCTTCCAACCTCTTCAAGTGAGTCTTGAAACTGGGAGGAGGTGTCCCTGTCATGTGATCGCGGTAATTGACTGTCACGGTGGTCACATGATTGGGAGACAACCCTGTTGGTCCTTGATTGCAAAGAGATACCGAGAGCTGTTGGTGATAGCTCAGCCAGTGTGCTGGGAGCATGCAGGGTGCGCACTCTCAGCACACAGCCTTGGACCCCCCCCATGGACACATGTGCAGCCGATGCCGACCTAACCACCCTGCTGCCACATATATGTCTTAGAGCGGTAGGAACAGGTTAACCCCTCACTGGGTTTCTGGCAGGATCAACGGGCCCAATCGCCCTGCCACTGCATATAGAGTGGTGGGAAGAAGTTAAATCCCTCACTGGGTTTCTGGCAGGATCAACGGGCCTAATCGCCCTGCCACTGCATATAGAGTGGTGGGAAGAAGTTAAATCCCTCACTGGGTTTCTGGCAGGATCAACGGGCCCAATCGCCCTGCCACTGCATATAGAGTGGTGGGAAGAAGTTAAATCCCTCCCTGGGTTTCTGGCAGGATCAACGGGCCCAATCGCCCTGCCACTGCATGTAGAGTGCCTTAGAGTGGTGGGAAGAAGTTAACCCCCTCCCTGGGTTTC
The DNA here is from genome assembly GCA_951230385.1 of Staurois parvus. Lineage (NCBI taxonomy): Eukaryota > Metazoa > Chordata > Amphibia > Anura > Ranidae > Staurois > Staurois parvus. The sequence continues at coordinate 427,085 of CATNWA010015777.1, read as the reverse complement.
TGGCAGGATCAACAGGTACTTTCTGTACTTGCTGAAAATATTCTTGGCCTTAAATGAAATCTAAAGCAGCCGTGGCATCTAAGGACTAGTAATATGCACCAGATCACATTTTTGTTTTTGCGTTTGGATACATTTTATACTCTTTCCGCCCATGTTATGCATATCTGCGATGGCAAAGTGGGAGCCCACGTGCCCTACATAGGCACCCATGGGTGGCTGAGGTCAGGCACAGCACCCAACTTCTAGCAATGATCGGAAGCAGGAAGGACTGGTCATGTGAGCACCGTGACAGCCAATCACAGCGCACCGTCCAAAAAAGAGGCCGCACACCAAAGACGTTCAACGCCAGTCAATGTGTGACTGCAATGACAGCTCACTGCTTGCCCCGAGCCTTTGGGTGGGAGTGAGCGGCGTGCTGCCATTGCCCCTTGGCTGTTCGAGTTGACCGTCTTTTTGGGTGCGGCCCCATTCGGATGGTGGACTACATTGCCTGACCAGGGGCGGACCCTGACCACCCCCACATTGGAAACTCGGGGCACTGCCCAAGGGCCGGGGTCAGTAGGGGGCCCCATGAGATGCCCCTGGTACCTTTTTCATAGGCTTTTTTGAGTTTGGGCAAGGACACAGGGGCCCCATGATCCCCTATTGCCCAGGGGCCCCATGAGTTGTCAGTCCTCCCTTGTCCCAAATACTACTGACCCCCACATGCAAGAGTATGGGGTACATACAGGGGCAGACTGACCATTTGGAAACTCAGGCACTGCCCGAGGGCCCGGGGTCAATAGGGGGCCCCATGAGATGCCCCTGGTACCTTTTTCATAGGCTTTTTTGAGTTTGGGCAAGGACACAGGGGCCCCATGATCCCCTATTGCCCGGGGGCCCATACATGAGTTGTCAGTCCGGGGTCAGCCCCATGAGAGTGAAGCAAGAGTGGACTCCAGGGCTCCCCTGGCACCTGGCTGGTTGCAGCGAATGGAGGAGGACTGGCCTGAGAGTGGTGACAGGAGTTGGGTCCATCTAACAGCCAATCACAGTAAGATCGGACAGTCCGTCTTACCCCTCCCCGGGTGTAAAGACCCAGTTAAAGGGACAACAGTGCTGGGTGGTGGGGGGTTTACATTTGGAGCTCTAACCATTGTAATGTGATGTCTATGGCCCCCCCAGGTGTGAAATTAATATTGATGACTGTGAGCCCAACCCGTGTCTCAACGGTGGATCTTGCCAAGACTCCGTCAACAATTTCAAATGCATTTGCAATGCAAGCTTCAGCGGGGCCCGCTGTGAGGTAAGTGACGTCCTACCTTCGAGCGTGACGCTGGATTTCCAACATGACCACGTGCCACAAACACGGGCTTCACCCCCGAAGCCCACCCTCTATAGCCTGCCGTTCTTTCATTGCTGTTGCTTTTGTCAGGAATCTGCATGCTTGTAAAGTGACTGTTAACAATCTGTTTGCATGCTCTGTGTAACAACGTTTTTGTTTTTTTTTTTTCCTTGTTATGTGCAACTGTTTCAAAACAAATGGTGCATCGTGGGAACAATTCTAATTTGTATATATCAGAGTTAAAGTAGAACTACTGTAAAGGCAAAACCTTTTGTTTTTTTCCATTTTGGAAAGAGTAAGGGAAGGCTATAACCCCTGTCTGAGGAGATTTCCCTTTACTTCCTGTCCCATAGCCGAAACAGGAAGTGAGAGATAATCCCTGCAGATTTAAAGTGTTACTAAACCCCAGACCCTGCATTCACTATATCCGCTCTCCCCGGACCCCGCGTTCACTATATCCGCTCTCCCCGGACCCCGCGTTCACTATATCCGCTCTCCCCGGACCCCGCATTCACTATATCCGCTCTCCCGGACCCCGCGTTCACTATATCCGCTCTCCCCGGACCCCGCGTTCACTATATCCGCTCTCCCCCGGACCCCGAGTTCACTATATCCGCTCTCCCCCGGACCCCGCATTCACTATATCCGCTCTCCCCAGACCCCGCATTCACTATATCCGCTCTCCCCGGACCCCGCGTTCACTATATCCGCTCTCCCCGGACCCCGCATTCACTATATCCGGTCTCCCCGGACCCCGCATTCACTATATCCGCTCTCCCCGGGACCCCGCATTCACTATATCCGCTTTCCACGGACCCCGCATTGACTATATCCTCTCTCCCCAGACCCCGCATTCACTATATCCGCTCTCCCCGACCCCGCATTCACTATATCCGCTCTCCCCGGACCCCGCATTCACTATATCCGCTCTCCCCGGACCCCGCATTCACTATATCCACTCTCCCCAGACCCCGCATTCACTATATCCGTTCTCCCCGGACCCTGCATTCACTATATCCGCTCTCCTCGGACCCCGCATTCACTATATCCGCTCTCCCCGGACCCCGCATTCACTATATCCGCTTTCCACGGACCCCGCATTGACTATATCCTCTCTCCCCAGACCCCGCATTCACTATATCCGCTCTCCCCGGACCCCGCATTCACTATATCCGCTCTCTCCCGGACCCCGCATTCACTATATCCGCTCTCCCCGGACCCCGCATTCACTATATCCACTCTCCCCAGACCCCGCATTCACTATATCCGTTCTCCCCGGACCCCCGCATTCACTATATCCGCTCTCCCCGGACCCCGCATTCACTATATCCACTCTCCCCCAGACCCCGCATTCACTATATCCGCTCTCCCCGGACCCCGCATTCACTATATCCGCTCTCCCCGGACCCCGCATTCACTATATCCGCTCTCCCCGGACCCTGCATTCACTATAGCTGGTCTCCCCCCGGACCCCGCATTCACTATATCCCCTCTCCCCGGACCCCGCATTCACTATATCTGGTCTCCCCGGACCCCGCATTCACTATATCCGCTCTCCCACAGTACACACAACATGGAAATGCAATTATTTTAGTAAATATAAACTGCTAAATACCTTTTCCCATCAGCAGTATATAGCAATCTTGTGGCTTCTATCAGTGTCCAGCAGAGCACTGGTTACAGCTTGTAGGAGGAGTTTTCTTTCTGCTCCAGGAGGATGCAAAACCCCTGACCTCTGTATAACCAGTGCTGATCACATGCACTCTTCTAAGAAAAAAAAAACACCTCTCTAGCACTACACACCAAACTGAGCATGTGCAAAATGCCTATGGTTCAGTCTCTCCTATCAGGAGATAAGAGGCTGTCACTTAAACAAGGGGAGGAACAGAGCAATCAGGATCAAACGTCCTTTTTACACAATGTGGAGCATTAACCCCTTAGGTCCCGCAGTGAGAATAACCAGCATGCTTTGCTGCATCTACAGACTGATTGGACTGTGGGGGGTTTAGTAACACTTTAAGTAGAACTATAGGCAAAACCTTTTTTTCTTCTCCATTTTGGATAGAGTAAGGGAGGGTTATAACCCATCAATTTTTTTTTTTTGCCATCTCTGCCTCATTGTGGAGGTTTCTCTTCACTTCCTGTCCCACCACCAAAACAGGAAGTGAGAAGGAATTCCTAGGGGTCCCCCAGGTCACCAGAACCAGTGTCCCCATTGGTTGATTTCCCCTCTATTACTTTTCACTTTTCCCAAAATTTGGGATTTTCTTTCACTTTCGATTAGAATGGTAAACAGGAGAGGGGGAATCTCCCCAATGGGGGCACCGACAGCAGTACAAACCTGACAGGGGGTCTAATCCCTCTCTATCCAAAACTAAAAAAAAAAAGTTTGTCCGATACTTTGAGAGAACTATAACACTCCTCACACGTTTCCAACTAACAAGGTCATGGCGGACACAAGATGACACAACCCTTCCCTGCTTCCTGCACCTCAATGTGGAGGGATGGGGCTTGAAATCTGAGTTTGATACCAATGATGGGGCACTATCCCTCCCACTGACACCAATGATGGGGCACTATTCAATCCCACTGACACCAATGATGGCACTATTCCTCCCACTGACCAATGATGGGGCACTATTCCTCCCACTGACACCAATGATGGGCACTATTCCTCCCACTGACACCAATGATGGGGCACTATTCCTCCCACTGACACCAATGATGGGGCACTATTCCTCCCACTGACACCAATGATGGGGCACTATTCCTCCCACCTGACCCAATGATGGGGCACTGACACCAATGATGGGGCACTATTCCTCCCACTGACACCAATGATGGGGCACTATTCCTCCCACTGACACCAATGATGGGGCACTATTCCTCCCACTGACACCAATGATGGGGCACTATTCCTCCCACTGACACCAATGATGGGGCACTATTCCTCCCACTGATACCAATGATGGGGCACTATTCCTCCCACTGACACCAATGATGGGGCACTATTTCCCACTGACACCACACATTCCTCCCACTGATGATGGGGCACTATTCCTGACACCAGTGATGGGGCACTATTCCTCCCACTGACACAATGATGGGGCACTATTCCTCCCACTGATACCAATGATGGGGCACTATTCCTCCCACTGACACCTATGATGGGGCACTATTTCCTCCCACTGACACCAATGATGGGGCACTATTCCTCCCACTGACACCAATGACTGGGGCATATTCCTCCCACTGACACCAATGATGGGGCGCTATTCCTCCCACTGACACCAATGATGGGGCGTATTCCTCCCACACCAATGACGGGGCGCTATTCCTCCCACTGACACCAATGACGGGGCACTATTCCTCCACTGGACGGGGCACTATTCCTCCCACTGACACCAATGACGGGGCGCTATTCCTCCCACTGACACCAATGACGGGGCGCTATTCCTCCCACTGACACCAATGACGGGGCGCTATTCCTCCCCACTGACACCAATGACGGGGCGCTATTCCTCCCACTGACACCAATGACGGGGCGCTATTCCTCCCACTGGCACCAATGACGGGGCGCTACTGACACCAATGACGGGGCGCTATCCCCACTGGCACCAATGACGGGGCGCTATTCCTCCCACTGGCACCAATGACGGGGCGCTATTCCTCCCACTGGCACCAATGACGGGGCGCTATTCCTCCCACTGGCACCAATGACGGGGCGCTATTCCTCCCACTGACACCAATGACGGGGCGCTATTCCCACTCCCACTGACACCAATGACGGGGCGCTATTCCTCCCACTGACACCAATGACGGGGCGCTATTCCTCCCACTGACACCAATGACGGGGCGCTATTCCTCCCACTGACACCAATGACGGGGCACTATTCCCCCCACTGACACCAATGACGGGGCACTATTCCTATTCCCCCACTGACACCAATGACGGGGCACTATTCCTCCCCACTGACACCAATGACGGGGCACTATTCCCCCACTGACACCAATGAGGCACTATTCCCCCCACTGACACCAATGACGGGGCACTATTCCTCCCACTGATACCAATGATGGGGCACTATTCCTCCCACTGATACCAATGATGGGGCACTATTCCTCCCACTGACACCAATGACGGGGGACTATTCCTCCCACTGACACCAATGACGGGGGACTATTCCTCCCACTGACACCAATGATGGGGACACTATTCCTCCCACTGACACCAATGATGGGGGGGCACTATTCCTCCCACTGACACCAATGATGGGGCACTATTCCTCCCACTGATACCAATGATGGGGCACTATTCCCCCTGATACCAATGATGGGGCACTATTCCCCCCACTGACACCAATGATGGGACACTATTCCTCCCACTGATACCAATGATGGGGCACTATTCCTCCCACTGACACCAATGATGGGACACTATTCCTCCCACTGACACCAACGATGGGGCACTATTCCTCCCACTGACACCAATGATGGGGCACTATTCCTCCCACTGATACCAATGATGGGGCACTATTCCTCCCACTGACACCAATGATGGGACACTATTCCTCCCACTGACACCAACGATGGGGCACTAATATAGGGTACTGAATTTTGGCTGCTAACTTTTTTTTAGCTAACTTTTAGATTCAAAGCAAATTTGTCAAAAAAAATCTCCCCTCCTTTCAACCCCACTACCTCCTCCGACTGTTCCTGCCAATGGTAGCCGCCATATTGGATGGGAATGTTGAGGGGGTACCATAGGCCTCTGTGTACTATGAAATTTGGTCTGATGTGACCTCTCCGTGGACTGCTGCATGTTTCTGTGTCATGTATGTAACAATCAGGGGCGGACTGACAACTCATGGGGCCCCCGGGCAATAGGGGCTGATGGGGCCCACGGGCAATAGGGGATCATGGGGCCCCCGGGCAATAGGGGATCATGGGGCCCCTGTGTCCTTGCCCACACTCAAAAAAGCCTATGAAAAGGTACCAAGGGGCATCTCATGGGGCCCCCTACTGACCCCGGGCCCTCGGGCAGTGCCCGAGCTCCCAAATGGTCAGTCCGCCCCTGGTCACAATGCATGCTATGTACTGGCCGCTCGCTGTTCCCTACTTTTTTGATGCATGTCTTTATTCAACTTCTAATCACAACGCACTCTTGAACTGTATTGGACCCCGTGGATGGCTGTACTGTCATATGATTTGTAAAAAAAAAAAGAAAAAAATATTAATGCTGTTTTTTTTTTATTTGTCTTAAAGCAAAACCAAACTGTTATGATGGCCAAAGGCTGAGAAATGTAGAAGAAATGTTTGTACTTCAATGTTTCCGGCCAGACGTAGGGTTTGTTCACACCAGGTGCTCTACGACACTTTTCATTGCATAGACCAGGGGTCTCCAAATGTACTAAACCAAGAGACCGTTTCAGCTTTATGAAGGGGGGGGGGCACACATTTCTACTGAATGTCCCGAATTCAGTGAAAATAAAACAAGCCTCAGGCTTGGTGGACAGTGGGAGTAAATAAATTACATAGCACCTTTGGCCAGTGGGAGGAATAGGGCCCCATCATTGGTGTCAGTGGGAGGAATAGTGTCCCATCATTGGTATCAGTGGGAGGAATAGTGCCCCATCATTGGTGTCAGTGGGAGGAATAGCGCCCCATCATTGGTATCAGTGGGAGGAATAGTGCCCCATCATTGGTGTCAGTGGGAGGAATAGTGTCCCATCATTGGTATCAGTGGGAGGAATAGTGCCCCATCATTGGTGTCAGTGGGAGGAATAGCGCCCCATCATTGGTATCAGTGGGAGGAATAGTGCCCCATCATTGGTGTCAGTGGGAGGAATAGTGCCCCGTCATTGGTGTCAGAGGAGGAATAGTGCCCCGTCATTGGTGTCAGTGGGAGGAATAGTGCCCCATCATTGGTATCAGCGGGAGGAATAGTACCCCATCATTGGTATCAGCGGGAGGAATGGTGCCCCATCATTGGTATCAGCGGGAGGAATGGTGCCCCATCATTGGTATCAGCGGGAGGAATAGTGCCCCATCATTGGTATCAGCGGGAGGAATAGTGCCCCATCATTGGTATCAGTGGGAGGAATAGTGCCCCATCATTGGTGTCAGTGGGAGGAATAGTGCCCCATCATTGGTATCAGTGGGAGGAATAGTGCCCCATCATTGGTATCAGTGGGAGGAATAGTGTCCCATCATTGGTGTCAGTGGGAGGAATAGTGTCCCATCATTGGTGTCAGTGGGAGGAATAGTGTCCCATCATTGGTGTCAGTGGGAGGAATAGTGCCCCATCATTGGTGTCAGCGGGAGGAATGGTGTCCCATCATTGGTGTCAGCGGGAGGAATGGTGCCCCATCATTGGTGTCAGCGGGAGGAATGGTGCCCCATCATTGGTGTCAGTGGGAGGAATGGTGCCCCATCATTGATGTCAGTGGGAGGAATAGTGCCCCATCATTGGTGTTATTGGGAGGAATAGTGCCCCGTCATTGGGAGGAATAGTGCTCCATCATTGATGTCAGTGGGAGGAACAGTGTCCCATCATTGATGTCAGTGGGAGGAACAGTGCCCCATCCTTGGGAGAAAAAGTGCCCCATCATTGGTATCAGTGGGAGGAATAGTAACCCCATCATTGGTGTCAATATGAGGAATAGTGCCCCATCATTGGTATCCTTGGGAGGAACAGTGCCCCATCACTGGTGTCAGTGGGAGAAATAGTAACCCCATCGTTGTTGTCAATAGGAGGAATAGCGCCCCATTATTGGTGTTAGTGGAAGAAATAGTGAAGGATAGTGCCCATCATTGGTGTCAGTGGGAGGAATAGTGTCCCATCGTTGGTGTTAGTGGGAGGAATAGTGCCCCATTATTGGTGTCAGTGGGAGGAATAGTGCCCTATTATCGATTTAGGGGGAATAAACTGTTCCCCATCATTGGTGTCCATAGAAGAAATAGTACCCCATCGTTGGAGGAACAGTGCCTTTTATCAATATGAGGAACAGTTCCCCAAGGGCCAGATAAAGGCAGGCAAAGGGCTGCATCTGGCCCCCGAGCCATAGTTTGGAGACCACTGGCACAGACAAATGCATAGAGGAGGTAAAATCCATTATTTCCAGTAGGGCACATTTCCACAAATGTGTTGATGAGCTCTGAATTAAATGTTCTGAAACCTGGATTTTGAATAAGTTGACGTGCATTCTCATTGGTTCTAATGAATGGAATACTTCACATATAGAAGCATTTAAGTGCATGTATCTGGTGTGAACCTAGCCTATGGTTGACCATACGGAGGGAACAAGAAGTGCTTCCAGATGTCAGAAGTACTTGCTTGCATATAAAGAACATCTCCGAATTGGTGAACGCCTAACTGGTTGTCAATGCTTCCCCATTACCATGATGCTTCAGTGCTTTGCATAATTTTTACCCCCCCCCCCCCTTGGACTCTTCCTCCATTTGAAGCAAAAAAAATGCAAGGTCTGATTCATTTGTAGCCCCCTTACCAATAAGAAAGGCCATCCCCACACCATGAGAGACCTGGGCCATGAGGATGGTATTCTCAGGTTGCCAAGTGTCACAGTTGTGTAATATTCTTTTTTCTTTTTTTTTTTTTTTTTTATCTGTGCTTCATGGGATGTTCCAAATTCAGGTTTTTGGTTTTTTTTTCAGTCCAGTCCTGATTTTTGCCCCTCTATAACCTCAACCCTGACTTTTTTTTTTTTGCTAGACCTTTGGCCTTTACAATGCTGTTTTCTTAGATATGTTAGCTAACAACTTTTGGAACCTTCCAGAAAGGGATGTATTTGTTTTCAGATTGTTAAATACTATCATGGAACACAGGAAGACCCCAACTTATTGTGTGACCCCCTTAAGGGACTGGGTGCACCACAGTGTGTTTAGCCAAAGTGGCAAATACTCATGCAACTTTTGACTTTTTTTGTATATATGAGTGACATGAAATACCCAATTAAACCAACTCAACTACAAGTTGTATCTCTACCAAATGTGGAAAAGTCCAAGGAGGCAAATAATTATGCAAAGCACCGTAACTGTGCCTACTCAGTGTTGGCCAAGTTCAAGATCACATTGGGCACCAAGACAGGCCAATGTCTTAGTACCTATTGTTCCTGGTGATAAATCAAACCTCAAAGACCATCTTTAGATATCTCACTTGGAATAATGGAAAAGAGAGATCTTGCCCTACAAGTGATCACATTGGAGAAACGACAGGCCAGTATCTCAGTACCCATCATTCCTGGTGAGAAATCAAACCTCAAAGACCACCCTTCGATATCTCACTTGGAATAATGGAAAAGAGAGATCTTGCCCTACAAGTGATCACATTGGAGAAACGACAGGCCAGTATCTCAGAACCCATCATTCCTGGTGAGAAATCAAACCTCAAGACCACCCTTCGATATCTCACTTGGAATAATGGAAAAGAGAGATCTTGCCCTACAAGTGATCACATTGGAGAAACGACAGGCCAGTATCTCAGAACCCATCATTTCTGGTGAGAAATCAAACCTCAAAGACCACCCTTCGATATCTCACTTGGAATAATGGAAAAGAGAGATCTTGCCCTACAAGTGATCACATTGGAGAAACGACAGGCCAGTATATCAGAACCCATCATTCCTGGTGAGAAATCAAATCTCAAAGACCACCCTTCGATATCTCAGTTGGAATAATGGAAAAGAGAGATCTTGCCCTACAAGTGATCACATTGGAGAGAAACGACAGGCCAGTATCTCAGAACCCATCATTTCTGGTGAGAGAAATCAAACCTCAAAGACCACCCTTCGATATCTCACTTGGAATAATGGAAGAAAGAGATCTTACCATGCAAAAGATCCCACTGGGCTCCATGACTTGCCAATATCTCAGCACCCATTGTTCCTGGTGAGAAATCAAACCTCAAAGACCACCCTTTGATATCTCACTTGGAATAATGGAAGAAAGAGATCTTACCGTGCAAAAGATCCCACTGGGCCCCATGACTGGCCAGTATCTCAGCCCCCATTGTTCCTGGTGAGAAATCAAACCTCAAAAGACCACCCTTGGCTATCTCGCTTACAATAATGGAAGAGAGAGATCTTGCCATGCAAAAGATCCATTTGGACACCATGATGGGCCAGTGTCTCAGCATCCATTGTTCCTGGTGAGAAATCAAACCTCACAAAAACCACCCTTGGCTATCTCCCTTAGAATTATGGAAGAGAGAAATCTGTCCATGCTGATTTAAAACTATGTTATTCCAATATGGATTTATCTCTGAAGTTCATGTATAGTCTGATGAATAATCAGACCAGTAGCATACCTAGCAAATATCTGGGCACCAATTTTAATGTGAGCTCATTACAATCAGCCTATGTCTGGCTTACTAACCTCTACCCCACTACTGCATCCATCCAATACCATTAAGATGGGGCAGATCTTGTAACATCATGTTCGTTTTTTGCAGAAAAGCAATTCAGCTTCGGCCTTCCCCTTTCCACTCGTGGGAGTTGCGGTCCCTGTATCTTGTGGTGTTGTACTTCTGTTTATTATTGTGATCATTTTTATGGTGTTGACGGCGAGGAAGAGAAGACAGTCGGAAGGCACATACAGCCCAAGCCAGCAGGAGGTAGCAGGGGCGCGGCTAGAAATGGACAGCGTCTTGAAAGTGCCGCCTGAGGAACGTTTGATATAGACCATGGACATGTGACTGGGAACCTCATCTCAGATTTGATTTTCAAAGTGCCAAATTTTTTGATACCATAACAGTGTCACCTGTTGCTGCAGACTGTGATTAAAGGGGTCCTAAGAAAGGGATCCTTCATAGTGAGCTCCTACTATCCCTGGGGTCCTGAGGAAGGAATCCTTCATAAAGAGCTCTCTATCCCCGGGGTCCTGCATGAGGGATCTTCATAATGAGTTCCTTCTGTCCCTGGGGTCCTGAGTGAAGAATCCTTCATAATGAGTTCTCATTATTCCTGGAGTCCTAAGTGAGAGATCCTTCATAGTGAGCTCCTGCTATCCCTGGGGTTCTGAGTGAAGAATCCTTCATAATGAGTTCTCGTTATTCTTGGAGTCTGAAGTGAGAGATCCTTCATAGTGAGCTCCTGCTATCCCTGGGGTTCTGAGTGAGGGATCCTTCATTATAAGCTCCTACTATCCCTGGGGTTCTAAGTGACAGATCCTGCATAATGAGTTCCTGCTGTTCTGGGGTTCTGATTGAGGGATCCTCCATAATGAGCTCCTGCTATCCCTGGGGTCGTGAGTGAGGGATTGTTCATGGTGAGGTCTCGTTATCCTTTGGGTCCTGAGTTGGGAATCCTCCATAATGATCTGATGGGGTCCCGAGTGGGGGATCCTTCATAATGAGCTTCTGCTATCCTTGGAGTCCTGAGCCAGGGTTTCTCCATAATGAGCTCCTGCTATTGCTGGCATCCTCAGTAAGGGATCCTTCATAATGAGCTTCTGCTATCCTTGGGGTCCTGAGTTAGGGTTTCTCCATAATGAGCTCCTGCTATTGCTGGTGCCCTCAGTGAGGGATCCTTCATAATAATCTTCTGCTATCCTTGGGTTCCTGAGTTAGGGTTTCTCCATAATGAGCTCCTGCTATTGCTGGCATCCTCAGTGAGAGATCCTTCATAATGAGCTCCTGCTATCCCTGGGCTTCTGAGTGAGGGATCCACCATAATGAGCTCTTGCTCTCCCAAGGAACCCTAAATGAGAGATCCTTCATATCGAGCTCCTGCTATCCTTGAGGTCCTGAGTTAGGGATCCTCCATAATGAGCTCCTGCTATCCCTGGGCTTCTGAGTGAGGGATCCCCCATAATGAGCTCTTGCTCTCCTAAGGAACCCTAAATGAGAGATCCTTCATATCGAGCTCCTGCTATCCTTGAGGTCCTGAGTTAGGGATCCTCCATAATGAGCTCCTGCTATCCCTGGGGTGCTGGGTTAGGGATCCTCCATAATGAGCTCCTGCTATCCCTGGGGTCCTGGGTTAGGGATCCTCCATAATGAGCTCTCACTACCCCAATGAGTGTGTTAATTATGCTCACTGCACTAAGGACACGGGACTGTACGCTGGCAACATTTTACTAACAAAAAGTTTGAGTCGCTTGGCACTAACTATCAAACAATCAGCCTAAAAAAACGTTTGATGGACAGAAATTTGGACAATTGAGCATATGCTTTAAGCTACCTAAACCAGAATTAGATACCAATGGTTTCCAATTGCCACCTTCATCACCGCCTTGCCCCCCTTGGATATGCACTTGAACCTCCTTGGACTTCCAGCTCAGGTCTTGCGAGCACCTACAAAGTTCTTTTTGGTTATCTTCTCTACTGATATAGCACATAGATAACATGGTCTGCAACTTGGAAGTCTTTTGACCTATTTATGCTCCATGTTGTCCATCGTTGGGAGACTACTACACTGTAACAAAATGCCTGTTTGTGCCTTAAATAACTTTTTCATTGTGACTTTGGGGTTGATGTACTAAAGGCAAATAGGCCATTCACTTTGTAGGGGAATTTTCCTTTAGAGCTTTAGTGAATGAGGGACTTGGAAGGGTCACTCATTGAATGGCAGTTCCCCTTAAAGGGCAGGCCCCCTTAAAAGTTTGATGGCCCTTTATTTTGAGAGTTTGGAGACCCCTGTGCTAGATAAAGGTCAGGGGTGGCAAGGTTTCTCCATCTGTCCCCAGTGTGTCCTCCGTGTGTCCTCCACAGATCACCCTTGGTAGTTCAGCCCTGCAGAGGGCACTCTCTCTCCTCTTCCCCCAGCACAGCCCTACATTCTGCTGATTAGGAGTGTCCTGCTCCCATACCCCAACTTTCCTAGGCCCCCTTAAAGTTTGATGGCCCTTTATTTTGAGAGTTTGGAGACCCCTGTGCTAGATAAAGGTCAGGGGTGGCAAGGTTTCTCCATCTGTCCCCGGTGTGTCCTCCACAGATCACCCTTGGTAGTTCAGCCCTGCAGAGGGCGCTCTCTCTCCTCTTCCCCCAGCACAGCCTACATCCTGCTGATTAGGAGTGTCCTGCTCCCATACCCCAACTTTCCTAGGCCCCCTTAAAGTTTGATGGCCCTTTATTTTGAGAGTTTGGAGACCCCTGTGCTAGATAAAGGTCAGGGGTGGCAAGGTTTCTCCATCTGTCCCCGGTGTGTCCTCCACAGATCACCCTTGGTAGTTCAGCCCTGCAGAGGGCGCTCTCTCTCCTCTTCCCCCAGCACAGCCCTACATCCTGCTGATTAGGAGTGTCCTGCTCCCATACCCCAACTTTCCTAGGCCCCCTTAAAGTTTGATGGCCCTTTATTTTGAGAGTTTGGAGACCCCTGTGCTAGATAAAGGTCAGGGGTGGCAAGGTTTCTCCATCTGTCCCCAGTGTGTCCTCCACTGATCACCCTTGGTAGTTCAGCCCTGCAGAGGGCGCTCTCTCTCCTCTTCCCCCAGCACAGCCTGCTGATTAGGAGTGTCCTGCTCCCATACCCCAACTTTCCTAGGCCCCACCTACAACTGGCATATAATAGGCACTGACTCACCAGAGAGGGGCACTTACACCTGCCAACAGACTTCCATCATCCAATCATGCGCCAGAAAAAAATGCTTTTTTTTATTTTGTTTTAAATTTTATTTTCCTTGGATATTCTTTGCAAGCTGAAATTTCATCTCTGTGGAATATTCCCTGCATCGTGCAACTTCCCTTGCATTGTAAACAGCCCATGTGCCTTTAATAAATCAACCCCATTGTATCTACTAAAAACTGAATGTAGCAAATCGTTTCAGATGCACCTTTTTACCTGCAGCGCTGCATACAGATTTGATCACTGTCTACCAATGCGAACTACTGGATACCCCAATGACAAATGTTGTTGCATATACTGTTTTTGTGCTTTTTTAATGACCGTATATTTTTGTAATGATCGGCCAATGATATTTTTGGAATTCAGAAAGACTACTACTGCTATACACTGTTTAAACTATTTTACACTGGACAATGTAAAAAAAAATGCCGACGGCTAATTTATACATGCAGAGCGGGGAAAAAAAGTGTTTTGGACAGAAGCAGCCAATCAGAATTGACTTGTCAGTCTTCCCGTGCAGGTGAGAAATCTGTTAATTTTGAGGTCCAGGAAGAGTGAAAAAAAAAAAAAAAAAAACCTTTTTAGGCAGGTATGTGTTCATTTAAAGGGGTGCAATCCCCTCCAGGTGATCTGTGTACAATGTACATTCCCTGCCTGTGCGCACTCCCTGGGAGCGCAAGGCACCGCAATCCAGTGCCCAAACACCGATCGCTATACGGGACCTCTGTGTGAGGTCCCAATCATGTGATCACTGATTAGCCAATCAGTGATCACATGAAGAGTAGTAAGCAAGATGTCACTTCCAGACATCCATGCTTACTACTTGTGAAATCTGTGAATGATCACAGAGATCACATGGTACAGGGCTATTCAGAACAGCCTTGTACCATGTGACAAGCTGTGACCAATCACAGCTCACACAGTATTTCTCAATGGCTGCAAGAATGCAGCCAGAGAGAAGGAGAAATTATTGCTCTGATAGCCTTTATGGGTGTAAAAGCAATCAGTGTAAAAAAAAAAAAAAAAAATCTTCATCACCCCCCACAAGTAGTACAGTATCACCATGGTGACACTGTACTGCTAGGGTGACAGTATGTAAAAAAAAAAAAACAACAAATAATATAAATAAAATAAAAATGTAAAAAAAGTTTAATCGATCATCAGTATGTAAAAAAATCATCACCCCCCCGCAAGTAGTACAGTGTCACTATGGTGACACTGTACTGCTAGATTGACAGTATAAATCATTTATTAATTAATTAATTTTCATAATTTTCACAGTTTTTGTTTTGTTTGTAATATTTGGATACCAATTTTATTCAGTTTATAGGGTGACAGTATGTTAAAAAAAAAAAATAATAATAATATAAAAATATAAAACAAAAATGTTGAAAAATGATCATTTTTGGTTATAAACTAATTTGGGTTTTTTTTTTTTTTTATTTTTACTAAGAAGATAGCTGAATAAATTTTGGCCAAGATTTTTAAGAAAGAGATTATTTATTTGCAATATTTTATAAGAAAAACACTTTTTTTTCAAAATGTTTGGACTTTTTCCTCTTTTTATAGAGCAAAAACAATAAAAATCCCAGTGGTGAATAAATACCACCAAAATAAAGTGTTATCTGTCTCAAAAAATGCTCAAAAATTCATATGGGTGCGGCGTTGCATGACCGCGCAATTGTCATTCAAAGTGTGATAGCGCTGAAAGCTGAAAATTGGGCAGGAAGGGGGGGTGAAAGCGGCCGGACCGGAAGGTGG
This sequence comes from Staurois parvus, assembly GCA_951230385.1. NCBI lineage: Eukaryota > Metazoa > Chordata > Amphibia > Anura > Ranidae > Staurois > Staurois parvus. The sequence goes on along the minus strand of CATNWA010015777.1, from coordinate 411,419 downwards.
TTGAAGGCGTCCGGACGGGAAGGGGGTGAAAGCGTCCGGACCGGAAGGGTCGTCGGACCGGAAGGGGGTTGAAGGCGTCCGGACCGGAAGGGGATGAAAGCGTCTGGATCGGAAGGGGGTTGAAGGCGTCCGGACCGGAAGGGGGGTGAAAGCGTCCGGACCGGAAGGGTTTGAAGGCATCCGGACCGGAAGGGGGTTGAAGGCGTCCGGACCGGAAGGGGATGAAAGCGTCCGGATCGGAAGGGGGTTGAAGGCGTCCGGACCGGAAGGGGGTGAAAGCATCTGGACCGGAAGGGGGTTGAAGGCGTCCGGATGGGAAGGGGGTTGAAGGTATCCAGACCAGAAGGGGATGAAAGCGGGTTGAAGGCGTCCGGACCGGAAGGGGGTTGAAGGCGTCCGGACGGGAAGAGGGTGAAAGAGTCCGGACCGGAAGGGGGTTGAAGGCGTCCGGACGGGAAGGGGGTGAAAGAGTCCGGACCGGAAGGGGGTTGAAGGCGTCCGGACCGGAAGGGGGTTGAAGGCGTCCGGGGGTTTACCGGAAGGGGGTGAAAGCATCCAGGACCGGAAGGGGGTTGAAGGCGCCCGGACCGGAAGGGGGTTTAAGGTGTCCGGACGGGGGGGTTTAAGGCGTCCGGACTGGAAGGGGGTTGAAGGCGTCCGGACCGGAAGGGGGTTGAAGGCGTCCGGACCGGAAGCAGGTGAAAGCGTCCGGACCGGAAGGGGGTTGAAGGCTTCCGGACCGGAAGGGGGTTGAAGGCGTCTGGACCGAAAGGGGGGCGCGAAAGCGTCCGGATTGGAAGTGGTTAAAAGTCAGCAGCTGCAGTATTTGCAGCTGCTGACTTTTCTTGCTTTTGTTCCTAGGGCGAAGAACCACTTTAACCCCCTGGCACTGGCGCCTCCCGGCCCTTTAAGGGGTTTATGATGCCACAGGGCGGGGTTTAGGGTCATGTGAGTGTTGTGATTGGCTGTCACATAACCGGAAAGCTCAGGATCGCAAGTAGTGATTGGGACCTTTCTGTAAGGCGCCGGTAAATGTGCCGGGAGCGCACCGGGCGCGCGTTCTTACTACGGGATCCTTCCATGTTACAGCGCGCAGATCATTCTGGGAAAAAAGAAAGCGCAGCAGTGGCCACTCACTTTGACTCGCTCACTAATTTTCCATGTGAGATGGAGGAGGTGTGTCACCTCTTAAATACTAAGGGGTAGACAACTGTCTCCAGTGCAGCACCTGCTGGCTGCAAGTGGAAGATATGAATATATTTGTAAGAAATATTTTTTAATTTGAATAAAAAGTAACAATATTTTTTCGATGATGAATTATTAATAAGGAAGGTATATACAAAAACATTACAGCTTGCTTTTTTTTTTTATGGACTTACTTGGCAACTTTTTCGGAGATGAGGGTAGCCATGTTGGACTCTTGTTCTCCTCATAGTTGCTGCAAGTCCTATTCCTCTGATGTTTCCTGGACCGATCAGCCAGTTATTATCTCTAACCTGCACTAAAAAAATGACAACTGGAATCTGATTGGCTGCTGTGGGACACACACCTAGTTTTTATGAATAAACTGTACACTTATCTGCTGAAACACCAACTGTGACATCGGGCGAAGAGGTGGGAGATACTACTGACTGAGCAGAGAAATTCAGCATATAAATGTACTTACCCGCCCTTCCCAACCCGTCTGACCTACCTACCCAATGCCTGCACAGTGTACAATTACATGCCCTTCCCAACCCATCTGACCTACCTACCCAATGCCTGCACAGTGTACACCTACCCGCCCTTCCCAACCCATCTGACCTACCTACCCAATGCCTGCACAGTGTACACTTACATGCCCTTCCCAACCCATCTGACCTACCTACCCAATGCCTGCACAGTGTACACCTACCCGCCCTTCCCAACCCATCTGACCTAACTACCCAATGCCTGCACAGTGTACACTTACCTGCCCTTCCCAACCCATCTGACCCAACTACCCAGTGTACACTTACCTGCCCTTCCCAACCCATCTGACCCAACTACCCAGTGTACACTTACCTGCCCTTCCCAACCCATCTAACCTAACTACCCAGTGTACACTTACCTGCCCTTCCCAACCCATCCGACCTAACTACCCAGTGTACACTTACCTGCCCTTCCCAACCCATCCGACCTAACTACCCAGTGTACACTTACCTGCCCTTCCCAACCCATCCGACCTAACTACCCAGTGTACACTTACCTGCCCTTCCCAACCCATCCGACCTAACTACCCAGTGTACACTTACCTGCCCTTCCCAACCCATCCGACCTAACTACCCAGTGTACACTTACCTGCCCTTCCCAACCCATCTGACCTAACTACCCAGTGTACACTTACCTGCCCTTCCCAATCCATCTGACCTAACTACCCAGTGTACACTTACCTGCCCTTCCCAATCCACCTCTGACCTAACTACCCAATGCCTGCACAGTGTACACTTACCCGCCCTTCCCAACCCATCTGACCTAACTACCCAGTGTACACTTACCCGCCCTCATGACCTAACTACCCAATGCCTGCACAGTGTACACTTACCCGCCCTTCCCAACCCATCTGACCTAACTACCCAGTGTACACTTACCCGCCCTCATGACCTAACTACCCAATGCCTGCACAGTGTACACTTACCCGCCCTTCCCAACCCATCTGACCTAACTATCCAGTGTACACTTACCCGCCCTTCCCAACCCATCTGACCTAACTATCCAGTGTACACTTACCTGCCCTTCCCAACCCATCTGACCTAACTACTATCCAGTGTACACTTACCTGCCCTTCCCAACCCATCTGACCTAACTATCCAGTGTACACTTACCTGCCCTTCCCAACCTATCTGACCCAACTACCCAGTGTACACTTACCTGCCCTTCCCAACCCATCTAACCTAACTACCAAGTGTACACTTACCTGCCCTTCCCAACCCATCTGACCTAACTACCCAGTATACACTTACCTGCCCTTCCCAACCCATCTGACCTAACTACCCAGTATACACTTACCTGCCCTTCCCAATCCATCTGACCTAACTACCCAATGCCTGCACAGTGTACACTTACCCGCCCTTCCCAACCCATCTGACCTAACTACCCAGTGTACACTTACCCGCCCTCATGACCTAACTACCCAGTGCCTGCACAGTGTACACCTACCCGCCCTTCCCAACCCATCTGACCTAACTACCCAGTGTACACTTACCTGCCCTTCTCAGCCCTCCTGACCTAACTACTCAATGTCTGCACGCTGTACACCTACCTGCCCTTCCCAGCCCTCCTGACCTAACAACCCAATGTCTGCACGCTGTACACCTACCTGCCCTCCTGACCTAACAACCCAATGTCTGCACGCTGTACACCTACCTGCCCTTCCCAGCCCCCTTGACCTAACTACCCGATGCCTGCACAGTGAGCCCTTAGACGTGGTCATCTTCTGAGCATCTGGAAACTGGAGTGGGTAATTTAACTCAGGAGGTCTATGGAGGGGTGTAAATAAACTTAGGGGTCTATTTATAAAAAAACATTGCACAGCCAGTTGTCCAGCGAATTTGCAAGTACATTCAGGCAAAATAAATGTTCTTTGGGCTACTTTCTGAATGCATGTCCCTTTGGGCAGTAGTAAAATACCACATTATGGCCACTAGATGGACCCGATGAGCATAGGAAACAAATGTGTCTTTTTTTACCAAGGGATATAACACAACAGTTCTAGAGAAACGACAGGAAATCGACCAATAAATGCAACGATTGGTCACTAATTCCCTCTAGTGTTCTCCAGAACTGTTCCTTTGCATCTCTTGTTACAAATGTATTTACTTTGCTCCTCAGCGCCATTGAGTGGCCATATGCTGCATATTACTACTATCCATAAAAAAAAAATAATAATAATAATTCCATAGGTATTATAGCCTAATGAACATTATTTTTTTTTTTAATCCAGATTGATCACAACAAATTAGCTGGATGCATGGCAATGCAAATTTTACTCTTTCAAAAAAATATAGAACTGAAATGCTGTTGATGAGATATGATTTGTACAAACACTGGCTCTGTGTGCTGAAGGCTCATTTGTATAAAGTGTATGATATTGATCTGTATATGTTGTATCCTGTACTGTATAATAAAACTGCCAAATGCAACAGCAAATGAATGAACTCTTCCCCCCCCCCCCCCCCCCCCCCCCCCCCCCCCCCCCCCCCCCCCCCCCAAAAGGTTCTGAAGACATATATGTAAATCTATATTGGGTTAAAGGAATTTTCCAATTTCACTTACCCCCTGGGGGTCCACATCTGCTCGGTCAGGCTTGGTCTACTTTGACGCTCCCCATATTGAAAAAATGGTGCTGGACCCCTAAAGTTATCTTATTGGTTTTGCTATTGTAAAGACGAATTACCTGGCCCCCCCCCCTCCATTTTTTTTTTTTCCCTTGCCCCGTACATCACCCCATTCACTAACAGAGGAGGGGGCAGGCCTGGTGACGCATTATCGGAAAGCTGCGCCATAACCCGGAAGAGACGTCGCAGCCTTCTGATGATGCGTCAGCAGACCCGCCCCCTCCTCTGTTAGTGAATGGGGTGATGTCCATGGGGCCTCCTGGGATATACAAGACACATATACCAGGAGGCTCCAGGGGCGCCGACGTCATATGACTAGGTCAGGGGTCTCCAAATTATGACCTTCCAGGTGCAAATCCCTTGCAAGACTCTGACAGAAACAGGCAAGACTCACAGAGGCATGATGGGACTTGTAGTACTTCAACAGCATGGTTTGGAGACCCCTGGCCTAGGTGAATGATGGAGGATTGGGGGGGCGGAGTGAAACTAATTAAAAAAAAAAAAAAATGATACATGTACAGTGGAGGGGGTTGGGATGGAGAGGAGCCATGCCATTTTAAAGGGTGAAGATCCACTTTGAAGTTGATGTAGGTGACCTGGTACCTGGGCAGGAGGACTCCACACCCCCGAGGATCTCCGCGGTCTCCTTGGCTTGTAATGGAACAATGTAAATTGAAGTGTCACACGGCTACTGAAAGGTCCAGGTACCACTTTATTCCAATAAAAGTCAGGGGGACAATCCAAAGAGAAGGCAACATGTTCTGGGGGTCCAAAACAGTCCCGTCCATCAGGGCTTGAGATTCAAAATATATATCAGCCTTTCTCAACCTCTGTACCTTAGAGAAACTCTGGAAATAACTTTAAGGTCTCAGGGAACCCCTGATAACGTAATGTCCCTTACATTGGTGGTCGGTGGTGGGAAGAATGCCCCTTACATTGGGGGTCGGTGGGAAGAATGTCCCTTACATTGGTGGTCGGTGGGAAGAATGTCCCTTACATTGGTGGTCGGTGGGAAGAATGTCCCTTACATTGGGGGTCGGTGGGAAGAATGTCCCTTACATTGGGGGTCGGTGGGAAGAATGTCCCTTACATTGGGGTCGGTGGGAAGAATGCCCCTTACATTGGTGGTCGGGTGGGAAGAATGCCCCTTACATTGGAGGTCGGTGGGAAGAATGCCCCTTACATTGGGGGTCGGTGGGAAGAATGTCCCTTACATTGGGGGTCGGTGGGAAAATGAATGTCCCTTACATTGGGGGTCGGTGGGAAGAATGTCCCTTACATTGGGGGTCGGTGGGAAGAATGTCCCTTACATTGGGGGTCGGTGGGAAGAATGCCCCTTACATTGGTGGTCGGTGGGAAGAATGCCCCTTACATTGGTGGTCAGTGGGAAGAATGTCCCTTACATTGGTGGTCAGTGGGAAGAATGTCCCTTACATTGGTGGTCAGTGGGAAGAATGTCCCTTACATTGGTGGTCAGTTTTATCAACGAAGAATGCCCTTACATTGGTGGTCAGTGGGAAGAATGTCCCTTACATTGGTGGTCAGTGGGAAGAATGTCCCTTACATTGGTGGTCAGTGGGAAGAATGTCCCTTACATTGGTGGTCAGTGGGGAAGAATGTCCCTTACATTGGTGGTCAGTTGTATCACACGAAGAATGCCCTTACATTGGTGGTCAGTGGGAAGAATGTCCCTTACATTGGGGGTCAGTGGGAAGAATGTCCCTTACATTGGTGGTCAGTGGGAAGAATGCCCCTTACATTGGTGGTCAGTGGGAAGAATGTCCCTTACATTGGGGGTCAGTGGGAAGAATGTCACATTGGGGGTCGTGGGAAGAATGTCCCTTACATTGGAGGTCAGTGGGAAGAATGTCCCTTACATTGGTGGTCAGTGGGAAGAATGTCCCTTACATTGGTGGTCAGTGGGAAGAATGTCCCTTACATTGGTGGTCAGTGGGAGAATGTCCCTTACATTGGTGGTCAGTGGGAAGAATGTCCCTTACATTGGTGGTCAGTGGGAAGAATGTCCCTTACATTGGTGGTCAGTGGGAAGAATGTCCCTTACATTGGGGGTCAGTTTATCAATTGGTGGTCGAAGAATGCCCCTTACATTGGTGGTCAGTGGGAAGAATGTCCCTTACATTGGTGGTCAGCGGGAAGAATGTCCCTTACATTGGGGGTCAGCGGGAAGAATGTCCCTTACATTGGGGGTCAGTGGGAAGAATGTCCCTTACATTGGGGGTCAGCGGGAAGAATGTCCCTTACATTGGGGGTCAGCAGGGAAGAATGTCCCTTACATTGGTGGTCAGCGGGAAGAATGTCCCTTACATTGGTGGTCAGCGGGAAGAATGTCCCTTACATTGGTGGTCAGCGGGAAGAATGTCCCTTACATTGGTGGTCAGCGGGAAGAATGTCCCTTACATTGGAGGTCAGCGGGAAGAATGTCCCTTACATTGGTGGTCAGCGGGAAGAATGTCCCTTACATTGGTGGTCAGCGGGAAGAATGTCCCTACATTGGTGGTCAGTGGGAAGAATGTCCTTACATTGGTGGTCAGTTGCCCTTACATCAGTGGGAAGAATGCCCCTTACATTGGTGGTCAGGGAAGAATGTCCCTTACATTGGTGGTCAGCGGGAAGAATGTCCCTTACATTGGTGGTCAGCGGGAAGAATGTCCCTTACATTGGGGTCAGCGGGAAGAATGCCCCTTACATTGGTGGTCAGCGGGAAGAATGTCCCTTACATTGGTGGTCAGCGGGAAGAATGAATGTCCCTTACATTGGTGGTCAGCGGGAAGAATGTCCCTTACATTGGTGGTCAGCGGGAAGAATGTCCTTACATTGGTGGTCAGTGGGAAGAATGTCCCTTACATTGGTGGTCAGCGGGAAGAATGTCCCTTACATTGGTGGTCAGCGGGAAGAATGTCCCTTACATTGGTGGTCAGCGGGAAGAATGTCCCTTACATTGGTGGTCAGGAAGAATGTCCCTTACATTGGGGTCAGTTTAAGAATGTCCCTTACATTGGTGGTCAGCGGGAAGAATGTCCCTTACATTGGTGGTCAGCGGGAAGAATGTGTCCCTTACATTGGTGGTGTCACATTGGTGGGAAGAATGTCCCTTACATTGGTGGTCAGTGGGAAGAATGTCACATTGGGGTCAGCGGGAAGAATGTCCCTTACATTGGGGTCAGCGGGAAGAATGTCCCTTACATTGGGGGTCAGCGGGAAGAAGAATGTCCCTTACATTGGGGGTCAGTGGGAAGAATGTCCCTCACATTGGGGGTCAGTGGGAAGAATGATCTTTTACATTGGTGATCAGTGGGAAGAATGTCCCTTACATTGGAGGTCAGTGGGAAGAATGTCCCTTACATTGGTGGTCAGGGGAAGAATGCTCCTTACATTGGGGGTCAGTGGAAGAATGTCCCTTACATTGGTGGTCCCTTAGTGGGAAGAATGCTCCTTACATTGGTGATCAGTGGGAAGAATGTCCCTTACATTGGGGGTCAGTGGGAAGAATGTCCCTTACATTGGTGATCAGTGGAAGAATGTCCCTTACATTGGAGGTCAGTGGGAAGAACCCTACATTGGGGGTCAGTGGGAAGAATGTCCCTTACATTGGAGGTCAGTGGGAAGAATGTCCCTTACATTGGTGATCAGTGGGAAGAATGTCCCTTACATTGGGGGTCAGTGGGAAGAATGTCCCTTACATTGGTGATCAGTGGGAAGAATGTCCCTTACATTGGTGGTCAGTGGGAAGAATGTCCCTTACATTGGAGGTCAGCGTGGAAGAATGTCCCTTACATTGGGGGTCAGTGGGAAGAATGTCCCTTACATTGGGGGTCAGCGGGAAGAATGTCCCTTACATTGGGGGTCAGTGGGAAGAATGTCCCTTACATTGGTGGTGGGAAGAATGTCCCTTACATTGGGGTTCAGAATGTCCCTTACATTGGGGTCAGTGGGGAAGAATGTCCCTTACATTGGGGGTCAGTGGGAAGAATGTCCCTTAAATTGGTGGTCAGCGGGAAGAATGTTCCTTACATTGGGGTCAGCGGGAAGAAATGTCCCTTACATTGGGATCAGGGGGAAGAATGTCCTTACATTGGGGGTCAGTGGGAAGAATGCCCCTTACATTGGGGGTCAGTGGGAAGAATGTCCCTTACATTGGGGGTCAGTGGGAAGAATGTCCCCTTACATTGGTGATCAGTGGGAAGAATGTCCCTTACATTGGGGGTCAGTGGGAAGAATGCCCCTTACATTGGGGGTCAGTGGGAAGAATGCCCCTTACATTGGGGGTCAGTGGGAAGAATGCCCCTTACATTGGGGGTCAGTGGGAAGAATGTCCCTTACATTGGTGGTCAGTGGGAAGAATGTCCCTTACATTGGGGGTCAGTGGGAAGAATGTCCCTTACATTGGGGGTCAGTGGAAGAATGTCCCTTACATTGGTGGTCAGTGGGAAGAATGCCCCTTACATTGGGGGTCAGTGGGAAGAATGCCCTTACCTTACATTGGAATGGGTCAGTGGGAAGAATGTCCCTTACATTGGGGGTCAGTGGCAGGAAGAATGTCCCTTACATTGGTGATCAGTGGGAAGAATGTCCCTTACATTGGTGGTGATCAGTGGGAAGAATGTCCCTTACATTGGGGGTCAGTGGGAAGAATGTCCCTTACATTGGAGGTCAGTGGGAAGAGTGTGTCCCTTACATTGGTGATCAGAATACCACTGTTACACACAGATAAAATGACCATTGGCATTATGTCCCTGGCTCTGCCATGTGGCGTTGGCCCTGGAACTATGTATATACCATCAGATGTGAGGTTAGTCAGCCACTACTCAAGGAACCCTAAGCAACCTCTGCAGGAACCCTGAAGTTCCACAGAGCACTGGTTAGGAATGGCTAATATAAAAGGACTAGAAGTGAACTGGACCTTTAATGGGATTTCTTATTGTGATTACAAGCTCAGGTCTCATCTGTTGGTTTGGCAGGTTACTACTAGTCCATTTATATTGTTTTCTGATCCCTGATGAAGGGGGGTTTTGGACCCGAAATGCGTTGGCTACTCTTTGCATTGTCCCTTTGACTACTACTGGAACAGACCTTCTAGCCACTGTGCTGCCCATTATTATTCTATTCAAAATGTCTTCCCTATTTAGAGGATTTATCTGTAACGTCTCATGAGAACGGTGTGTATATGTCCTTTTATCAAAATCCACTAAAGAGAAGCTTGCAATGACGTTGTGCAGCCTAGCAACCTGGTCACCAGCATCCTAGCAACCTGTTTAGTAACGCTGCCCTGTGTATACTGAGCTGCAGTGAGGGCTGAGTATCCGGTATGGACACTCCAGCCTTAGTACTGCCCCCCACCAAGTGTGTTGCCTCAGGCATTGGCGGCAAGTCCCTGGCCATTGACAACAGTCTGTTAGTCAAAGGATATACATTGTACATACACAAGGCCACCTCACAGATATCATAATAAATATCCACAAAGGAACGGTTGCCCATGGGCGGCGGCAGCTCCACGCCTAGAACTGTTGGATGCATACAGGTGGCGCACCAAAGCCGGAAATCCCCTGGAGTACCATCACTCAGATATTTGAATGGTGTTCCATCTAAACCACGGGTGTCAAACTGGCGGCCCTCCAAACTACAAGTCCCATGAGGCATTGCAAGATTGACAGTTACAAGCGTGACTCCCAAAGGTTGTGGCATGATGGGACTTGTAGTTTCGCAACAGCTGGAGGGCCACCAGTTTGACACCCCCTGACCATCGAGTGACCTACTGCCAGTGGACTTACAGGGCTGATGTTCCTTCTTCGATATCTTGGGTATTTGTCCAACTGGAAATTTTTGTCTGCCTGGCATGCAATGACCATGACCAGTTTGCTATACCGCAGATTGCACCTAGTACAGGATTGTTGGACAGGGAAACCCAACGACTAACTTATCCAAGCCAAGCCCCAAAAGCTGGTGTCTTCTATGACCTCGGGAGCTTCTATTAGCACCAGACACGATGACAATACATGGGCAATGCAAGGAGAACGTAACCCTCCCAATGAAATGGTGTTCCTCTTCCCCACTTACCTTTGGTGTTCTGTGATTATATACCTCAAAGCCCCGTGGGTCCAGGATTGTCCTTTTCTTGCACCCCAGTCTTGTACACAAGGTGCCATCCTGGGCCGCAGACATACCTCAGACATGGTACAGGAGACATGGTCAGAGACTGCGGACATAGTACAGGAGATGGTCAGAGACTGCAGACATCCTACAGAGCTGGTCAGAGACTGCAGCCATCCTACAAGAGATGGTCAGAGACTGCAGACATACTACAGGAGCTGGTCAGAGACTGCAGCCATCCTACAGGAGCTGGTCAGAGACTGCAGACATCCTACAAGAGATGATCAGAGACTGCAGCCATCCTACAGGAGCTGGTCAGAGACTGCAGCCATCCTACAAGAGATGGTCAGAGACTGCAGACATACTACAGGAGCTGGTCAGAGACTGCAGACATACTACAGGAGCTGGTCAGAGACTGCAGACATACTACAGGAGCTGGACAGAGACTGCGGACATACTACAGGAGCTGGACAGAGACTGCGGACATAGTACAGGAGCTGGACAGAGACTGCGGACATACTACAGGAGCTGGACAGAGACTGCGGACATAGTACAGGAGATGGTCAGAGACTGCGGACATACTACAGGAGATGGACAGAGACTGCGGACATACTACAGAAGATGGACAGAGACTGCAGCCATCCTACAAGAGATGGTCAGAGACTGCAGACATACTACAGGAGCTGGTCAGAGACTGCAGACATACTACAGGAGCTGGTCAGAGACTGCAGACATACTACAGGAGCTGGTCAGAGACTGCAGACATACTACAGGAGCTGGTCAGAGACTGCAGACATACTACAGGAGCTGGTCAGAGACTGCAGACATACTACAGGAGATGGACAGAGACTGCAGACATACTACAGGAGATGGACAGAGACTGCGGACATACTACAGGAGCTGGACAGAGACTGCGGACATACTACAGGAGATGGTCAGAGACTGCGGACATACTACAGGAGATGGTCAGAGACTGCAGACATCCTACAGCAGATGGTCAGAGACTGCAGACATCCTACAGGAGATGGTCAGAGATTACAGAAATACTACAGGAGATGACCAGAGACTGCGGACACAGTACAGGAGATGGTCAGAGACTACAAACATACTACAGAAGATGGTCAGAGACTGCAGACATCCTACAAGAGATGGTCAGAGACTGCAGACATCCTACAGGAGATGGTCATAGACTGCAGACATACTACAGGAGATGGTCAGAGACTACAGACATACTACAGGAGTGGTCAGAGACTACAGACATACTACAGGAGATGGTCAGAGACTGCAGACATACTACAGGAGCTGGTCAGAGACTGCAGCCATGCTACAAGAGATGGTCAGAGACTGCAGCCATCCATCCTACAAGAGATGGTCAGAGACTGCAGGACATACTACAGGAGCTGGTCAGAGACTGCAGCCATCCTACAGGAGCTGGTCAGAGACTGCAGACATCCTACAAGAGATGATCAGAGACTGCAGCCATCCTACAGGAGCTGGTCAGAGACTGCAGCCATCCTACAAGAGATGGTCAGAGACTGCAGACATACTACAGGAGCTGGTCAGAGACTGCAGACATACTACAGGAGCTGGTCAGAGACTGCAGACATACTACAGGAGCTGGACAGAGACTGCAGACATACTACAGGAGCTGGACAGAGACTGCGGACATAGTACAGGAGATGGTCAGAGACTGCGGACATACTACAGGAGATGGACAGAGACTGCGGACATACTACAGGAGATGGACAGAGACTGCAGCCATCCTACAAGAGATGGTCAGAGACTGCAGACATACTACAGGAGCTGGTCAAGACTGCAGACATACTACAGGAGCTGGTCAGAGACTGCAGACATACTACAGGAGCTGGTCAGAGACTGCAGACATACTACAGGAGCTGGTCAGAGACTGCAGACATACTACAGGAGCTGGTCAGAGACTGCAGACATACTACAGGAGCTGGTCAGAGACTGCAGACATACTACAGGAGATGGACAGAGACTGCAGACATACTACAGGAGATGGACAGAGACTGCGGACATACTACAGGAGCTGGACAGAGACTGCGGACATACTACAGGAGATGGTCAGAGACTGCGGACATACTACAGGAGATGGTCAGAGACTGCAGACATCCTACAGCAGATGGTCAGAGACTGCAGACATCCTACAGGAGATGGTCAGAGATTACAGAAATACTACAGGAGATGACCAGAGACTGCGGACACAGTACAGGAGATGGTCAGAGACTACAAACATACTAGAGAAGATGGTCAGAGACTGCAGACATCCTACAAGAGATGGTCAGAGACTGCAGACATCCTACAGGAGATGGTCATAGACTGCAGACATACTACAGGAGATGGTCAGAGACTACAGACATACTACAGGAGATGGTCAGAGACTACAGACATACTACAGGAGATGGTCAGAGACTGCAGACATACTACAGGAGCTGGTCAGAGACTGCAGACATACTACAGGAGCTGGTCAGAGACTGCAGACATACTACAGGAGATGGACAGAGACTGCGGACATACTACAGGAGATGGTCAGAGACTGCGGACATACTACAGGAGATGGACAGAGACTGCGGACATACTACAGGAGATGGACAGAGACTGCGGACATACTACAGGAGATGATCAGAGACTGCGGACACAGTACAGGAGATGATCAGAGACTGCGGACACAGTACAGGAGACGGTCAGAGACTGCAGACATCCTACAGGAGATGATGTCTTCTATGAACTCGGGAGCTTCTATTAGCACCAGACACGATGACAATACATGGGCAATGCAAGGAGGAACGTAACCCTCCCAATGAAATGGTGTTCCTCTTCCCCACTTACCTTTGGTGTTCTGTAATTATATCCCTCAAAGCCCCGTGGGTCCAGGATTGTCCTTTTCTTGCACCCCGTTCTTGTACACAAGGTGCCATCCTGGGCCGCCATCTTCATGGAATATGTTATGGGGGGGGGTTGGTGGTTCTCTCTCTTCCTGGCTCCCCAATGAAACGCCATCAAATCTTTGCACAGTTGTGAGATCTTCAAAAATCAAAAAATATTACTGTTTTTGAGGCTTCAATGGGTTGATATCAATGACACCATATTAAAAATATTGTATAAATACACAACGGGCAGTTTTTATATGAATCCATTCAGTAATACATCGTAAAAACACATCTAAACGTAATCTGAGGTATACGCAATCCCACCAGAAGACCTGGCCACACAAGGTATCCTCAATCTGAGTATGAAGAACACCCCGTCCTCTGATAATGAAGACAAGTACCTACCTCTCATAGCCTGGATCAGTGGTAGCCGACTTTCTGGATATGGTTAGCCTCACAAGCGGGCCCCCTGACATCTCCAAAGGGCCGCACATAAGATTCTGTGACTGCTAAGTGTTAGAGACAGCAGACATACAACAGGACATAGTCAAAGACTAATGACATGATAGAAGAGATGGTCAGAGACTGCAGACATCCTACAGGAGATGAGAGACTGGTCAGGAGATGGTCAGAGACTGCAACATCCTACAGGAGATGGTCAGAGACTGCAGACATACTACAGGAGATGGTCAGAGACTGCAGACATCCTACAGGAGATGGTCAGAGACTGCAGACATACTACAGGAGATGGTCAGAGACTGCAGACATACTACAGGAGATGGTCAGAGACTGCAGACATCCTACAGGAGATGGTCAGAGACTGCAGACATCCTACAGGAGATGGTCAGAGACTGCAGACAGACTCCTACAGGAGATGGTCAGAGACTGCAGACATCCTACAGGAGATGGTCAGAGACTGCAGACATCCTACAGGAGATGGTCAGAGACTACAGACATCCTACAGGAGATGGTCAGAGACTGCAGACATCCTACAGGAGATGGTCAGAGACTGCAGACATCCTACAGGAGATGGTCAGAGACTGCAGACATACTACAGGAGATGGTCAGAGACTGCAGACATACTACAGGAGATGGTCAGAGACTGCAGACATCCTACAGGAGATGGTCAGAGACTGCAGACATCCTACAGGAGATGGTCAGAGACTGCAGACATCCTACAGGAGATGGTCAGAGACTGCAGACATCCTACAGGAGATGGTCAGAGACTGCAGACATCTACAGGAGATGGTCAGAGACTACAGACATCCTACAGGAGATGGTCAGAGACTGCAGACATCCTACAGGAGATGGTCAGAGACTGCAGACATCCTACAGGAGATGGTCAGAGACTACAGACATCCTACAGGAGATGGTCAGAGACTGCAGACATCCTACAGGAGATGGTCAGAGACTGCAGACATCCTACAGGAGATGGTCAGAGACTGCAGACATACTATAGGAGATGGTCAGAGACTGCAGACATACTACAGGAGATGGTCAGAGACTGCAGACATCCTACAGGAGATGGTCAGAGACTGCAGACATACTACAGGAGATGGTCAGAGACTACAGACATACTATAGGAGATGGTCAGATGCAAACATACTACAGAAGACAAATCAGAGACTGCAAACATCCTACAGGAATTGGTCAGAGACTGCAGACATAGTACAGGAGATGGTCAGTGACTACAGATATACTACAGGAGATGGTCAGAGACTACAGACATCCTACAGGAGATGGTCAGAGACTACAGCCATCCTACAGGAGATGGTCAGAGACTGCAGACATAGTACAGGAGATGGTCAGAGACTGCAGACATCCTACAGGAGATGGTCAGAGAGACTGCAGACATGCAGTACAGGAGAGATGGTCAGAGACTACAGACATACTACAGGAGATGGTCAGAGACTACAGACATCCTACAGGAGATGGTCAGAGACTACAGACATACTATAGGAGATGGTCAGAGACTGCAGACATACTACAGGAGATGGTCAGAGACTACAGACATACTACAGGAGATGGTCAGAGACTACAGACATACTATAGGAGATGGTCAGATGCAAACATACTACAGAAGACAAATCAGAGACTGCAAACATCCTACAGGAATTGGTCAGAGACTGCAGACATAGTACAGGAGATGGATTTATCCCACAATAAAGCTAAGTAGGATAGTCCCAAATTTGCAGGGACAACCAAGGTATATAAGTAGCTTTAGATGTAACCAAAATCAACTTCAATGGCTAAGCATTATAGACAAATATTCCTATAATAGTTGTTCTATAAAATCTCCAACATCAGCTACGGTTCTCAAGGTGGATTTATCCCACAATAAAGCTTAGTAGGATAGTCCCGAATTTGCAGGGACAACCAAGATAAATTAGTAGCTTTAGCTGTAACCAAAATCTACTTTGATAACGGAACATTATAGACAAATATTCCTATAATAGTTGTTATATAAATCACCAACATCGGCTACAGTTCTCAAGGTGGATTTATCCCACAATAAAGCTTAGAAGGATAGTCCCGAATTTGCAGGGACAACCAAGATATGCTAGTAGTTTTAGATTTAACCAAAATCTACTTTAATGGCTGAACATTATAGACAAATATTCCTATAATAGTTGTTATATATATCGCCAACATCAGCTACGGTTCTCAATGTGGATTTATCCCACAATGAAGCTTAGTAGGATAGTCCCGAATTTGCAGGGACAACCAAGCTATAGAAGTAGCTGTACATGCAACCAAAATCAACTTCAATGGCTAAGCATTATAGACAAATATTCCTATAATAGTTGCTATATTCATCATGAACATCAGCTACGGTTCTCAAGGTGGATTTATCGCACAAAAAAGCTTTGTGGGATAGTCCCGAATTTGCAGGGACAGCCAAGATAGATTAGTAGCTTTAGATGTAACCAAAATCTACTCTGATAATGGAACATTATAGAGAAATATTCCTATACTAGTTGTTATATAAATCACCAACATCAGCTATGGTTCTCAAGGAGGATTTATCCTACAATAGAGTTTAGTAGGATAGTCCCGAATTTGCAGGGACAACCAAGGTATAGAAGTAGCTTTACATGCAACCAAAATCAACTTCAATGGCTGAACATTATAGACAAATATTCCTATAATAGTTGTTCTATAAAATCACCAACATCAGCTACAGTTCTCATGGTGGATTTATTCCACAATAAATCTTAGTAGGATAGTCCCGCATTTGCAGGGACAACCAAGATAGATTAGTAGCTTTAGATGTAACCAAAATCTACTCTGATAATGGAACATTATAGAGAAATATTCCTATACTAGGTGTTATATATATTGCCAACATCAGCTACGGTTCTCAATGTGGATTTATCCCACAATGAAGCTTAGTAGGATAGTCCCGAATTTGCAGGGACAACCAAGCTATAGAAGTAGCTGTACATGCAACCAAAATCAACTTCAATGGCTAAGCATTATAGACAAATATTCCTATAATAGTTGCTATATTCTTCACCAACATCAGCTACAGTTCTCAAGGTGGATTTATCGCACAAAAAAGCTTTGTGGGATAGTCCCGAATTTTCAGGGACAACCAAGATAGATTAGTAGCTTTAGATGTAACCAAAATCTACTCTGATAATGGAACATTATAGAGAAATATTCCTATAATAGTTGTTATATAAATCACCAACATCAGCTATGGTTCTCAAGGAGAATTTATCCTACAAAAAAGTTTAGTAGGATAGTCCCGAATTTGCAGGGACAACCAAGGTATAGAAGTAGCTTTACATGCACCCAAAATCAACTTCAATGGCTAAGCATTATAGACAAATATTCCTATAATAGTTGCTATATTCATCACCAACATCAGCTACAGTTCTCAAGCTGGATTTATTCCACAATAAAGCTTAGTAGGATAGTCCCGAATTTGCAGGGACAACCAAGATAGATTAGTAGCTTTAGATGTAACCAAAATCTACTTCGATAACTGAATATAGACAAATATTCCTATAATAGTTGTTATATAAATCACCAACATCGGCTATAGTTCTCAATGTGGATTTATCCCACAATGAAGCTTAGTAGGATAGTCCCGAATTTGCAGGGACAACCAAGCTATAGAAGTAGCTGTACATGCAACCAAAATCAACTTCAATGGCTAAGCATTATAGACAAATATTCCTATAATAGTTGCTATATTCATCATGAACATCAGCTACGGTTCTCAAGGTGGATTTATCGCACAAAAAAGCTTTGTGGGATAGTCCCGAATTTGCAGGGACAGCCAAGATAGATTAGTAGCTTTAGATGTAACCAAAATCTACTCTGATAATGGAACATTATAGAGAAATATTCCTATACTAGTTGTTATATAAATCACCCAACATCGGCTACGGTTCTCAAGGAGGATTTATCCTACAATAGAGTTTAGTAGGATAGTCCCGAATTTGCAGGGACAACCAAGGTATAGAAGTAGCTTTACATGCAACCAAAATCAACTTCAATGGCTAAGCATTATAGACAAATATTCCTATAATAGTTGCTATATTCTTCACCAACATCAGCTACAGTTCTCAAGGTGGATTTATCGCACAAAAAAGCTTTGTGGGATAGTCCCGAATTTTCAGGGACAACCAAGATAGATTAGTAGCTTTAGATGTAACCAAAATCTACTTCGATAACTGATTATAGACAAATATTCCTATAATAGTTGTTCTATAAATCACCAACATCAGCTACGGTTCTCAAGGTGGATTTATCGCACAAAAAAGCTTTGTGGGATAGTCCCGAATTTGCAGGGACAACCAAGATATGCTAGTAGCTTTAGATGTAACCAAATTCTCGGTTGTCAAGGTGGATTGATCCCATAATCTCCTTTTAAATGGCAAAGTCCCAGAATAGATGTGTTATGATGAGTAGCGCAGCCATAACAATGTTTCCACTGGCTGCTGGTTATCGGTGTCTTGTGTTTACTTTCCTATGTTTGATGCAGAAACCACGTTCGATCCGGAAGCCGCAGGCCTCCAGTCTGGTTGGCTCGGCCATAGGAACGGGGATGCTCTTCATACTGCTGTTTGTGATCGCCATTATTATGATAACCATGCGGAAAAAGCGGCCACCCAGGGGACGTACAGCCCTAGCCGGCAGGAAAAAGAAGGAGCAAGAGTAGAGATGTGGAATGTCCTCAAGCTGCCGCCTACAGAGAGACTGATCTGATGACGGCTAGTGAAATGAAGACCGAACCTTCGTCACGCCATAGCCGAACCATCCGAAAGATCTGCTGCAGGAGACAAAGAAATAGAGAACCTGGTACTGGTATGGTTCTGGCAGGTGTGGGGGGGGAGGTCTTTGATGGACGGAAAGTCAAAAGCTGGACAAAGTCATGAGTACGGAACGGAAGTCTCCTCGCTTTATGTTTTTTTGAGTGCTGAGGTTCAGCATGACAGAGCCAAAGAAAATACAAAAACATTCAAAAACACCCTGTTCAGCTGAGACTACATAAACCTCCATGAAATGCACTTAGACTACACTGTTCCCTCATAAGGAGAACATGAAGATACTGCGAGAAGACCTTCATTCAGCACCGCCATAGCCTTCCAAGTACGAGTGGAAGCTGCACGTGAACAGTAAACATCTGGGTTAAACCAGCCTCCACCTTTTTTACATGGAGGAAACCCTTGATATAATTTTCGAGTGTCAACCCTTGCCATAAACTACTATATCTATAAGCCACCACAGTACATTAGCTTGGGGGTCAGTGGGAAGAATGTCCCATTACATTGGTGGTCAGTGGGAAGAATGTCCCTTACATTGGTGATCAGTGGGAAGAATGTCCCTTACATTGGTGGTCAGTGGGAAATGAATGTCCCTTACATTGGTGATCAGTGGGAAGAATGTCCCTTAAATTGGTGGTCAGTGGGAGAATGTCCCTTACATTGGTGATCAGTGGGGGAAGAATGTCCCTTACATTGGTGGTCAGTGGGGAAGAATGTCCCTTTACATTGGTGGTCAGTGGGAAGAATGTCCCTTACATTGGTGGTCAGTGGGAAGAATGTCCCTTACATTCGTGGTCAGTGGGAAGAATGTCCCTTACATTGGAGGGTCAGTGGGAAGAATGCTCCTTACATTGGTGGTCAGTGGGAAGAATGCTCCTTACATTGGTGATCAGTGGAAAGAATGTCCCTTACATTGGTGGTCAGTGGGAAGAATGTCCCTTACATTGGTGGTCCTAGTGGGAAGAATGCCCTTACATTGGTGGTCAGTGGGAAGAATGTCCCTTACATTGGTGGTCAGTAGGAAGAAAGTCCCCTTACATTGGTGGGGTCAGTAGGGTGAATCACCCTTTCCTTGGTGATCAGTGGGAAGAATGTCCCTTAAAAATGGTGATCAGTGGGAAGAATGTCCCTTACATTGGGGTCAGTGGGAAGAATGCTCCTTACGTTGGTGGTCAGTGGGAAGAATGCTCCCTTACGTTGGTGGTCAGTGGGAAGAATGTCCCTTACATTGGGGGTCAGTGGGAAGAATGTCCCCTTACATTGGGGTCAGTGGAAAGAATGTCCCTTACATTGGGGGTCAGTGGGAAGAATGTCCCTTACATTGGTGGTCAGTGGAAGAATGTCCCTTACATTGGTGGTCAGTGGGAAGAATGTTCCCTTACATTGGGGGTTTATCAGTGGGAAGAATGTCCCTTACATTGGTGGTCAGTGGGAAGAATGTCCCTTACATTGGGGGTCAGTGGGAAGAATGTCCCTTACATTGGGGGTCAGTGGGAAGAATGTCCCTTACATTGGTGGTCAGTGGGAAGAATGTCCTTTACATTGGGGGTCAGTGGGAAGAATGTCCCTTACATTGGGGGTCAGTGGGAAGAATGTCCCTTACATCGGTGGTCAGTGGAAAGAATGCCTTATCCATTGGTGGTAAGTGGGGAAAATGCTCCCCTTACGATAGCTAAAATAATCCTTGATATCAGTGGTTACTTATCTTGGAGGCAGAACCATAGAGCTCCAATGGAACCATAGAGTTCCAAAGAACCTTGGTTGAGAAAGGCTGGTTTAAAACAGTAAACATCCAAAATGAGGTATCCGAAGTAGGAGTTCCAAGAGTGGGTCTCCTTCATGTAACCTCTCCCTTTGGTGAGGAAAACATGTTTCATTATAATAAAGGACCCAACATTTTTTTTATGAAAAAAACAGCTCCAAGGAAGCCTACACTAAGAAATACACTATATAGCCAAACGTTTGTGAAAAACCTGATCATCACATCGACGTTATAAATGGTCAGAAGAATGAGGACACCCCTCCTAATAAAGTTTCGGCATTTCCAGTGAAGGGTCCTGGTAATACTCCATCATACAAAGACACTGCAGACAATTGTGCTCTTCCAACCTTGTGGTATTAGTTTTGGAGAAGACCCTTTTCTGTTCCACCATGACTGTGCCCTATGTACAAAGCCAGCTCTATAAAGACATGGTTTGGCCAGTTTGGTGTGGAGGACCTTGGGTGTCTGGCACAGAGCCCTGACCTCAACCCTACTGAACTCCTTTCGGTTGAATTAGAATGGTGATTGCCAGATTGTTTTGAGTTTTTTTTACACCCAACGTTGGGCCAAGTCATCTCATCTATCAGTACCTCATCTCACAAATGTTCATTTGGCTGATTGGACACAAATTCACAGAGACACACTCCAAAATGTTGTGGAAAGCCTTCCTACAAGAGTCAGCTCCATAAAGACATGGTTTGATCAATGGTGGAACTCGAGTGTCCTGCACAGAGCCCTAAACTCAAACCTACTGAACTCCTTTGGGTTGAATTGGAATGCCGATTGCCAGATTTTTTTGTTTTTTTTACACCCAACGTTGGGCCAAGTCTTCTCATCTATCAGTACTCTCATCTCACAAATGTTCCTTTGGCTGATTGGACATAACTTCACAGAGACACACTCCACAATGTTGTGGGAAACCTTCCTACAAGAGTCAGCTCCATGAAGACATGGTTTGATCAGTGGTGTCCTGCACAGAGCCCTGACCTCAACCCTACTGATCTCCTTTGGGTTGAATTGGAACATCAATGGTGAGCTAGATCTTCTCATCCAACATCAGTATCTGACCTCACTAATGGGCATACATTTCCACAGACACCCAACAAAATCTTCTAAAAAGCCCTCCAGAAGAGTGCAAAATGTTATAGTCACAAGGGAGGGCCAACTTCGTTTTAATGGCTATGGAGGTGTGTCCCTATATTACTGGCCAAGGTGTGATGTTCAGGCTTCAACAAACTCGGCCATATAGTACATGTAGGTAGCTACTGCTGACATTGTCTTCTGAAGGTGCTGGTTCTCTCTATTATCCTGCTGATCCTCTGGCTTCATTTCTTTCTAAATCAAGGATTTAAAAACAAGTATGAAGATCAGGCGTTCTGACATCACACGTGTAGAAATGAAAAATATTTGAGCTGGAACAGCCGGGCAAGAAGGAGCTCAGCACAGACACCCTCCATAATCCTGAAGGTTTACCTGTATTGTGTGATTTTTAACAGTTTTTTTTTTTTTTTATTCATTGCATTATTCAGTATTTAAATGTAAATCGTGTATGTAAATGCATTTGATATTTTGCAGGACATTTGTAAATATGTTTTCTTATGAAAGCAACGACAAACCGGCCTCATGATACCAGCGTGGTGAGAATAGACCCTCACTATACAGAGCAGATTGAATGACAGGCAACCAGCAGAGGGGCCGATCCAAAAGAGCATCACATGTCTATGCAGTGACCTGTATCAACCACCAACCACTCATCATCCCACCCACCTACTGCAGTGTCCCCCTTCACATCCTCCCCCCCACTGTAGTGTCCTCTGCCCCCTTTTACATCCCCCTACCCCCACTGCAGTGTCCTCTGCCCCCTTTACATCCCCCTACCCTCCCACTGCAGTGTCCCTCTGCCCCCCTTTACATCCCCCTACCCCACTGCAGTGTCCTCTGCCCCCTTCACATCCCCCTACCCCCACTGCAGTGTCCTCTGCCCCCTTCACATCCCCCTACCCCCACTGCAGTGTCCTCTGCCCACTTCACATCCCCCTACCCCCACTGCAGTGTCTCCTGCCCCCTTCACATCCCCCTACCCCCACTGTAGTGTCCTCTGCCCCCTTCACATCCCCCTACCCCCACTGCACTGTCCTCTGCCCCCTTCACATCCCCCTACCCCCCCCCCACTGTAGTGTCCTCTGCCCCCTTTACATCCCCCTACCCCCCCCCCCACTGTAGTGTTTCTCTGCCCCCTTTACATCCCCCTACCCCCACTGCAGTGTCCCTCTGCCCTCTTCACATCCCCCTACCACCCCCACTGTAGTGTCCTCTGCCCCCTTTACATCCCCCTACCCCCACTGTAGTGTCCTCTGCTTGCCCCCTTCACATCCCATCAATTCCCCCCCCCACCCTGTTGTGTTCTCTGCCACCACATATAAGTGTTCTCTGGCGCCCCCCCCCAAAGCAGCGTACTATGGCCCCCATACCAGTTTCTACTGCCTCCCCACTGTAATGTCTTGTACCCCCCCCCCAGTGGAGTCCTGTGCCGCACCCCCAAAAAGCAGTGTCCTCTGCCCCTCTTCACATCCCCTCTCACCCCCATCCCCCCCTGTAGTGTCCTCTGCTCTATTCACATCACTTCCCCCTTCCCCCACAGCAGTGTCTTCTGCCCCCTTCACATCACCCTCCCCACTGTAGCGTCCTCTGCCCCATCACATCATCAACACACCCCCCCAGTAGTGTCCTCTACCCTTCCCCCAAAGCAGTGTTCTCCTGCCCCCATAGCAGTCCTCCCCCCCCCACAACAGCGTTCTGCCTCCCCCATCTCAAAGTAGAGTCCTGTGCCCCCCCCCCCAAAGCACTGTTCTCTGCCCCTCCACATCTTCCCCCAACCCCCAAGCAGAGTCTTCTGCCCCCTGCACATCACCCTCCCCTCCCCACTGTAATAGCATCCTCCTCTGCCCCATCACATCAACACCCCCCCTTTAATGCCCTCTGTCCCTCCCCCAAAGCAGTGTTCTCTGCCCACCCCCCACCCCCAATTTCAGCCTGGAGCCAGTGGGGCTGGGTGCTACACCTGTGCCTCCCGGGACCACTAAAACCCACAGGGGTTTCCTGCCCTGTGTGCCAGGGGCCTAAAACACCCCTAACCGTAGCCATGTACCCCCTGCATGTCTGTGTTCATTATGGTGTCACAGGTAAGGAGGGAAGATTTGATGAATACGCTTTTCTGCACTTTTTTCGCCTTAATGGAGACACAGCAGAGAGTTTGTGATTTCTTATATGAATGGAAGTCTAGGCTGCACTAAGAGCCCAACTGAAATGTTGTCATTTAAATCGGCTCAAAATAAAAACTGGGTAAAAAAAAAGCCTATCCCCCGCCAGCCTACTGCAGAGGGGATGCTTGCTCTCTGTTGGAAGCAGCGGCCTCTCTGCAGAAGTCTGACGCTCCCCCTGCTGAGTCAGCTCTCCAATCAACACAGCCCATGGTCCCTGCTGATTGGTGAATTCTAGCTCTGACCTGGGAGCGGGTGTGTCAG
>CATNWA010015777.1:347500-382500 GCA_951230385.1 Staurois parvus | reverse complement strand
TCAGATAGCGGCTTGGCGGGTGCAGACGGGTCAGCAGGTGCTTTTTTTTTTTTTTTTCTAAATTTAATTTTGGCGAGTCATGGTTGTCGTAACAACGATGGATGTCGCGCGATTGACAATGAATTACAACGATGGAACCATTTTTTTTTTTTTTTTTTTTTTTAAAATATTTGACTTGTCAAAACCTGTTTTTGTGTTTCTTGGTCACATTTTCCGCTTTTTTGGTGAATGGATAGGGGAGATACTCATTCACAAGGAGGGGGGGCCGGGATTTGGGGGCACTCTTTTTAAAGAGGGCTTCTAGATTCCAATGTCACCCCCCCCCCTGCAGACCCCCACAACCACAGCCCAGAGTTTGGGGGAAGAGGCCCCATCAACATGGGAACAAGGTGCTTTGGGGGGCACTCGCTCCCCCCTCCCCTTTCCTGGCCTCAAGGGTCTGGTAGGAATTTTAGGGGGGACCCCATACTCCCCCCCCCTTTTTTTGGGGTGGAGTTCCCCTTAAAAGTCCTACCAAGCCTAATGGGCCTGGTATGGCTTTTAGGCTTTTTTTTTTTACTGTGGGGTCCCTCCTAACCTTCCTACCAGACCTAAAGGGTCCGGTATGGATTGGGGGGGGGGACCGCATGCTGTTTTCTTTTTTTTTTTTAATAAAAATGTAATTTTTAAAAATAAATGTCAGTCCTGCTGCAGCAGGTTCTACACAATGTACAGGTAGTTTAAGGGGACCCCCCAGCCATGATATTTAAAGGAATGTTTCTTTTTTTTTTTTTTTAACTTTCAGCAATGAAAAGTGACTGCCCCTTTAAAAAAACTGTACTTTTTTAATGTTTTCTTTCATGTCCTAAAAGGGCTTGTTATGGATTGCGGGGGGACCCCACGCTGTTTTTTTTTTTTTCTTTAATAAAATTTTTATTTAAAAAAAAAAAAAAAAAAAGTCAGTCCTGCTGCAACAGGTTCTATACAATGTACAGGTAGTTTAAGGGGGCCCCCCAGCCATGATATTAACTTTCAGCAATGAAAAGTGACTGCCCCTTTAAAAACTGTACTTTTTTAATGTTTTCTTTCATGTCCTAAAAGGGCTTGTTATGGATTGCGGGGGGACCCCACGCTGTTTTTTTTTTCTTTAATAAAATTTCTTTAAAAAAAAAAAAAAAAAAAAAAAGTCAGTCCTGCTGCAACAGGTTCTATACAATGTACAGGTAGTTTAAGGGGGCCCCCCAGCCATGATATTAACTTTCAGCAATGAAAAGTGACTGCCCCTTTAAAAACTGTATGGCTTTTAGGTGGACCTTTTTTAAAAACTTTTTTTTACTGTGGGGTCCCTCCTAACCTTCCTACTAGGCCTAAAGGGGCTGGAATGGATTGGGGGGGGGGACGGACACACTGTTTTTTTTTTTTGTTTTTTTTTTATAAAAATGTCATTTAAATAAAAAAAAAAAAAAAAAAAAATTCAGTCCTGCTGCAATGTACAGGTAGTTTAAGGGGAACCCCCCAGGCATGATATTTAAAGGAATTTTTTTTTTTTCTACTTTCAGCAATGAAAAATGACTGCCCCTTTAAAAACCGTACTTTTTACATTTTTTTTTCATGTCCCTAAAGGGTCTGGTAAGGATTGCGGGGGGGGGGGGGGACACCCCACACTGTTTTTTTTTTCTTTAATAAAATTTCATTGAAAAAAGAAAAAAAATGTCAATACTGCTGCAGCAGGTTCTATACAATGTACAGGTAGTTTAAGGGGACCCCCCCGCCATGATATTTAAAGGAATTTTTTTTGTTACTTTCAGCAATAAAAAATAACTGCCCCTTTAAAAACTGTACTTTTTACATTTTTATTTTATGTCCATAAAGGGTCTGGTAATGATTGGGGGGGGGGGCCCACACGCCGGGTTTTTTTTTTTCCTTTGCCATTTTCTTTTTAAATAAAGTTTTATTAAAGAAAACAAAAAAAACAGCTTAAAAAAGATAGTTTAAGAGGACCCCCCCCCCCCCCCGCCATGATATTTAAAGGAATTTTTTTTTTGTTACTTTCAGCAATAAAAAAATAACTGCCCCTTTAAAAACTGTACTTTTTACATTTTTATTTTATGTCCATAAAGGGTCTGGTAATGATTGGGGGGGGGGGGGGGGCCACGCCGGGTTTTTTTTTTCTTTGCCATTTTCTTTTTAAATAAAGTTTTATTAAAGAAAACAAAAACAGCTTAAAAAAAATAGTTTAAGGGGAACCCCCCCCCCGCCATGATATTTAAAGGAATTTTTTTTTTTTCACTTTCAGCAATAAAAAATAACTGCCCCTTTAAAAACTGTACTTTTTACATTTTTATTTTATGTCCCTAAAGGGTCTGGTAATGATTGGGGGGGGCCCACGCCGGGTTTTTTTTTTTTCTTTGCCATTTTTTTTTAAATGAAGTTTTATTAAAGAAAACAAAAACAGCTTAAAAAAAATAGTTTAAGGGGAACCCCCCCCCCCCCCATGATATTTAAAGGATTTTTTTTTTTTCACTTTCAGCAATAAAAAATAACTGCCCCTTTAAAAACTGTACTTTAAAAAGAAAAAATTTCAAGCCAGCCCCCCTTTTATGTTCAATAACTGGCATATAAACCTTCAATATGGCAAATATTAAATTCCTTAAGTACCCGTTTGCGGTCGAACGTTCGTTAGGTTCAAATGTTCGACCGCGAACCGAACACGGGAGGGAGGGGGGGGGGGGGGGTGTTCGGCACATCGCTACCATGTTCCTGTTCTGGTGACAACCCAAAATGTGGGATTTTCGTGATCACCGGGACAAGTAAAGAGGGGGAATCTGCTTATGGGGGGGGGGGGGGACACACGCAGCAATAAAAACTGACGGGGGGGGGGGTTTCTAACCCCTCTGCGCTCCGTCCAAAACTGAAATAAAAGTTCTGCCTTTAGTTCTTCTGGAAATGAGTGGGCGGGGCTGCCGTGTCCCCACTTTTTTTTTTTTTTTTTCTTTGGACGATGGAAATCTCTGGTTTGTGAATTCGGTGACAATGTTGCGTTTTTCTCCTGGATTCTTCGATGATGCAGAAATATAATAAACGTTTTCTGACGTCTGTCTGTGTGACTTTGTTTTCTATGGGACCCGAGAGACTTCAAAGCGGATCTGGCCGAGGCGGTCCGATGACGTCACGATCCCTGACCAATCAGAGGAAGGAAGCCGTGTGTTCGTTCGTAGAACACAAAGCTCCCTGTGAATGGAGGAGCCCTCGGCTGAGTTGATTTTGTTCCGGGAGGGGGAGGGGTGAATGTCACAGGCGGAACACAGTGCTGTATAGATGAGGCTACATACAGGGAATAGAGCGCCCCCCGCAGGAGCGCCCGGTACTGCAGGCAGGAGTTAGGTTTGGGCCGGCTTGGGTACAACAAACGCTTTCAAGTGACATGAATCCTGGAGTCAGTTCGGCTTCTGGGAAGATTTCTAGAAAATCCCTCCATGCAGCTCTAATGAATACCAGAGTCCCTGCTGTTGGAATGGAAATCGTTACATCAGAGTCCCCCATCAGAGTCCCCCATTAGAGTCCCCCCCCCCCCCATCAACGCCCACCCTTACATCGGAGTGCCCATCAGGGTCCCCCCCATCAACGCCCACCCTTACATCGGAGTGCCCATCAGGGTCCCCCCCCCCCCCCCATCAACGCCCACCCTGACATCGGAGTGCCCATCAGGAACCCACTTACATCAGCGCCCCAATTAGAGTCCCTTCCTGTATCAGGGTCCCCATCACAGCCATTCTTACACCAGGGTACCATTAGAGTTCCCTTTTACATCTGAGTCCCCATCACATTTCTTTCTTACATGAAAGTCCCCCTTACATCAGAGCCCCCATCATAGTCCCTTCTTATATCAGCTTCCCCATCAGAATCCACCCTCACTCATTCCCCCCCTCCTCCCCTTACATCTGAGCCCCTTCTTACACCAGGGCCCATTAGAATCCCTTCTTATATAAGGCTCCCCTTCAGAGCCAATCGTTACATGCGAGCCCCTATGAGAATTCCTTCTACACGAGGGCCTCATGAGAGTCCCCCCTTACTTCAGAGTTCCCCCCTTACCTCGGAGTCCCCATGAGAGTCCATTCTTACATCAGGGCCCCCATTAGAACCTACCTTACATGAGAGTCCCTATCAGAGTCCCATGTAACATCAAGGTCCCCATCAGAGCGCCATCTTACACCAGGGTCCCACTAGAGTCCCTTTTTACATCTGAATCCCCATCACAGTTCATTCTTACATCAGAGTCCCCATCATAGTCCCTTCTTATATCAGCTTCCCCATCAGAACCTACCCTCACTCAGAGTCCCCATCAGAGCCCCTTCTTACACTAGGTCCCATTGGAGTCCCCTGCAGAGTCCTTTCTTATGTCAGGGTCCCCATCAGAGCCAACTGTTACATGTGAGCCCTTATGAAAATTCCTTCTACACTAGGGCCTCATGAGAGTCCCCCCTTACCTCAGAGTCCCCAATGAGAGTCCCCCCCTTACCTCAGAGTCCCCAATGAGAGTCCCCCCTTACATCAGAGTCCATTCTTACATCTGGGCCCTCATCAGAACTTACCTTACATGAGAGTCCCTATCAGAGTCCCCAGTTACATCAAGGTCCCCATCAGAGCACCATCTTACACCAGGGTCCCACTAGAGTCCCCTTTTAAATCTGAATCCCCATCACAGTTCCTTCTTACATGAGAGTCCCCCTTACGTCAGAGCCCCCATCATAGTCCCTTCTTATATCAGCTTCCCCATCAGAACCTACCCTCACTCAGAGTTCCCATCAGATCCCCCCCCCTTACATAATAGCCCCTTCTTACACTAGGTCCCATTTGAGTCCCCTGCAGAGTCCTTTCTTATGTCAGGGTCCCCATCAGAGCCAACCATTACATGCGAGCCCCTATGAGAATTCCTTCTACACTAGGGCCTCATGAGAGTCCCCCCTTACCTCAGAGTCCCCATGAGATTCCCCCCTTACATCAGAGTCCATTCTTACATCAAGGCCCTCATCAAAACCTACCTTACATGAGAGTCCCTATCAGAATCCCCAGTTACATCAGGGTCCCCATCAGAGTCCCTTCTTACACCAGGGTCCCACTAGAGTCCCCTTTTACCATCAGTCTACCTTACATGAGAGTTCCCATCAGAGTCCTTTCTTATGTCAGGGTCCCACCATCAAGCCCACCCTTATATGAGAGTCCCCCCTTACATCAAAGTTCCAATCAGAGTCCCTTGTTACACAAGGGCTCCATCAGAGCCCCATTTTTTCATCAAGGTCCCCATTAAAGTCCCCCCTTACATCAGAGTCCCCCTTAAAGTAGGGTCTCCATCAGAGTCCCTTCGTACATAAGAATGGCATTCACATCACAGTGCAGTGGGCCGTAGTTCGGAGACCCCCGATTTAATGAATAGTACATACCATACCTCCCCTTGTTGGAAATGGTAAAGGCTCTCCCATTTCAGATGTCGCCATTTTGGGTCCCCCCCAGCTGCACTACCCCCGCCCTTCCCAGCCGCTCCGGGTGCAGGCATGCGCAGTACACGGCCTCCTTCTCTAGACCTGGGAACACATTGCGGGAGATTTACTAAAACTGGAGCACTCAGAGTCTGGTGCAGCTGTGCCCGGCAGCCAATCAGCTTCTAACTTCAGCTTGTTCGATGAAGCTTTGGCAATAAAACCTGGAAGCTGATTGGTTCCTATGCAGAGCTGCACCAGAGCAGCCACCACTAAGGTTAGCTGCAGCCAGGAGAGGGCGCACTGTGCACACACACACACCCCCCCCCCCCCCCCCCCACTCCAGGGGGAGAGAGGAACAAAGCAAGTGCAGAGCACAGCAGAGCACAGCACAAGGCACAGCACAGAGTGCAGAGCACAGAACAGAGAGTACAGTGTAGAGCACAGAGCAGAGTGCAGTACAGAGAGCACAGTGTAGAGCACAGCACAGTAGAGCACAGCACAGAGAGCACAGTGTAGAGCACACAGAGAGCACAGTACAGAGAGCACAGTGTAGAGACAGCACAGAGCACAGTGTAGAGCACAGTACAGAGAGCACAGTGTAGAGCACAGCACAGAGAGCACAGTACAGAGAGCACAGTGTAGAGCACAGCACAGAGAGCACAGTGTAGAGCACAGTACAGAGAGCACAGTGTAGAGCACAGCACAGAGAGCACAGTACAGAGAGCACAGTGTAGAGCACAGTAAAGAGAGCACAGTGTAGAGCACAGTACAGAGAGCACAGTGTAGAGCACAGCACAGAGAGCACAGTGTAGAGCACAGTACAGAGAGCACAGTGTAGAGCACAGTACAGAGAGCACAGTGTAGGACACAGCACAGAGAGCACAGTACAGAGAGCAGCACAGAGCACAGACAGCACAGTGTAGAGCACAGTACAGAGAGCACAGCAGCAGAGCACAGTAGCAGAGCACAGTACAGAGAGCACAGCACAGTACAGAGAGCACAGTACAGCACAGAGCACAGTACAGAGAGCACAGTACAGAGCACAGCAGCACAGTGTAGAGCACAGTACAGAGAGCACAGTACAGAGAGCACAGTGTAGAGCACAGTACAGAGAGCACAGAGCACAGTGTAGAGCACAGTACAGAGAGCACAGTGCACAGTACAGAGAGCACAGTACAGAGAGCACAGCAGCACAGAGCACAGTAGAGCACAGTACAGAGAGCACAGAGAGCACAGTACAGAGAGCACAGCACAGAGAGCACAGTGTAGAGCACAGTACAGAGAGCACAGTGTAGAGCACAGTACAGAGAGCACAGCACAGAGAGCACAGTACAGTAGAGCACAGTGTAGAGCACAGTACAGAGAGCACAGTGTAGAGCACAGTACAGAGAGCACAGCACAGAGCACAGTACAGAGAGCACAGCACAGTACAGAGAGCACAGCACAGTAGAGCACACAGAGAGCACAGTACAGAGCACAGCACAGAGAGCACAGCACAGTACAGAGAGCACAGTACAGAGAGCACAGTACAGAGAGCACAGTACAGAGAGCACAGCACAGAGAGCACAGTACAGAGAGCACAGCACAGAGAGCACAGTACAGAGAGCACAGTACAGAGAGCACAGCACAGAGCACAGTACAGAGAGCACAGTACAGAGAGCAGTGTAGAGCACAGTACAGAGAGCACAGTACAGAGAGCACAGTACAGAGAGCACAGTACAGAGAGCAGTGTAGAGCACAGTACAGTACAGAGAGCACAGTACAGAGAGCACAGTACAGAGAGCACAGTGTAGAGCACACAGTACTTTTCCCTGGAAATTGTATTTATTTCTGGATTAGTAAGATGTGGTTTGTTGTACTCCGCCCTGCGCTCCCTGCGCTCCCCGCGCTCCCCCCCTGCGCGCCCTGCGCTCCCCTTCACCTCTATACAGGAAAGATTTCATTCCTGGATTCCTGGTCTATTTCACCAATAACATGGGGGGCCTCCAGTGACACCCACCACGGGCCAAACATTGTATTCTGTAATATCACAGAAAACTGTCAGAGACTGCGGTGGGGAGGAGGTCTGTAGATCAGTACAGCGGTGAGGGAGGAGGTCTGTAGATCAGTACAGCGTGGGGGGGAGGTCTGTAGATCAGTACAGAGGTGGGGGGGAGGTCTGTAGATCAGTACAGAGGTGGGGGGGAGGAGGTCTGTAGATCAGTACAGAGGTGGGGGGGAGGTCTGTAGATCAGTACAGAGGTGGGGGAGGTCTGTAGATCACTACAGAGGTGTGGGGGGGGGGCTGTAGATCAGTACAGAGGTGGAGGGGGTCTGTACATCAGTACAGAGGTGGGGGAGTCTGTAGATCAGTACAGAGGTGGGGGAGGTCTGTAGATCAGTACAGAGGTGTGGGGGAGGTCTGTAGATCAGTACAGAGGTGGAGGAGGTCTGTAGATCAGTACAGAGGTGTGGGAGGGGGCTGTAGATCAGTACAGAGGTGGGGGGGGTCTGTAGATCAGTACAGAGGTGGGGGAGGAGGTCTGTAGATCAGCACAGAGGTGGGGGCTGTAGATCAGTACAGAGGTGGGGGAGGTCTGTAGATCAGTACAGAGGTGGGGGGGAGGTCTGTAGATCAGTACAGAGGTGTGGGAGGTCTGTAGATCAGTACAGAGGTGGGGGGACTGTAGATCAGTACGGAGGTGTGTGGGTCTGTAGATCAGTACAGAGGTGGGGGAGGAGGTCTGTAGATCAGTACAGAGGTGGGGGGTGGGGGTCTGTAGATCAGTACATAGGTGGGGGGGGGGGGGGCTGTATCATCTGGAGGAGGACTCTCTCTCTCGGGTCATATAATACAGAATTCCCTCCAGGACTCCACATCCGGGGATTCCTCCTCCTAGGCCCGACTGTACTAGGTGGTAATGCTGGGACTTGTAGTTCCTCAGCCGACTTCCCCCTCCACTCACTCTGGTCCTGCTGGGGGCGGAGCCCGGTCACTCCTCCTCGCTGAGTATTCCTGGAGCACCGCCCACAGCCGCCTTTCTTGTTGTCCCTCCACTTCCTGATTTCCATGGTGTATCACCAGACCGGAAGCTCAGTCTCCACCCCCTTCCTCCCCTCCAGCCGCCATCTTTGTTGAGGACTAGAGCCAGCTTGCCCTTCCTTGTCCTCCTCTATAGTAATAGAATGTGAGCTCAGCAATAGTGTGTGCAGCACAGAGCCCCCGCCAGGGGGGGAAACCGGGGGGCGGCTGGAATTATCTTCACATCATTCACACACAGATCTATGGGGAGAGCCGGGCATGCTGGGACATGTAGTCCGTACACAGAATCCTCCATACAGGGCTATAGGAGAGCCGGGCATGCCGGGACATGTAGTCCGTACACAGAATCCTCCATACGGGGCTATAGGAGAGCCGGGCATGCTGGGACATGTAGTCCGTACACAGAATCCTCCATACGGGGCTATAGGAGAGCGGGGCATGCTGGGACATGTAGTCCGTACACAGAATCCTCCATACACCTCTATGGGGAGAGCGGGGCATGCTGGGACATGTAGTCCATACACAGAATCCTCCATACGGGGCTATAGGAGAGCGGGGCATGCTGGGACATGTAGTCCGTACACAGAATCCTCCATACAGGAGAGCGGGGCATGCTGGGACATGTAGTCCGTACACAGAGCCCCCTGCTGGCCATACAGGGACATAGAGGAGAGGAGTTCCTGCCATCTACACCCCACACATCACATTTATTCCATTTACATGATTTATTTCTCATTACAGAACAAATGTTAATAATTGTCTATAATAAATGTCATTTTACACACTGAGGGGGAGATCCATTTATTTATGACATTGATTTCATTTACATTCATTGTAATCATTTATCCAATCAGGTGTCTGCAGCTGCACAGGCCCCGCCCCCTTCTGGCGCTGTGCCAGCGGAGGGGCGGAGCCTGTTTGCTTCCACTGCGTCACATGACCCTCCCAGGGGGCGGTCCCTCAGAGGAGCAGCAGAGGCGCTCAGTGTGAATTTCCTCTCCCCGGAGTCAGACGTTTCTTAGAGAGCTGCTGATCTCTTCTCATTATCGCCAGACATTCCATCTCCAGCGATCGGTATTGAGAGGCAATTCATCACCTTCATCCATAGGGATCGGTAAGTCCGATTTGTGTCTTCATCTGCTGAACTCATTGATTGTTAGTGTCAGTTCCTCTCCATAGGAAGATGAGGCAGCAGATCGTCACCGTGATTCTTATGGTATTCCTCTCCTGGGGGGGAAGAAGAAATGTCCCCGATGTCTCCCCCGACATCCACATGCTGGAGAAGGAGGCCGCCATCAAAACAACGGAGCGGCCAGAGGAGAAATGGGGCCGACCAATGGAAAGTCATCCTCCAGAGACCCTCATGGCGGAGAAGGAGGCGACCATCAGGACCGAGGATGGACCAGAGGAAGGACTGCTCAGAGAAATGGCAGCCGAGTCACCGGGACCCTCCAGCTGGTTCCCATCACTGGCCAGCACTGCATTCTGGGTAAATGTGACCCTCTGGATGAGTTTTCTCATTGTGAAATACATCCTGCGCACAGATCTCCCGGCCGGGATATTAGGAGAACTATTGATGCTCCTGCAGCTGATGGAGTTCATTTATGAGGAGCTGATCCAATCCGATGTCCATTGGTCCAATGAGGGGCCGGCCTTAGACCACACAGGCCCACCCCGCTTACAAATCTTGTGGCTGACATCTGGTCAGAATACTTTCAGGGGCGTGTCATGATACAGCCGGTGCGGCCTGCAATGCTGCTGGTGCTGCTCATTATACTGCTGGTGCTGCTTGTAATATACTTCAAGCCGTTCAACCGATTCTTCTCACCATCCAGTGCTGACACCCCCCAGCCTCTGAATTCCCAGGAGGTGAGCCCCAGCATAGCCCCTCCTAGGGGTCACATCGATGATTACACACAGACTCCTCCAATCATGCTGAAAGAGTGCCGCCACCAGCACCCCAACCGGTCGCCTGCCAGTGTCCGAGTGACACCAGCAGGCCCCCACTAAGTGACCGTCCAGCACCCCAGTGAGGCCGTCACCCCACCGGAGTGAGGCCGTCACCCCCATCATGTGCTTCATACCGGATGTATGAGCCAAGAGTGAGGCCGTCGTCCCCCAACCTAAAGGTCACCTTACTGAGTGAACCCACCGACCTGTCACCACCAATGTGCCATACCGGAGTGAGGCCGTCACCCCTTTCAACCGAAATACTGAAGACGAGGCCGTCACCCCAACCGGCTGCGGATCCCATCAGTCCGCCGACAGCTGATCCAAGCTCGGAGTGACAACGTCCCACCATCATGTGCTTCATACCGGATGTATGAGCTCAAGAAAGGATACAAGTCAGAAGAGCAGACCTAAATTTCGTCCTTTCACCCCACGAACCAAAGACGTCAGTGAGTGACACCTTCAACCCACCGACATCTGTCACCCCGGATGTATGAGCCGGCAGCTCAGGAGATCCCTGAATCAGTCCGCCAACAAGCAGCCGACATCTGATAACACCAATCCACCATCATGTGCTTCATACCGGATGTATGAGCTCAAGAAAGGATACAAGGTCAAGAAGAGGCAGACCTAAATTTCGTCCTTTCACCCCACGAAATACTGAAGATGTCACCTTACTGAGTGACACCATCAGTCCGCCGACTGCGGATCCCATCAGTCCCCCGACCATCAGCTCGTCGATACATCAGCTCGTCGACAACCGATGTATGACATCAAGAAAGGATACAAGGTCAGGAGAGGCAGACCATCATGTGCTTTCACCCATACCGTCATGTATGAGACTGCTCCCATCAAGAAAGCTCGTCGACAACCGGAATACATCAGGTCAAGAAAGGAGGTCAGACCTAAATTTCGTCCTTTCACCCCACGAAATACTGAAGACGTCACCTTAGTGAGTGACACCTTCACCCCACCGGACATGAGTGCGGATCCCATCAGTCCCCCGGACTGCTGATCCCATCACCCTGCCGACAAGCCGACAACAACATCAATCCACCATCATGTGCTTCATATCGGATGTATGAGCTCAAGAAAGGATACAAGGTCAGGAGAAACAGACCTAAATTTCGTCCTTTCACACCCCACGAAATACTAAAGATGTCACCTTACTGAGTGACACCTTCAACCTGACCGACCAACTCATAACGTCAATCCACCACCATCATGTGCTTCATACCGGATGTATGAGCTCAAGAAAGGATACAAGGTCAGGAGAAAAGACCTAAATTTCGTCCTTTCACCCCACGAAAATACTGAAGACATCACCTTACTGAGTGACAAACAGCTGATCATCAGCTCGACGACAACCAAATTTCGGTCCCCACCAAATGATGATGTCACCCTCGACACCTTCACCCCACCAGACTCAACCCACCATCATGTGCTTCATACCGGATGTATGAGCTCAAGAAAGGATACAAGGTCAGAAGACAGACCTAAATTTCGTCCTTTCACCCCACGAAATACTGAAAGACGTCACCTTACTGAGTGACACCTTCACACCTTCACCCCACCGACTGCATCAATCCCATCATGTGCAGTCCGGATGTATGAGCTCAGGAAAGGATACAAGGTCAGAAACCCTAAATTTCGGCCTCACCCCACGAAATACAAAGACCACCTTACTGAGTGACACCATCACCCCACCGACAACTGCCGAACAACATCAATCCACCATCATGTGCTTCATACCGGATGTATGAGCTCAAGAAAAGAACGTCAAGAGACGACCTAAATTTCGGGCAGGAGAGGCAGATGTGCCTAAATTCAGTCCGCCCTACTGCGGTTTTCCCCCATCGAAATCCGCCGACTTTCCCATCACCCCACGAACCGAACTGATAACAATCCACCATCAATATCCGGATGTATGAGCTCAAGTCAAAGGATACAAGGTCAGAAGAGGAGACCTAAATTTCGTCCTTTCACCCCGAAATACCAAAGATGTCACCTTACTGAGTGACACCATCAGTCCGCCGACTGCGGATCATCAGTCCCCCGACTGCCCATCAGCTCGTCGACAACCGATACATCAATCCACCATCATGTCAACCGGATCCATGAGCTCAAGAAAGGATACAAGGTCATAAATTTCGTCTTTCACGAAATACTGACCACCTTAGGATGACTATGAGCTCAAGAAAGGATACAAGGGCTCAGGATGTATGAGCTCAAGAAAGACCTAGGAAAACAGACCTAAATTTCGTCCTTTCACCCCACGAAATACTGAAGACGTCACCTTACTGAGTGACACCATCAGTCCGCCGACAGCTGATCCCATCAGCTCGTCGACAACCAACATCAATCCACCATCATGTGCTTCATACCGGATGTATGAGCTCAAGAAAGGATACAAGGTCAGGAGAGGCAGACCTAAATTTCGTCCTTTCACCCCACACGAAATACTAAAGACGTCACCCTACTGAGTGACACACCATCAGTCCGCCGACAGCTGATCCCATCACCTCGTCGACAACCAACATCAATCCACCATCATGTGCTTCATACCGGATGTATGAGCTCAAGAAAGGATACAAGGTCAGAAGAGGCAGACCTAAATTTCGTCCTTTCACCCCACGAAATACTAAAGATGTCACCTTACTGAGTGACACCTTCAACCCACCGACAATCCCATCATAACAACATCAATCCACCATCATGTGCTTCATACCGGATGTATGAGCTCAGAAAGGATACAAGGTGAGAAGAGGCAGACCTAAATTTTGTCCTTTCACCCCCACGAAATACTAAAGATGTCACCCTACTGAGTGACACCTTCACCCCACCGACAACTGATCCCATCCCACCGACAACTCAGTCCGCCGACAACCGACATCAATCCACCATCATGTGCTTCATACCGGATGTATGAGCTCAAGAAAGGATACAAGGTCAGGAGAGGCAGACCTAAATTTCATCCTTTCACCCCACGAAATACTGAAGACGTCACCTTACTGAGTGACACCATCAGTCCACCGACTGCGGATCCCATCACCCCGACACAACTGATATCATCACCCCACCAACAACTGACACTATCACCCCACCTACAAGGGATAACATCAATCCACCATCATGTGCTGCACGCCATATGTATGAACTCAGGAGAGAATACAAGATGCGGAGAAGCAGCCCTAAATTTTGTTCTTTCACCCCAAAAAAACACTAAAGATGTTACTCTACTGAGTGACACCAGGAGATGGTCAGAGACCGCAGACATACTGCAGGAGATGGTCAGAGACCGCAGACATACTGCAGGAGATGGTCAGAGACCGCAGACATACTGCAGGAGATGGTCAGAGACCGCAGACATACTGCAGGAGATGGTCAGAGACCGCAGACATACTGCAGGAGATGGTCAGAGACCGCAGACATACTGCAGGAGATGGTCAGAGACCGCAGACATACTGCAGGAGATGGTCAGAGACCGCAGACATACTGCAGGAGATGGTCAGAGACCGCAGACATACTGCAGGAGATGGTCAGAGACCGCAGACATACTGCAGGAGATGGTCAGAGACCGCAGACATACTGCAGGAGATGGTCAGAGACCGCAGACATACTGCAGGAGATGGTCAGAGACCGCAGACATACTGCAGGAGATGGTCAGAGACCGCAGACATACTGCAGGAGATGGTCAGAGACCGCAGACATACTGCAGGAGATGGTCAGAGACCGCAGACATACTGCAGGAGATGGTCAGAGACCGCAGACATACTGCAGGAGATGGTCAGAGACCGCAGACATACTGCAGGAGATGGTCAGAGACCGCAGACATACTGCAGGAGATGGTCAGAGACCGCAGACATACTGCAGAGATGGTCAGAGACCGCAGACATACTGCAGGAGATGGTCAGAGACCGCAGACATACTGCAGGAGATGGTCAGAGACCGCAGACATACTGCAGGAGATGGTCAGAGACCGCAGACATACTGCAGGAGATGGTCAGAGACCGCTGACACACTGCAGGAGATGGTCAGAGACCGCTGACACACTGCAGGAGATGGTCAGAGACCGCTGACACACTGCAGGAGATGGTCAGAGACCGCTGACACACTGCAGGAGATGGTCAGAGACCGCTGACACACTGCAGGAGATGGTCAGAGACCGCTGACACACTGCAGGAGATGGTCAGAGACCGCTGACACACTGCAGGAGATGGTCAGAGACCGCAGAAACACTGCAGGAGATGGTCAGAGACCGCAGAAACACTGCAGGAGATGGTCAGAGACCGCAGAAACACTGCAGGAGATGGTCAGAGACCGCAGAAACACTGCAGGAGATGGTCAGAGACCGCAGAAACACTGCAGGAGATGGTCAGAGACCGCAGAAACACTGCAGGAGATGGTCAGAGACCGCAGAAACACTGCAGGAGATGGTCAGAGACCGCAGAAACACTGCAGGAGATGGTCAGAGACCGCAGAAACACTGCAGGAGATGGTCAGAGACCGCAGAAACACTGCAGGAGATGGTCAGAGACCGCAGAAACACTGCAGGAGATGGTCAGAGACCGCAGAAACACTGCAGGAGATGGTCAGAGACCGCAGAAACACTGCAGGAGATGGTCAGAGACCGCAGAAACACTGCAGGAGTTGGTTAGAGACCGCAGAAATACTACAGGAGAGTATTAGAGACTGCAGAAGAAACACTGCAGGAGATGGTCAGGGACCGCGGAAACACTGCAGGAGATGGTCAGGGACCGCGGAAACACTGCAGGAGATGGTCAGGGACCGCGGAAACACTGCAGGAGATGGTCAGGGACCGCGGAAACACTGCAGGAGATGGTCAGGGACCGCGGAAACACTGCAGGAGATGGTCAGGGACCGCGGAAACACTGCAGGAGATGGTCAGGGACCGCGGACATACTGCAGGAGATGGTCAGGGACCGCGGACATACTGCAGGAGATGGTCAGGGACCGCGGACATACTGCAGGAGATGGTCAGGGACCGCGGACATACTGCAGGAGATGGTCAGGGACCGCGGACATACTGCAGGAGAGTATTAGACTGCAGAAATACTACATGGAGTTTGCATGTTCTCCCTGTGCTTGTGTGGGTTTTTCTCTGGGTACTCCGGTTTCCTCCCACACACTAAAAACATGTTGAGCGTTGGTGGTGCAGTGGATAGCATAGCTGCTTTTCCAGCAGCTGACCCGGGTTCGATCCCCGGCCAACGCAATCGCCAAGATGGCTGCCTCACCTACTAAGTGCTTTGAAGTCCCCTGAGGGAAAAGCGTGACCCCCCCCCCCCCATAACCCTGACTGTACCCCTCAAACTAACCCGCATTATAATTCAAATCCTCCCCATAACCCCAACACTGACCACTCATGTCCCCCTCACACTGACCACTCATGTCCCCCTCACACTGACCACTCATGTCCCCCTCACACTGACCACTCGTCCTCCTCACACTGACCACTCATGTCCTCCTCACACTGACCCTCCCTGTACCCCCAACACTGTCCCTCCCTGTACCCCCAACACTGTCCCTCCCTGTACCCCCAACACTGTCCCTCCCTGTACCCCCAACACTGACCCTCCCTGTACCCCCAACACTGACCCTCCATGTACCCCCAACACTGACCCTCCCTGTACCCCCAACACTGACCCTCCATGTACCCCCAACACTGACCCTCTCTGTTATTACAACCTTTATGGTTGTAAAAGCAATCAGTGTAAAAAAAAAAAAAAATCTTCATCACCCCCCACAAGTAGTACAGTGTCACCATGGTGACCCCACACTGCTAGGGTGACGGTATGTAAAAAAAAAAAAAATAATAATATAAATAAATAAAATAAAAATGTAAAAAAAGTTTAATAATTATAATTTTTGGTTATAAACTAATTGAGTTATTTTTTTTTACTAAAAAGATAACGGAATACATTTTGGCCGAGATTTATGATGAAATATTTATTTGCAAAATTTTATAAGAAAAAAACCTTGGGGATACCAAGATGGCCGCCTCCACACAATGCAGAACAAGGCATGGCAATTGGGAAACGTCCAGTGAGTGAGATTTGGGGATGTGACTACGGTGCTGCTCACAGTTCTCTCTGCTGGAGGCTCTGACATGAGGAAGCAAAGCCCCGCCCCTACCAAGATGGCCACCTCCATGTAATGGAAAACAATGGGAAAAAGATCAGCTGCAGGGAGACCGCAGGCAATACTGGTGACTGATCCTTTGTCCTCTGACTGCATTTTTTTGGGTAAAGCCTCCAGAATTTAGTTCCTCTTTATAGGCCAGACCTGGCACTCACCGGACCTGCCAAAGCCAATAGGTGGCAAACATGGCGTCCAGCCGGCTCTGGTGCAGAATATTGGACCCGCTGCTTTAATGTGGTAATAAACATTCTTCACCTTAATGAGTTCCTTGCATCGCCCCCTCCCCCCCCCCACCCAACTTTTACTCACTTGATCCATCGTTCGGTCCTGCGCTGGGCCCATCTGCAGCTCTTCTCTCCCCTCACTTCCTGGTCTCACAGGCTTTGCAGAGGCAATGGGAGCCGTTGGATCCCGCTGCTGTCAATCAAAGCTGGTGACGGGGGGAGCGAGGGCGGAGCCGAGTCCCAATGTCTGCGTTCTACAGGGGCAGAGAGCGGGGCTCAAGAGCGAGCACACAGGTGGGACCCCATAGGAAGTTTTTCCTATGGGGTACTACCGAGAAGAGGAGGAGCCAGGAGCGCCGGCAGGGAGCCGAGAAGAGGAGGAGCCAGGAGCGCCGGCAGGGGAGAAGAGGAGGAGCCAGGAGCGCCGGCAGGGGAGC
The DNA here is from genome assembly GCA_951230385.1 of Staurois parvus. Taxonomy (NCBI): domain Eukaryota; kingdom Metazoa; phylum Chordata; class Amphibia; order Anura; family Ranidae; genus Staurois; species Staurois parvus. The sequence continues at coordinate 365,246 of CATNWA010015777.1, read as the reverse complement.
CGAGAAGAGGAGGAGCCAGGAGCGCCGGCAGGGGAGCCGAGAAGAGGAGGAGCCAGGAGCGCCGGCAGGGGAGCCGAGAAGAGGAGGAGCCAGGAGCGCCGGCAGGGGAGAAGAGGAGGAGGAGCCAGGAGCGCCGGCAGGGGAGAAGAGGAGGAGCCAGGAGCGCCAGCAGGGGAGAAGGAGGAGCCAGGAGCGCCGGCAGGGGACCCAAGAAGAGAAGGAGCAAGGAGCGCCAGCAGGGGAGCTGAGAAGAGGAGGAGCCACGAGAGCGGGCAGGTGACCCGAGAAAAGGAGCACTGGCAGGGGAGCCGAGAAGAGGAGGAGCCAGGAGCGCCGGCAGGGGAGCCGAGAAGAGGAGGAGCCAGGAGCGCCGGCAGGGGAGCCGAGAAGAGGAGGAGCCAGGAGCGCCGGCAGGGGACCCAAGAAGAGAAGGAGCAAGGAGCGCCAGCAGGGGAGCCGAGAAGAGGAGGAGCCACGAGAGCGGGCAGGTGACCCGAGAAAAGGAGCACTGGCAGGGGAGCCGAGAAGAGAGGAGGAGCCAGGAGCGCCGGCAGGGGAGCCGAGAAGAGGAGGAGCCAGGAGCGCCGGCAGGGGAGAAGAGAAGAGGAGGAGCCAGGAGCGCCGGCAGGGGACCCAAGAAGAGAAGGAGCCAGGAGCGCCGGCAGGGGACCCAAGAAGAGAAGGAGCAAGGAGCGCCAGCAGGGGAGCCGAGAAAAGGAGCACTGGCAGGGGACCCGAGAAGAGGAGGAGCCAGGAGCGCCGGCAGAGGACCTGAGAAGAGGAGGAGCTACGAGAGTGGGCAGGTGACCCAAGGAGGAGCCAGGAGCGCCAGCAGGGGACCCGAGAAGAGGAGGTTCGGGGCCGCTTTGCAGGGATGTATAAACCTGTTTATTTTTTTTCATGTTTGTGTTTCCAATCACTTCAATCAGAAGGCAGATCATCACCCTGGAAGATGTCGGATCCCCCCCCAATACATCAATCACAGAAGGTGAAGCCCCCATGTCTGTACCTGCAATCAGCCTCCTCCTCCAACTGCCATTCTCACAGCTGTCTTTGGTGTTGGTTTGCAGGGGCCCCCAATGTGATGTACACTGACCCCCAATGTAATGAGGGGCCCCTACACTGACCCTGTAATGAGGGGCCCCCTATGTAATGAGGGGCCCCTACACTGACCCCCTATGTAATGGGCCCCTACACTGACCCCCAATGTAATGAGGGGCCCCTACACTGACCCCCAATGTGATGTACACTGACCCCCAATGTGAATGAGGGGCCCTACACTGACCCTCAATGTAATGAGGGGCCTACACTGACCCCCAATGTAACTGAGGGGCCCTACACTGACCCCCAATGTAAGGAGGGGCCCCCTACACTGACCCCCAATGTAAGGAGGGGATATACACACATACAGGGTGACGGGCTCCATAGTTATGCTGTACATAGGTAGGGGAGGGGTCCTGTAGATCGGTATGGGGGGGGGGTTCAGTATCATCTGATTGGAAGAATCTCTCTCTCGGGTCATGTAATACAGAGTACTAGGTGGTAATGCTGGCACTTGTAGTTCCTGAGCCGACTCCCCCCTCCACTTACTGAAGCCGTACTAGGGGCGGAGCCGGTCACTCCTCCTGGCAGAGCCCTGCCCGGAGCTCCGCCCTCAGCCGCCTTTGTTGTTGTCTTTCCACTTCCTGGTTTCCATGGAACGTCCTTTTCCCGGAAGCTCAGTCTCCACCCCCTTCCTCTACTCCAGCCGCCATCTTTGTTGAGGACTACAGCCAGCTTGCCCTTTCTTGTCCCTGTATAGTAATAGAATGTGAGCTCAGCAATGTGTGTGTAGCACAGAGCCCCCGCCAGGGGGGGATACCGGGGGGCGGCTGGGATTATCTTCATGTCACTCACACACAGCTCTATGGGAGAGCTGGGCATGCTGGGACATGTAGTCCGTACACAGAATCCTCCATACAGCTCTATGGGGAGAGTGGGCATGCTGGGACATGTAGTCCGTACACAGAATCCTCCATACAGCTCTATGGGGAGAGTGGGGCATGCTGGGACATGTAGTCCATACACAGAATCCTCCATCCTATAGAGCGGGGCATGCTGGGATAGTCCGTACACAGAATCGGGGCATAGGAGAGCGGGGCATGCTGGGACATGTAGTCTTACACAGAATCCTCCATACAGGGCTCTATGGGGAGAGCGGGGCATGCTGGGACATGTAGTCTGTACACAGAATCCTCCATACAGGTCTATAGGAGGAGCGGGGCATGCTGGGACAGTAGTCCGTACACAGAATCCTCCATACAGGGCTATAGGAGAGCGGGGCATGCTGGGACATGTAGTCCGTACACAGAATCCTCATAACAGCTCTATGGGGAGAGCGGGGCATGCTGGGACATGTAGTCCATACACAGAATCCTCCATACGGGTCTATAGGAGCGGGGCATGCTGGGACATGTAGTCCATACACAGAATCCTCCATACGGGGCTATAGGAGAGCGGGGGCATGCTGGGACATGTAGTCCGTACACAGAATCCTCCATACAGGGCTATAGGAGAGCGGGGCATGCTGGGACATGTAGTCCATACACAGAATCCTCCATATAGGAGAGCGGGGCATGCTGGGACATGTAGTCCGTACACAGAGCCCCCTGCTGGCCATACAGGGACATAGAGGAGAGGAGTTCCTGCCATCTACACCCCACACATCACATTTATTCCATTTACATGATTTATTTCTCATTACAGAACAAATGTTAATAATTGTCTATAATAAATGTCATTTTACACACTGAGGGGGAGATTCCATTTATTTATGACATTGATTTCATTTACATTCATTCCATTCATTGTCAATCATTTATCCAATCAGGTGTCTGCAGCTGCGCAGGCCCCGCCCCTTCTGGCACTGTGCCAGCGGAGGGGGCGGAGCCTGTTTGCTTCCACTGCGTCACATGACCCTCCCAGGGGGCGGTCCCTCAGAGGAGCAGCAGAGGCGCTCAGTGTGAATTTCCTCGCCCCGGAGTCAGACGTTTCTTAGAGAGCTGCTGATCTCTTCTCATTTATCGCCAGACATTCCATCTCCAGCGATCGGTATTGAGAGGCAATTCATCACCTTCCATCCATAGGGATCGGTAAGTCCGATTTGTGTCTTCATCTGCTGAACTCATTGATTGTTAGTGTCAGTTCCTCTCCATAGGAAGATGAGGCAGCAGATCGTCACCGTGATTCTTATGGTATTCCTCTCCTGGGGGGGAAGAAGAAATGTCCCCAATGTCTCCCCCGACATCCACATGCTGGAGAAGGAGGCCGCCATCAAAACAACGGAGCGGCCAGAGGAGAAATGGGGCCGACCAATGGAAAGTCATCCTCCAGAGACCCTCGTATCATGGCGGAGAAGGAGGCGACCATCAGGACCAGGAGGGGGACCAGAGGAAGGACTGCTCAGAGAAATGGCAACCGAGTCACCGGGACCCTCCAGCTGGTTCCCATCACTGGCCAGCACTGCATTCTGGGTAAATGTGACCCTCTGGATGAGTTTTCTCATTGTGAAATACATCCTGCGCACAGATCTCCCGGCCGTGATATTAGGAGAACTATTGATGCTCCTGCAGCTGATGGAGTTCATTTATGAGGAGCTGATCCAATCCGATGTCCATTGGTCCAATGAGGGGCCGGCCTTAGACCACACAGGCCCACCCCCGCTTACAAATCTTGTGGCTGACATCTGGTCAGAATACTTTCAGGGGCGTGTCATGATACAGCCGGTGCGGCCTGCAATGCTGCTGGTGCTGCTCATTATACTGCTGGTGCTGCTTGTAATATACTTCAAGCCGTTCAACCGATTCTTCTCACCATCCAGTGCTGACACCCCCCAGCCTCTGAATTCCCAGGAGGTGAGCCCCAGCATAGCCCCTCCTAGGGGTCACATCGATGATTACACACAGACTCCTCCAATCATGCTGAAAGAGTGCCGCCATGTCGCCTGCCAGTGTCCGAGTGACACCAGCACCCCACTAAGTGACACCAGCACCCCAACCGGGAGTGAGGTCGTCCCCAACCGGGAGTGAGGCCGTCACCCCAACCGGGAGTGAGGCCGTCACCCCAACCGGGAGTGAGGCCGTCACCCCAACCGGGAGTGAGGCCGTCACCCCAACCGGGAGTGAGGCCGTCACCCCAACCGGGAGTGAGGCCGTCACCCTACTTGAGTGATTTCATCAATCCATCAGCACGTGCTTGCTCCCAGATTAATGAGCGCTGGAAAAGAGCCGGGCTCAGAGCACACAATGCTGCTTGGTGGTGTCCTTATGCCAATCTAACAAGTGATTCCATCACCCCACCAAGTGCTTCACCCCGGATGAATGAGCCTAGGAAGGACAACAGGCTCAGGCGTCCCAGCGCTATTCCCCGTCCTATCACCCGACGAAAGACTGAGAATATCACCCCACCGAGTGATATCAGCAATCCACCATCAAGTGCTTCACCCCGAAAGTGTGAGCTCAGGAAAAGCAGTAGGATCGGGCGACCCAGTGCTATCCCCCATCCTATCACCCCACGAAAGACGGATGACATCACCCCACCAAGATGTACCATCACCCCAACAACAAGTGACAACAGCACCCCAACATCAAGTGCTTCACCCCGGATGAATGAGCTCAGGAAGAGCAGTAGGATCGGGCGACCCAGCGCTATCCCCCCGTCGTCCTATCACCCCACGAAAGACGAATGACATCGCCCCACCGTGTGACAACAGCACCCCAACTTCAAGTGCTTCAGCATGGATAAATGAGCGGGGTGGAGTGGACGGTGACCGTAGGGCAGACGGTGTCAGGGAAGTAGTGGATGGGGTACGGACGGTGTCAGTAGGGCAGTGGACAGTGTCGGTAGAGCAGTGGGAGGTGTGTGGACAGTTGGTGTCAGTAGAGCAGTGGACTGTGTCAGAGGAGGAGTGGTTGTTGTGAGCAGAGCAGTGGACGGGGTCAGTTTTTCATTCTTTATTTTTTATATATATACATATATATTTTTTACATAAAAAATACCGTCACCCCACCGATAACTACCCAAGACAGGGTAGGTGCTGACTGGACATGCTGGGGTAGGGAGATCCAGAGGATGGGAGAGAATAGGAGGGCCCTTGGCATACCCCAACAGAGAAAGGAAGGGGAGCCAGGAGATGGTGTTGTGATGATCAGAGACTGAAATAGCAAATGTACTAAAAGTGACGATCAGAGAGATGATCAGAGACTGCAGAAATACTGCAGGAGATGATCAGAGACTGCAGAAATACTGCAGGAGATGATCAGGTGAGACTGCAGAAATACTGCAGGAAATACTGATGATCAGAGACTGCAGAAATACTGCAGGAGATGATCAGCAGGTGACTGCAGAAATACTGCAGGTGATGGTCAGAGACTGCAGAAATACTACCGCAGGAGATGGTCAGAGACTGCAAAAATACTACCACAGGAGATGGTCAGAGACTGCAGAAATACCACAGGAGAAATGGGTCAGAGACTGCAGAAATACCACAGGAGATGGTCAGAGACTGCAGAAATACCACAGGTGATGGTCAGATGGTCAGAGACTGCAGAAATACCGCAGGAGATGGTCAGAGACTGCAGAAATACTACATGGAGTTTGCATGTTCTCCCTGTGCTTGTGTGGGGTTTTTCTCCGGGTACTCCGGTTTCCTCCCACACTGTAAAGACATGTTTAGCGTTGGTGGTGCAGTGGATAGCATAGCTGCTTTTCCAGCAGCTGACCCGGGTTCGATCCCCGGCCAACGCAATCGCCAAGATGGCTGCCTCACCTACTAAGTGCTTTGCACCCCCCATAACCCTGACTGTACCCCTCAAACTAACCTGCATTATAATTCTAATCCTCCCCATAACCCCAACACTGACCACTCATGTCCTCCTCACACTGACCCTCCCTGTACCCCCAACCCTGACCCTCCCTGTAACCCTAACACTGACCCTCCCTTTAACCCCAACACTATCCCTCCCTGTACCCCCAACACTGACCCTCCCTGTACCCCCAACACTGACCCTCCCTGTACCCCCAACACTGACCCTCCCTGTACCGCCAACACTGACCCTCCCTGTACCGCCAACACTGACCCTCCCTGTACCGCCAACACTGACCCTCCCTGTACCCCCAACACTGACCCTCCCTGTACCCCAAACACTGACCCTCCCTGTACCCCCAACACTAACCCTCCCTCTAACCCTCCCTGTAACCCCAACACTGACCCTCCCTGTACCCCAACACTAACCCTCCCTCTAACCCTCCCTGTACCCCCAACACTGACCCTCCCTGTACCCCCAACACTGACCCTGTACCCCCAACACTGACCCTCCCTGTACCCCCAACACTGACCCTCCCTCTAACCCTCCCTGTAACCCCAACACTGACCCTCCCTGTACCCCCAACACTAACCCTCCCTCTAACCCTCCCTGTAACCCCAACACTGACCCTCCCTGTACCCCCAACACTGACCCTTCCTGTACCCCCAACACTGACCCTCCCTGTACCCCCAACACTGACCCTCCCTGTACCCCCAACACTGACCCTCCCTGTACCCCCAACACTGACCCTCCCTGTACCCCCAACACTAACCCTCCCTGTAACCCCAACACTGACCCTCCCTGTAACCCCAACACTGACCCTCCCTGTACCCCCAACACTAACCCCCTCCCCTCTGTAACCCCAACACTGACCCTCCCTGTAACCCCAACACTGACCCTCCCTGTAACCCCAACACTGACCCTCCCTGTACCCCCAACACTATCCCTCCCTGTACCCCCAACACTGACCCTCCCTGTACCCCCAACACTGACCCTCCCTGTACCCCCGACACTGACCCTCCCTGTACCCCCGACACTGACCCTCCCTGTAACCCCGACACTATCCCTCCCTGTAACCCCGACACTGACCCTCCCTGTAACCCCGACACTGACTCTCCCAGTAACTCCAGGGCTCTGTTCACATTGGCATTATAATCAGGCATTTGAGGTGCGTTTTTCCCGCATCCCCAACGCCTATCAAAGCCGCCTACAATGGATACTATGGACAGCGCACAGAGCTGCTCATATAAGTCGCTGATCGCCACCATTACTAGTAAACAACATTTTACAAACTCCCCGTATCTATACCGCCATATGTAAACGCTAGAACTTTCACGTAAACCAATGAACTTCCACGTATTGGGATTGTTTTTTAGCGAGGACACGGAGCGGAATACATTTTGGCAAAATTTATGACGAAATTTGATTTTTTAAAATTTTTTTTTACTGGATATGGTTAATAGCAAAAAGTCAAAAATATTGTTTTTTTTTCTCAAAATTGTCACAAAAAATACAAAACGCACAAGTGATCAAATGCCGCCAAAAGAAAACTGCATTCGTGGGGAAAGAAGGATATAAATGTCATTTGTGTGCAGCGTTGCACGACCACGCAATTGTCAAAGTAACGCAGTGCCATAATGCAAAAAAATGGCCTGGTCAGGAAGGGGGAGGGGGAATCCTCTGGAGGGGGAGGGGTTAAAAGTGAATCCAAAGCCGAGACTTCTTGTAGTTGTGGATGGAGGAGGGGTCGGTCAGGTGTCTATATCCATCTATGGAGCCGCACCTCGACCCGGGCTCAGAGGAGAGGGCAGCACACAGGGGAGATGACGCTCCAACATCAGCCCCGCCCCCTCCCTATTGTGGACACTGGAGGAGAGCGAGAGGACCCCGGATGTCATGTGACCAGCCAGGCAGCTTTGATGTAATGAGGGGCCCTACACGGACCCCCAATATAGAGAGGGGCCCTATACTGACGTCCAGTATAATGAGGAGCCCTACAGTGACCCCCAATGTAATGAGGAGCCCTACATTGACCCCCCCAATATAATGAGGGGCCTACACGGACCCCCCAATGTAATGAGCCCTACATTGACCTCCAATATAATGAGGGGCCTACAGGGACCCCCCAATGTAATGAGCCCTACATTGACCCCCAATATCATGAGGGGCCTACACGGACCACCCAATGTAATGAGGAGCCCCACATTGACCCCCAATATCATGAGGGCCTACACGGACCCCCCAATGTAATGAGCCCTACATTGACCTCCAATATATAATGAGGGGCCTCATGGACCCCCCAATGTAATGAGCCCTACATTGACCTCCAATATAATGAGGAATGCCCCCACATTGACCCCCAATATCATGAGGGCCTACACGGACCCCCCAATGTAATGAGGAGCCCTACATTGACCTCCAATATCATGACGGGCCTACATGGACCCCCCAATGTAATGAGGAGCCCTACATTGACCTCCAATATATTGAGGGGCCTACATGGACCCCCAATGTAATGAGGAGCCCTACATTGACCCCCAATATCATGAGGGGCCTACACAGACCCCCCAATGTAATGAGGAGCCCTACATTGACCCCCAATATCATGAGGGGCCTACACTGACCCCCCAATGTAATGAGGAGCCCTACATTGACCCCCCAATTTCATGAGGGGCCTACACAGACCCCCCAATGTAATGAGGAGCCCTACATTGACCCCCAATATCATGAGGGGCCTACATGGACCCCCCAATGTAATGAGCCCTACATTGACCCCCAATATCATGAGGGGCCTACATGGACCCCCCATTGTAATGAGCCCTACATTGACCCCCCAATATCATGAGGGGCCTACACGGACCCCCCAATTGTAATGAGGGCCTACACGGACCCCGCAATGTAATGAGCCCCACATTGACCCCCAATATCATGAGGGCCTACACGGACCCTCCAATGTAATGAGGAGCCCTACATTGACCCCCAATATCATGAGGGGCCTACACGGACCCTCCAATGTAATGAGGAACCCTACATTGACCTCCAATATAATGAGGGGCCTACACGGACCCCCCAATGTAATGAGGAGCCCTACATTGACCTCCAATATCATGAGGGGCCTACACGGACCCCCCAATGTAATGAGGAGCCCTACATTGACCCCCAATATCATGAGGGGCCTACATGGACCCCCCAATATGAGGGGCCTACACGGACCCCGCAATGTAATGAGGAGCCCCACATTGACCCCCAATATCATGAGGGCCTACACGGACCCTCCAATGTAATGAGGAGCCCTACATTGACCCCCAATATCATGAGGGGCCTACACGGACCCTCCAATGTAATGAGGAACCCTACATTGACCTCCAATATAATGAGGGGCCTACACGGACCCCCAAAGTAATGAGCCCTACATTGACCTCCAATATCATGAGGGGCCTACACGGACCCCCCAATGTAATGAGCCCTACATTGACCCCATTGACCCCCAATATCATGAGGGGCCTACACGGACCCCCCAATGTAATGAGGAGCCCTACATTGACCTCCAATATCATGAGGGGCCTACATGGACCCCCCAATGTAATGAGGAGCCCTACATTGACCTCCAATATATTGAGGGGCCTACATGGACCCCCCCAATGTAATGAGGAGCCCTACATTGACCCCCAATATCATGAGGGGCCTACATGGACCCCCCAATGTAATGAGGAGCCCTACATTGGCCCCCCAATATCATGAGGGGCCTACACGGACCCCCCAATGTGATGAGGAGCCCTACATTGACCCCCCAATATCATGAGGGGCCTACACAGACCTCCAATGTAATGAGGAGCCCTACATGACCCCCAATATCATGAGGGGCCTACATGGACCCCCCAATGTAATGAGCCCTACATTGACCCCCAATATCATGAGGGGCCTACATGGACCCCCCAATGTAATGAGCCCTACATTGACCCCCAATATCATGAGGGGCCTACATGGACCCCCCATTGTAATGAGCCCTACATTGACCCCCCAATATCATGAGGGGCCTACACGGACCCCCCAATATGAGGGGCCTACACGGACCCCGCAATGTAATGAGCCCCACATTGACCCCCAATATCATGAGGGCCTACACGGACCCTCCAATGTAATGAGGAGCCCTACATTGACCTCCAATGTAATGAGGAACCCTACATTGACCTCCAATATAATGAGGGGCCTACACGGACCCCCCAATGTAATGAGGAGCCCTACATTGACCTCCAATATCATGAGGGCCTACACGGACCCCCCCAATGTAATGAGGAGCCCTACATTGGCCCCCCAATATCATGAGGGGCCTACACGGACCCCCCAATGTAATGAGGAGCCCTACATTGACCCCCAATATCATGAGGGGCCTACATGGACCCCCCAATATGAGGGGCCTACACGGACCCCGCAATGTAATGAGGAGCCCCACATTGACCCCCAATATCATGAGGGCCTACACGGACCCTCCAATGTAATGAGGAGGCCTACATTGACCCCCAATATCATGAGGGGCTACACGGACCCTCCAATGTAATGAGGAACCCTACATTGACCTCCAATATAATGAGGGGCCTACACGGACCCCCCAAAGTAATGAGCCCTACATTGACCTCCAATATCATGAGGGCCTACACGGACCCCCCAATGTAATGAGCCCTACATTGACCCCCCAATATCATGAGGGGCCTACACGGACCCCCCAATGTAATGAGGAGCCCTACATTGACCTCCAATATCATGAGGGGCCTACATGGACCCCCCAATGTAATGAGGAGCCCTACATTGACCTCCAATATATTGAGGGGCCTACATGGACCCCCAATGTAATGAGGAGCCCTACATTGACCCCCAATATCATGAGGGGCCTACATGGACCCCCCAATGTAATGAGGAGCCCTACATTGACCTCCAATATCATGAGGGCCTACACGGACCCCCCCAATGTAATGAGGAGCCCTACATTGGCCCCCAATATCATGAGGGGCCTACACGGACCCCCCAATGTAATGAGGAGCCCTACATTGACCCCCAATATCATGAGGGGCCTACATGGACCCCCCAATATGAGGGGCCTACACGGACCCCGCAATGTAATGAGGAGCCCCACATTGACCCCCAATATCATGAGGGCCTACACGGACCCTCCAATGTAATGAGGAGCCCTACATTGACCCCCAATATCATGAGGGGCCTACACGGACCCTCCCATGTAATGAGGAACCCTACATTGACCTCCAATATAATGAGGGGCCTACACGGACCCCCCAAAGTAATGAGCCCTACATTGACCTCCAATATCATGAGGGCCTACACTGACCCCCCAATGTAATGAGCCCTACATTGACCCCCCAATATGAGGGGGCCTACACGGACCCCCCAATGTAATGAGGAGCCCTACATTGACCTCCAATATCATGAGGGGCCTACATGGACCCCCCAATGTAATGAGGAGCCCTACATTGACCTCCAATATATTGAGGGGCCTACATGGACCCCCCAATGTAATGAGGAGCCCTACATTGACCCCCAATATCATGAGGGGCCTACATGGACCCCCCAATGTAATGAGGAGCCCTACATTGGCCCCCCAATATCATGAGGGGCCTACACGGACCCCCCAATGTAATGAGGAGCCCTACATTGACCCCCCAAGATCATGAGGGGCCCTACACGGACTTCATCTTAAAAAAGGTTTAGGCAGAATAATCGCCCCCTCCCCTCCTCCCCTTTACTCACCTGATCCCTCATTCGGTCCTGCGCTGGGCCCATCTTCAGCTCTTCTCTCCCCGCACTTCCTGGTCTCACAGGTTTTGCCGAGGCAATGGGAACCATTGGATCCCTCTGCTGTCAATCAAAGCCGGTGACGGTGGGAGCGAGGGCTGGGCATGAGAGCGAGCACGCAGGTGGGACCCCATAGGAAGCGGTTTCCTATGGGGCACCACCGAGAAGAGGAGGAGCCAGGAGCCGGCAGGGGACCCGAGACGAGGAGGAGCCAGGAGCACCGGCAGAGGCCCGAGAAGAGGAGGAGAGAGGAACACCGGCAGGGGACCCAAGAAGAGGAAAGAGAACCTTTCATCAAAAAAAGCATCACATAGGGGACTTTTAGATCCCTGATGCTTCATTAAAGAAAACCTGTCATCAAATAATGCATCACATAGGGGATGTTTAGACCTCTGACGCTTCATTAAAGAGAACCTACCGAAAAAAAAATGCTTCACATAGGGGACTTTTAGACCCCTGTGATGCCTAGAAAATTGGAATGACCACAATTTTTTCTCAAGGGTGTCTGCTTTCAGGAAAAAATAGAATGCTTTGGGGGTTTTATGCAATCTTCAGGTCTAACATGGGACACAGACACTAAAAATAAATGTGAAAGGGTCTGGAGAAGCCGTGGAGAATGTTTTGCTGCCTGTAACATGGTTCAGCATGATGGTCCCCAGACCATCACTGACCCACCACCAAAACGGTCATGGTGAACCATGTTACAGGCAGCAGAACGTTCTCCACGGCTTCTCCAGACCCTTTCACGTCTGTCACATGTGCTCAGGGGGAACCTGCTCTCATCTGTGAAAAGTACAGGGCGCCAGTGGTGGACCTGCCAATTCTGGTGTTCAATGGTAAATGCCAATCCAGCTCTGTGGTGCCGGGCAGTGAGCACAGGGGCCACTAGAGGATGTCGGGCCCCCAGGCCACCCTCATGAAGTCTGTTTCTCATTGCTTGGTCAGAGACATTCACACCAGTGGCCTGCTGGAGGTCATTTTGTAGGGCTATGGCAGGGCTCATCCTGTTCCTCCTTGCACAAAGGAGCAGATACCGGTCCTGCTGATGGGTTAAGGACCTTCTACAGCCCTGTCCAGCTCTCCTAGAGGAACTGCCTGTCTCCTGGAATCTCCTCCATGCTCTTGTCTCCTGGAATCTCCCCATGCTCTCGTCTCCTGGAATCTCCCCATGCTCTCGTCTCCTGGAATCTCCCCATGCTCTCGTCTCCTGGAATCTCCTCCATGTTCTCGTCTCCTGGAATCTCCTCCATGCTCTCATCTACTGGAATCCCCCCCATGCTCTCATCTACTGGAATCCCCCCCATGCTCTCGTCTCCTGGAATCGCCTCCATCCTCTCGTCTCCTGGAATCGCCTCCATCCTCTTGTCTCCTGGAATCTCCTCCATGCTCTTGAGACTGTACTGGGAGACACAGCAAACCTTCTGGCAATGGCAGGTATTGATGTGCCATCCTGGAGGAGTTGGACTGCCTGTGCAACCTCTGTAGGGTCCAGGTATGGCCTCATACTACCAGTAGTGACACTGACCCTAGCCAAATGCAAAACTACTGAGAAACAGTCAGAAAAGATGAGTAAAAAAAAAGTCGCTTCCACCTGTAAAACCATTCCTGTTTTGGGGGTCATCTCATTGTTGCCCATCTAGTGCGCCTGTTAATTTCATGAACACCAAATCAGCTGAAACTAATTACCACCCCCCTCTGTGACTTCCCTGACCAAATCAAAATCCCAGGAGTGTCATGACGTAATGCTAGACTCTGATTACAAAGTCTTCCTTTCATTTTTTTGAGCCGTGTGTATCATGTTGGGGGGACGGGAAGGGGGTCACAACTTTCAGGCCTAAAATGATTTTTTTTAAACATTTCTGCAAAAAAAAAAAACAAACAAAAAAAACCCCAAATTGCTTCTTGCAGGGAAAGGGTTAAATAATCACCATCTGTACATGGACGGCTTGGGCTGGTGGTTATTCCTCACACTGTCCATCAGGTGGCGCCCGAGCTCCTTCAACTCACCTCGCTGAATCCTATCAGGGGAAAGAAGAGCCGGGCTGGTCTGGAGCAGAGCGTCTCTATGGTGCTGGGAGGCGGTGACGTCATCAAACATGGCGGCGGCGGCGGCGGTTCCCCTGCTTTGTATCCTTTTCCTGCTCGGGAATCCTCTGCGATTGGACGTCTGATGATCCATTCACATTTATACCACGATAACGGAGGGAACAGAGTCTGTTTACGTTGCACAGCCTGCTGTGGGCGATGGAGGAGGAGCTGCAGCCGTTGCCCATGGTTACGCCCTTTTTTTTTTGGTGCGTTTACACGCGGCGTGTTTTTTTTGGGGGGCCACAGAGTTGTTTTAAACGCACCAAAAAAAAAAAAAGCGTATAGACTTTTTTTTTTTTTTTTTAAAAAGGCAGAGCGCGGCGCCCAAAAAAAATGCGTACGCCGCGTCGCCTTTACAGCTGGGCTCTGGGAACGCGACAGAATCCTCTGCAAGGGTTAACTTTGCGTTTAGGGAGGCGATCACTCGCCGTATGCCTCGCTGCGGCGCTCTCCTTGAAGCTCCGGTTGGTGGGCGTGGCGGCGTCATCATCAGACGCGGAACTAAACCTTCCCTCTCCTTCACAGATGAGGAAGCCGCCATCCCAGCTTCTGTTTGATCTGCGGTCAGTTATGACATCGGCAGTTGGATGGTCTGACAGTTGGGCGGAGAGGAGGGGCAACGGCGTTCCTGCGATGTGAGTGCTGGGAGACCGTTACGATCATGTGACCGTCGCCTTAAGAGGCAGCAGAGGACCAATCGCGGATCGGAGGAGCGAAGTGTGTATTCCTCCTTACCAGGAGGAATACACACTTCCAGGAGGGAGGGCGATGTTTTGTCACATTTCTGGCGTTCAGCCTCATTTTCGTGAGAGTAAAGGAGGGTTATAACCCCTGTCAGATTTTTTTGTCCCCTTAGGGGTGATTTTCCTTCACTTCCTGTCCCATAGCCAAAACAGGAAGTGAGGAAATCCCTCCAAAGGGAAGGAATCCAGGAAATAGTGTCCCCTTTGGAACATTTAATTTTACTTCCTGTCCCATAACTACAACAAGAAGTGAAGAAAACCCTCCAAACTAATGGAATCCCAGAAAGTGTCCCCACTGGAAGATTTCTCTTCACTTCCTGTCCCATAGCCAAAACAGGAAGTGAAGAAATCCCTCCAAAGGGAAGGAATCCGAGAAATAGTGTCCCCATTGGAACATTTCATTTTACTTCCTGTCCCATAGCTACAACAGGAAGTGAAATCCCTCCAAACTAATGGAATCCCAGAAAGTGTCCCCAATGGATGATTTCCCTTCACTTCCTGGCTCATAGCCACAGCAGGAAGTGAGGAAATCCCTCCAAAGCGAAGGAATCCCAGAAAGTGTCCGCATTGGAAGATTTTCCTTCACTTCCTGTCCCATAGCCAAAACGGGAAGTGAGGAAATCCTTCCAAAGGGAAGGAATCTGAGAAATAGTGTCCCCATTGGAACATTTAATTTTACTAACTGTCCCATAGCTACAACAAGAAGTGAGGAAATCCCTCCAAAGTAATTGAATCCCAGAAAGTGCCACTGAAAGATTTCTCTTCATTTCCTGTCCTATAGCCAAAGCAGGAAGTGAGGAAATCCCTCCAAAGCGAAGGAATCCCAGAAAGTGGCCCCATTGGAAGATTTCCCTTCACTTCGTGTCCCATACCCAAAACAGGAAGTGAGGAAATCCCTCCAAAGGGAAGGAATCCAACAAATAGTGTCCCCATTGGAACATTTAATTTTACTTCCTGTCCCATAGCTACAACAAGTGTGGAAATCCCTCCAAACTAATGGAATCCCAGAAAGTGTCCCCACTGGAAGATTTCTCTTCACTTCCTGTCCATAGCCAAAACAGGAAGTGAAGAAATCCCTCCAAAGGGAAGGAATCCGAGAAATAGTGTCCCCATTGGAACATTTCATTTTACTTCCTGTCCCATAGCTACAACAGGAAGTGAAATCCCTCCAAACTAATGGAATCCCAGAAAGTGTCCCCACTGGATGATTTCCCTTCACTTCCTGGCTCATAGCCACAGCAGGAAGTGAGGAAATCCCTCCAAAGCGAAGGAATCCCAGAAAGTGTCCCCACTGGAAGATTTTCCCTTCACTTCCTGTCCCATAGCCAAAACGGGAAGTGAGGAAATCCTTCCAAAGGGAAGGAATCTGAGAAATAGTGTCCCCATTGGAACATTTAATTTTACTAACTGTCCCATAGCTACAACAAGAAGTGAGGAAATCCCTCCAAAGTAATGGAATCCCAGAAAGTGTCCCCACTGAAAGATTTCTCTTCATTTCCTGTCCTATAGCCAAAGCAGGAAGTGAGGAAATCCCTCCAAAGCGAAGGAATCCCAGAAAGTGGCCCCATTGGAAGATTTCCCTTCACTTCGTGTCCCATACCCAAAACAGGAAGTGAGGAAATCCCTCCAAAGGGAAGGAATCCAACAAATAGTGTCCCCATTGGAACATTTAATTTTACTTCCTGTCCCATAGCTACAACAAGAAGTGAAATTCCTCCAAACTAATGGAATCCCAGAAAGTGTCCCCACTGGATGATTTCCCTTCACTTCCTGGCTCATAGCCACAACAGGAAGTGAGGAAATCCCTCCAAAGCGAAGGAATCCCAGAAAGTGTCCCCACTGGATGATTTCCCTTCACTTCCTGGCTCATAGCCACAACAGGAAGTGAGGAAATCCCTCCAAAGCGAAGGAATCCCAGAAAGTGTCCCCATTGGAAGATTTTCCTTCACTTCCTGTACCATAGCCAAAACGGGAAGTGAGGAAATCCTTCCAAAGGGAAGGAATCCCAGAAATAGTGTCCCCATTGGATCATTTAATTTTACTAACTGTCCCATAGCTACAAGAAGTGTGGAAATCCCTCCAAACTAATGGAATCCCAGAAAGTGTCCCCACTGAAAGATTTCTCTTCATTTCCTGTCCTATAGCCAAAGCAGGAAGTGAGGAAATCCCTCCAAGGCGAAGGAATCCCAGAAAGTGTCTCCATTGGAAGATTTCCCTTCACTTCCTGTCCCATAGCCAAAACAGGAAGTGAAGAAATCCCTCCAAAGGGAAGGAATCCGAGAAATAGTGTCCCCATTGGAACATTTAATTTTACTTCCTGTCCCATAGCTACAAGAAGTGTGGAAATCCCTCCAAACTAATGGAATCCCAGAAAGTGTCCCCACTGGAAGATTTCACTTCCTGTCCCATAGCCAAAACAGGAAGTGAGAAAATCCCTCCAAAGGGAAGGAATCCGAGAAATAGTGTCCCATTGGAAGATTTCATTTTACTTCCTGTCCCATAGCTACAACAGGAAATCCCTCCAAACTAATGGAATCCCAGGAAGTGTCTCCGCTGGAAGATTTCACTTCCTGTCCCATAGCCGAAACAAGAAGTGAGGACATCCCTCCAGACTGAGGGAATATCAGAAAGTGTCTCCGTTGGAAGATTTCCCTTCACTTCCTGTCTCATAGCCACAACAGGAAGTGAGGGAATCCCAGAAAGTGTCCCCACTGGAAGATTTCCCTTCACTTCCTGGCCCATAGCCAAAACAGAAAGTTAGGAAATCCCTCCAAAGCGAAGGAATCCCAGAAAGTGTCCCCACTGGAAGATTTCACTTCCTGTCCCTTTAAAGTTCCACCTCTTTGGCGCCACCATTATGGTGCATGCACAGATGCGTTCACGGAACCCTGCCCGGCCTTCGGGTCCCAGCAGAGCCTGTCGGCACATTTCCAAAGGCAGGGTAGGTTCTGGGCTTTCTTGGTGGTAGTGTGCGCATGCGTGGAAAACCCAGTGCATGCGGAGATGGCCAGGGATGCTAGCGCATGCGGAGATGGCCAGGGATGCTAGTGCATGCTCTGATCTCTCAGGCCCAAGTTCTACCGAACATCTGCCCACACGCAGGGGGCGGGGTGTATATCTCTCCTAGGCAAGAAATGTGGAATTGCAAATAAAGTTTATTGTAAAAAAAGAATAAATAGGAACACCCATCGGTTTGGGGGGGGTGGAGTCAGGGCTCTGTACCGCGTGATGGGGAGCCCTCCTTCCCATTCCAACGAATCGCTCATT
>CATNWA010015777.1:190000-342500 GCA_951230385.1 Staurois parvus | reverse complement strand
GGGGTCCGGGGAGAGTGGATATAGTGAATGCGGGGTCCGGGGAGAGCGGATATAGTGAATGCGGGGTCCGGGGAGAGCGGATATAGTGAATGCGGGGTCCGGGGAGACCGGATATAGTGAATGCGGGGTCCGGGGAGACCGGATATAGTGAATGCGGGGTCCGGGGAGACGGATATAGTGGGGAATGCGGGGGTCCGGGGAGAGCGGATATAGTGAATGCGGGGTCCGGGGAGACCGGATTAGTGAACGCAGGGGTCCGGGGAGAGCGGATATAGTGAATGCGGGGTCCGGGGAGACCGGATATAGTGAATGCAGGGTCCGGGGAGACCAGATATAGTGAATGCGGGTCCGGGGAGAGCGGATATAGTGAATGCGGGGTCCGGGGAGACCGGATATAGTGAATGCAGGGTCCTGGGAGACCAGATATAGTGAATGCAGGGGTCCGGGGAGAGCAGATATAGTGAATGCAGGGGTCCGGGAGAGAGCGGATATAGTGAATGCGGGGTCCGGGGAGACGGATATAGTGAATGCGGGGGTCCGGGGAGACCGGATATAGTGAATGCGGGGTCCGGGGAGACGGATATAGTGAATGCGGGGTCCGGGGAGAGCGGATATAGTGAATGCGGTGTCCGGGGAGAGCGGATATAGTGAATGCGGGGTCCGGGGAGAGCGGATATAGTGAATGCGGATGTCCGGGGGAGAGCGGATATAGTGAATGCGGGGTCCGGGGAGAGCGGATATAGTGAATGCGGGGTCCGGGGAGAGCGGTATACAGTGAATGCGGGGTCCGGGGAGAGCGGATATAGTGAATGCAGGGGTCCGGGTGAGAGCGGATATAGTGAATGCGGGGTCCGGGGAGGGAGAGCGGATATAAGTGAATGCGGGTCCGGGGAGAGCGGATACAGTGAATGCGGGGTCCGGGGAGAGCGGATACAGTGAATGCGGCAAAACATCCAATGAAGAAAAAAATTTAAATCCACCAGAAGGCGTTTTACTTTTTTTTTTTTTTTTAATATCATATTAATTCAAAGGACCATAATGTTGAAAAAAAACTATATTTTTTCCTTTCTGTTATAAAACATCCAATAAAACAATTGAGTCTGTCTGTGATACTTTTTTTATTTGCAATAACTTACAATTTTGAGGACAAGCTTTCGGGGAGTGTCCCCTTCTTCAGGTCTAAGCAGTACTGTACAGATCACAAAGTTTCAGCAGAATGAAGAAAAAAAAAAAAAAACATTCTGCTGAAACTTTGTGATTTGTACAGTACTGCTTGGACCTGAAGAAGGGGACATTCCCGAAAGCTTGTCCTCAAAATTGTATGTTAGTGCAAATAAAAAAAGTATCACGGACAGGACTCAATTGTTTCTGTCACAAATGCACGAATACGGCTACAATCACACCAATGAAATAGAGAAATTAAAATCCACCTTCATAAATTTCGGCCAAAATGTATTCTGCTAAGAAAAAAAAAATCCTAATACGTGTATATTAATTGTATGAAAGGTTTAGCGTCTAAAAACGACGCGATATATACAGGAATTTACGCAGCTGTAAGCACCATACTAGTAATGGTGGTGATCTGCCACTTATAGTGAGACTGTGATAGTGCGGAAGGCAATCTGGCGCTAGCTGATGCTGGCTTGGAGGGACACTAACTGACTGACATCCCCAGTGACCCTAAAGGCCGGCCATACATGGGTCGAAAATCAACCGATTTTTCGTCTGAATAATCGGTCGATTTTCGCTCTGTTAGTGGGGTCAATGGCAACCGGCCGATTTTCGTGGTTCCCTTTTCGGTGATCGGGCATGTTGGAAAATTCATGAAAAACGACCGATTTTCGACTCGATGGTCAAATGGTACGATGGTTTTTCCGAAAAGAATATGCGCGTGAGCCGTGACCTGGAAGGAACAGAAGTTTCACCTGTTATTTGGGGTGAATTCTATGACTCGGTCGGCCGATTTTCAAATCAATGATGGCGCCATCGAATTTTCGGTGATCGGGCATGTTGGAAAATTCATGAAAAACGACCGATTTTCGACTCGATGGTCAAATCGTACGATCGGTTTTCCGAAAAGAATACACGCGAGCCGTGATCTGGAAGGAACAGAAGTTTCGCCTGTTATATGGGGTGAACTCTATGACTCGGTTGGCCGATTTTCGAAATCAACGATGGCGCCATCGGATTACCGAGCGAACGACGTTTTCGACTTTCAGACGAAAAATCGATCAACCGTGTGCATAACTGCCCAGACATCCCCAGTGACACCAATACAGTGATCAGTGCTAATACGATACAGTCACTGTACTAATGACACCGGCTGGGAAGGGGTTAACATCTAGGGGCGATCGAAGGGTTCACTGTGTAATGTGTGCTGTTTTTACAAATCGATGTGCATGTTGTTTTCCTCTCCGCTTTGCAGGGCTGCTCTCCGTTCAGAGGTCTGTGCTGTTTATAAACACAGGACTCTGTGCTGTGGTTCGCTAAGCCGGTCAGGTCCCGCCCATAGACCTGCCGGCTGACTTGTGCTGTACTGCATGACAGCACAGAGGGGGCAGCAGCGCTCCCTATACCTGGAAATGCTGGGTCACGCACATGCACGTGATCCAGCGCAGAAGCCCGCAGTGAATGTTCGGTGGGCGGTCCTTAAGCGGTGAGACTGTTATGGGTTGGCCAGAGAGCAGCAGCGGATTCATGAAGACATCCTTCTGCTCATGCTACTCTCTTCCTCTCTCCAGGTTCTACGTCGGAGATTCCCAACCTTTTTGAGAATTGAAATTATTTTCAGGTCTCAAGGAACCCCTGCTAAACCGATTCATTGGAGGTCCGTGGCAAGGATGCCCCTCCCCCTTTTAGTGGTGGTTAGAATATTGGGCGCACACCCTAAATGCCAACAGCTGTCCTTGCTTCCCCTAGCTTTAGGATTTTAACCCGATCACAGTGAAAGGTTTTATGGTGTCATGAGCTCCATCCTAGGAGTGTAAAAATAATCAGAGAACCCCCCCCCCCCCCAGACATGAAATAGGAACAAAGCACATCCCTCTATAGTGTGGACTTGTCTCAGTCCAGAGCACTGAGTGTCATTCCTGTCTGCTGCCTCCTTCCTCTGCTATCAGGATGAGTCACTTCTGACAAGTTTTCCTGACACCAAGCGAAAAATGGTGACAGTGGAGGGATCTCCAGCACACAGCCTGTGATTGACAGCCGCAGCTCTGTTCTTACCCACATGGAAGAAAAATAGATTTGATATATATTTTAAAAATATTCTTCCCAAATATATTGCCGTATATTTAACATGCTACAATTTTGGCCTTGTTCAATTTATTTCAAAATATATTTTCAATAAATAAATATATATATACATACTGCATGTTGAAATGCGTTTTTTTTTATATATTACGAAATATATGAAAAATATTTTTAAAAATATATTTTTTTAAAAATATATTCTTCAGATTTTTCTTTACAAATAAAGAGTCATTTTAATATATATTTGTAAACACATTCTAAAAATGTAGGTTTTGTATTTTTAAAGACATACAGTATATTTGAAATGTATTTTAAAAAATATTTTTCATATATTTTGTAATAAAAATGCATTTCAACATGCAGTGTGTGTGTATATATATATATATCAGGGGCGGACTGACAACTCATGGGGCCCCCGTGCTATAGGGGATCATGGGCCCCTGTGTCCTTGCCCAAACTCAAAAAAGCCTATGAAAAAGGTACCAGGGGCATCTCATGGGGCCCCCTACTGACCCCGGGCCCTCGGGCAATGCCTAAGTTTCCAAATGGTCAGTACGCCCCTGATATATATATAAAAATAATGTGTGTGTGTATATTTATATATATATATATACACACTGTATGTTGAATTCGTTTTTTATATATTACAAACTATCTGAAAAATATTTTTAAAAATATATTTTTTAAAAAAATATTCTTCAGAATTTATTTAACAGATAAAGTAATTTTAACATATATTTTTTAAATGCATTCCAGAAATGTAAATTTGTATTTTTAAAGACATACAGTAAATTTGAAATGTATTTTTTAAAATAATTTTCATATATTTTTTGTAATAAAAACGCATTTCAACATACAGTATATATATATATGTTTTTATTTATTTATTTCAGGTACTTCTATAGCTCTGTCAATTTACGCAGCGCTTTACATATATATTGTACATTCACATCAGTCCCCGCCCCCAAGGGGCGTACAAACTAAACCCTTCAGGGTCCCTAACCCTCAAGGGGCGTACAATCTAAGGTCCCTAACTCACATTCATACATACACACATACTAGGGGCCAATGTAGACAGGAGCCAATTCACCTACCAGCATGTCTTTGGAGTGTGGGAGGAAACTGGAGTACCCGGAGGAAACCCACGCAGGGCACAGGGAGAACATGTAAACTTCAGACAGGTGGCACCGTGGCTGGGATTTGAACCAATGACCCAGTACTGCCATGCGGAAGTGCTAACCATTTAACCACTGTGCTGCCCTATACATACATACATACATACACACATATATATATATATATTACATACAGTAAATTTGAAATGCGTTTTTTTTATTACAAAAAATATATGAAAATTATTTTTAAAAATACATTTCAAATATACACTTTATCTGTTAAAAAAAATCTGAAGAATATTTTTTTTTTTAAATATATTTTTAAAAATATCTTTCATATGTTTTGTAATGTATAAAAAAACGCATTTCAGCATACAGTGTGTGTGTGTGTATATATATATAGTTATTTAAATATATTGAATACGGCCAAAATTGTAGCATTGCAAATATATGTCATTATATTTGGGAAGAATATTTTTAAAAATACATTTCAAATTTACTGTATGTCTTTAAAAATACAAATTTACATTTTTGGAATGCATTTACAAAGATATGTAAAAATATATGTTAAAATACAACTGTTAAAAAAAATCTGAAGTGAAGAATATATATATATTTTTTAAATATATTTTAAAAAATATTTTTCATATATTTTGTAATATATAAAAAACGCATTTTACAACATACAGTGTGTGTATGTATATATATATATATATAATATATATATATATATATATAATATATAAAAAAATATACACACACAGATTTATATATATATATATATATATATATATATATATATATATATACATATACATACACACACTGCATGTTGAAATGCATTTTTATTACAAAATATATAATATAAAATATTTTTAAAAATACATTTCAAATATACTGTATATCTTTAAAAATACAAATTTACATTTTTGGAATGCATTTACAAAGATATGTAAAAATATATTTAAAATGACTGTTAAAAAACATCTGAACAATATTTTTTTTAAAAATATATTTCTAAAAATATTTTTCATATATTTTGTAATATATAAAAAAAAAAAAACGCATTTCAACATACAGTGTAGATATATAGTTATTTAAATATATTGAATACGGCCAAAATTGTAGCATTTCAAATATATGTCATTATATTTGGGAAGAATATTTTTAAAAATACATTTCAAATTTACTGTATGTCTTTAAAAATACAACACATTTACATTTTTGGAATGCATTTACAAAGATATGTAAAAATATATGTTAAAATAACTGTTAAAAAAAATGTGAAGAATATATATATTTTTTTAAAATAAAAAAATATTTTTCATATATTTTTGTAATATATAAAAAACGCATTTCAAATATATATATATATATATAATATATATATATATATAAAAATATACACACACAGATTTATATATATATATATACATATACATACACACTGCATGTTGAAATGCATTTTTATTACAAAATATATGAAAAATATTTTTAAAAATACATTTCAAATTTACTGTATGTCTTTAAAAATACACATTTACATTTTTGGAATGCATTTACAAAGATATGTAAAAATATATGTTAAAATGACTGTTAAAAAACATCTGAACAATATTTTTTTTTTAAAAATATATTTCTAAAAATATTTTTCATATATTTTGTAATGCATAAAAAAACGCATTTCAGCATACAGTGTATATATATAGTTATTTAAATATATTGAATATGGCGAAAATTGTAGCATTTCAAATATATGTCATTATATTTGGGAAGAATATTTTTAAAAATACATTTCAAATTTACTGTATGTCTTTAAAAAAATACAAATTTACATTTTTGGAATGCATTTACAAAGATATGTAAAAATATATATGTTAAAATGACTATCTGTTAAAAAAAATGTGAAGAATATATATATTTTTTAAATATATTTTTAAAAATATTTTTCATATATTTTGTAATATATAAAAAAAACGCATTTCAACATACAGTGTGTGTATGTATATATATATATATATATATATATATATATATATAATATATATATATATAAAAGTATAAAAAATATACACACACAGATTTAATATATATATATAACATATACATATACATACATACTGCATGTTGAAATGCATTTTTTATTACAAAATATATGAAAAATATTATTAAAAACATTTCAAATATACTGTATATCTTT
Source organism: Staurois parvus (assembly GCA_951230385.1). Lineage (NCBI taxonomy): Eukaryota > Metazoa > Chordata > Amphibia > Anura > Ranidae > Staurois > Staurois parvus. Next base: position 335,933 of record CATNWA010015777.1, on the reverse strand, counting down.
AAAAATAAAATTTACATTTTTGGAATGCATTTACAAAGATATGTAAAAATATATGTTTAATTGACTTTATCTGTTAAAAAAATTCTGAAGAATATTTAAAAAAAATATATATATTTTTTAAAAATATTTGTCATATATTTTGCAATATATAAAAAAAACGCATTTCAGCATACAGTGTATATTTAATATAGTTATTGAAATATATTTGAATACGGCCAAAATTGTAGCATTTCAAATATATGTCAATATATTTGGGAAGAATATTTTTTAAAATATATTTTTTTTTTTGAAATATATTTTTCTTCCATGTGGGCGGGCCTTTCATTTCACCTCATGCTGCTACAGAAAGAATTTTCTTTCCAGGTCGCCGCTCGCTCGCCACAGCTTCTTTCTTTTTCGCTGACATTTCCCGCACGATTCTCCCATCGTCGATTAGAATTCGTTTATTTTTCTAAACATTTCCAACACGCCCGATTTTCACCCGAATTCGATGGTCTCTCGATAATTGGCCGTTGCATTAAAGGTGCGAAATTCGAACGAAGATTCTTAGAAGAGATTTTCAAAAGAGAATTGGACCCGTGTATGGCCGGCTCTTCCGAGGTGCGGTTCAGGGGCCGGCGATGGCCTTTATATATGGCCGTCTGTATCTATGAACGTGAGATGTCTGTCCTCTTGCAACCCTCGGGTTCCAGTAATACATTTCCAGCATTTATCCAGATGATATGTGCCAAACACAAGGCCCTGGGGCCGAATCCAGTCTTATGTGGCCCTTGCACCCCTCCTGCAGCTGCAGGCACCTCCCTCATCTCCGCCCGCCACCACCTTGTCTCAGCAGTTGGCAGCAGAGAGGAGGACAGAACTCCTCCTACAGATCCTGCGCTTCTCTGTCCAGCTGTGGAGAGTTTTTTCTTTTTCCCCACCCCTTTCTCAGTTGTCAGAAGCAGAGAGGAGGACAGGAGTTCCTCCTACAGATCCTGCGCTTCTCTGTGCAGCTGTGCAGAGTATTGTCTCCGCCCCCACCCCTTTCTCAGTAGTTGGAAGCAGAGAGGACAGGAGTTCCTCCTACAGATCCTGCGCTTCTCTGTGCAGAGTATTGCCTCCACCCCCACCCCTTTCTCAGTAGTTGGAAGCAGAGAGGAGGACAGAACTCCTCCTATAGATCCTGCGCTTCTCTGTGAAGCTGCGGAGAGTTTTGCCTGTGCCCCCCACCCTTCTCAGCAATTGGCAGCAAAGAGGAGGACAGATCTCCTCCTACAGATCCTGCGCTTCTTTGTCCAGCTGTGGAGAATTTTGTCTCTGTCCCCACCCCTGCCTCAGCAGTCAGAAGCAGAGAGGAGGACAGGAGTTCCTCCTACAGATCCTGCGCTTCTCCATGCAGCTGTGGAGAGTTTTGTCTCCGCCCCCACCCCTTTCTCAGTAGTTGGAAGCAGAGAGGAGGGCCAAAACTCCTCCTACAGATCCTGCGCTTCTCCCTGCAGCTGTGGAGAGTTTTGTCTCTGTCCCCACCCGTCTCAATTGTCAGAAGCAGAGAGGAGGACAGAACTCCTCCTACAGATCCTGCACTTCTCTGTCCAGCTGTGGAGAGTTTTGTGTCTGTTTTCACCCGTTTCAGTTGTCAGAAGCAGAAAGGACAGAACTCCTCCTACAGATCCTGCGCTTCTCTGTCCAGCTGTGGAGAGTTTTGTCTCTGTCCCCACCCTGTCTCAGTTGTCAGAAGCAGAGAGGAGGACAGGAGTTCCTCCTACAGATCCTGCGCTTCTCCGTGCAGCTACAGAGAGTTTTGTCTCCACCTCCTATCCCTGTCTCAGTAATTGGTAGCAAAGAGGATGACAGAACTCCTCCTACAAATCCTGTGCTTCTCTGTGTAGCTGTGGAGTGTGTTGTCTCTACCCCCACCTCTTTCTCAGCAGTCGGAAGCAGAGAGAAGGACAGGAGTTCCTCCTACAGATCCTGCACTTCTCCATGCAGCTGTGGAGAGTTTTTGTTTGTGCCCCCCATCATTATCTCAGCAATCAGCGGCAAAGATGATGACAGAACTCCTCCTACAGATCCTGCGCTTCTCCGTCAAGCTGTGGAGAGTTTTTGTCTCCTCCCCCATCATTGTCTCAGCAATCGGTGGCAAAGAGGAGGATAGAACTCCTCCTACAGATCCTGCGCTTCTCCATGCAGCTGTGGAGAGTTTGTTGTCCAGCGCCTCTCTAGCGCTACCTACTGGTCTGGTAACCCAACGACCACATCCATTGTTGTTACTTATGCGATTACAGAGTCATTTTTTGTCCCATTTCCACTGAAGTTTTCCCTTCCTTCTTTGAATCTCCCCACCCGCTGCCAGATATTACCGCCCCCCCCACCCCACCAGCGATATACCGATGTGCACTCCCCAAGGCCAAAGAAAAGGACATAAAAAACAATAGAAAGGCCTACTTGTCCTGATTGCTGGTTAGAAGAGGTGCATCCTGGGTAATGGTGATAAACCTGCATTGTTTATGGTGTACCTGCCTCTGCAGCCCTCCCATTGGACGGCGATTCCTGGATACTAGGTGAGTGGGGGCCGACTACATGATGGGGGAGGGGACACAATGACCCCGCAGGGCTGCAGGGAGTGGGATCTGCACAACAAAACGCCACAATAAACCTATTTTTAAAAAGAAATGAGAGAAACTTCACTGACCGCGGCGCTGCTTTTGTTTTACTGCTGGATTAGAGGGAAGGTGTGCCTCTCCACTACAGAATATCACATTGTATCCCATTCTGCTCAATACATATTCCTGATACAATCATCATATCGTATGTACAATCTATATTGTGTGTGTGTGCAATCCCTCTCCCCCCTCTGCTTCCACCCTCTCACTCCCCCCCCCCCTCTTCTCCTCCTCTTCCTCCTCCCCCTCTCTCTTTCTCCCTCCTCTCTCTCCCCTCTTTCTCTGTCTCTTTTTCTTTCGCTCCCCCCCCTCTCCTTCTCTCTCCCCCCCCTCTTCTCTTCTTTCCCCCTCTCTCTCCTTTCTCTCCCCTTCTTTTCTTTCTTCCCCTCCTCTCTTTCTAATCTCTGTCTCTTTTTCTTTCTTCGCTCCCCCTCTCTTCCCCTTCCCCACTTTCCCCTTCTCCCCCCCCCTCCTCTTCTCCTCTCCCCCCCTCTCTTTCTCCCTCCTCTCTCTCTTCTCTTCGCTCCCCCCCTCTCTTCCTTCCCCACTTTCTCCTTCTCCCCCCCCCCTCTCTCTTTCTCCCTCCTCCTCTCCCCCCCCCTTTCTCCCTCCTCTCTTTTTCTTTGCTCCCCCCTCTCTTCCTTCCCCACTTTCTCCTTCTTCTCTCTCCCCCTCCTCTCTCTCTCTCCTCCCCCCTCTCTTTCCCTCTCCCTCCTCTCTGTCTCTTTTTTCTTTCGCTCCCCCCCTCTCCCCCCCTCCTTCTCTCTCCCCCTTTCTGTCTCCCCTTCTTTCCCCCTCTCCCCCCCTCTCTGTCTCCCCCTCTTTCTCCCTCTTCCCCCCTTTCATCTTCCCCTCTCCTCGCCTCTCTCCCCCCCCACCTCTCTTTCTCTCTCTCCCTCTCCCCCTCTCTTTCTCCCTCCTCTCTTCTAATCGCTGTCTCTTTTTCTTTCGCTCCCCCCCTCTCTTCCTTCCCCACTTTCCCCTCCTTCCCCACCCCCCCTCTCTCATCTCCCCCCCCCTCTCTCTCTCCTCCCCCTCTCTTCTCTTCTCCCTCCCTCTCTCCTCTCCTTTCTCCCTCCTCTCCTCCCCCCCCCCTTTCTCCCTCCGTCTCCTCTTCTGTCTCTTTTTCTTTTGCCCCCCCTCCCCCTCTTCTGTCCTCCACTCCCCCCTCTCTCCCCTTCTCCCCCCTCTCCTTCTTTTTCCCCCTCTTCCCCCCCCCTCTTTTCCCTCCCCCCTCTCCTTGTCTCCCTCTCCCCCCCTCCTCTTCTTTCCCCCTCTTTCTCCCTCCCTCCTCCCTTTCCTCCTCTCCTCCCCCTCTCTTCTCTCCCTTTTTCTTTCACTCCCCCCCCCTTTCTCCTTCTCCCTCTCCCCCCTCTCTTTCTCTCCCCCCCCTTCTTCCCTCTCCCCCCTCTTATCCTCTGTCTCTTTCCCCCCTCTCTCCCCCCTCCCCCCCCCCCCCTTGCTCCCCTCTCTTCCTCCTCCCCCTCGCCCCCTCTCTCTCCCCCTCTTTCTCGTATCTTTTTCTTTCGCTCCCCCCCTCTCCTCCCCTCCTTCTCCCTCCCCCCTCTCTGTCTCCCCCTCTTTCTTTCCCCCTCTCTCTCCTCTCTTTCTCTCTCTCCTCCCCTTCCTCTTTCCCCCTCCTCTCTTTCTAATCTGTCTCTTTTTCTTTCGCTCCCCCCCTCTTCCTTCCCCCCCACTTTCTCCTTCTCCCCCCCCTCTCTCTTTCTCCCCCCCTCCTCTCCTTTCTCCCTCCTCTCCTCTCTCTCTCCTTTTTCTTTCGCTCCCCCCCTCTCTTCCTTTCCCCACTTTCTCCTTCCTTCCCCCCCCCTCCTTCTCCTCTCTCTCCTCCCCCTCTCTCTTTCTTTCTCCCTCTCCCCCCCCCCCTTTCTCCCTCCTCTCCCCCCCCCCCCCTTTCTCCTCTCCTCTCCCCCCCCCCCCTCCCTCTCTCTCCCCCCCCCCTCCTCTTCTCCCTCTCCTCCCCCCCCCCTCTCTCTCTCCCCCCCCTCCTCTTTCTCTCCCCCCCTCTCCTTTTCTCCCTCCTCTCCCCCCCCCTTTCTCCCTCCTCTCATCTCTTTTTTCTTTTGCTCCCCCCTCTCTTCCTTCCCCACTTTCTCCTTCTCTCTCCCCCCTCTCTCTCACCCTCTCTCCCCCCCCTCTTTCTCCCCTCCTCTCTGTCTCTTTTTCTTTCGCTCCCCCCCTCCTTCTCTCTCCCCCTCTCTGTCTCCCCCTCTTTCTCCCTCTCCCCCCTTTTCTTCCCCCTCTCTCGCCTCTCTCCCCCCTCCTCTCTTTCTCTCTCTCCTCCCCCCCTCTCTTTCTCCCTCTCCCCCCTCTCTTTCTCCCTCTCTCTCTTTCTAATCGCTGTCTCTTTTTCTTTCGCTCCCCCCTCTCTTCCTTCCCCACTTTCTCCTTCTCTCCCCCCTCTCTCTCCTCCCCCTCCTCTCTCTTTCTCTCCTCCCCCTCTCGTTCTCTTCTCCCTCCCCCTCCCTCACCCCCCTTTCTCTCTCTCAGTCTCTTTTCTTTTGCCCCCCCTCCCCCTTCCTCTCTCCTCCCCCATCTCCTCCCCCTCCTCTGTCCTCCCACTCCCCCCCTCTCTCTCCCCTTCTCCCCCCCTCATCTCTTTCTCCCTCTTCCCCCCCCCCCCTCTCTTTCTCCCCCCCCCCCTCCTCTCTTTCTCCCTCTCCCCCCTCCTCTCTTTCTCCCTCTCTCTCCCCCTCTCTTTCTCCCTCCTTTCTCTCTCATCTCATCTCTCTCTTTTTTCTTTCACTCCCCCCTCCCTCCCCCCACTTTCTCCTTCTCCCTCTCCCCCTCTCTCTTTCTCTCCCCCCCTTCTCCCTCTCCCCCCTCACTTTCTCCCTCCTCTCTCTCTCATCTCTCTCTGTCTCTTTTTCTTTCGCCCCCCCCCCTCTCTCTTCCCCCGTATTTTTTTTTTTTCCGTTTGATAAACGGCTGCGCAAACATCGTACATCATTAAAAATATCAGCGGTTCCATTTTACTCTCCGGTACCTTTTTCTTTCAGAAAGTATATAATCTTTGGATGTTCTAAGTCATTTATTTGCAAAAAAAAATGCTGATTTTAATGTTTGTTCCAAAAAAAAAAAAAAGAACAATTGCCTCGGTGTCCAAAAAAAAAAGGTAAAAACTGCCCAGGTGTCCAATAAATAAAAAATCACCTGGTGCCAAAAAAATCAAAATAAAAAAGTTGTGCAAAAGATCAAAACATTGCTCCAGTGTGCAATAAATTAAAAAAAATGACCACGTGTAAAAAATTAAAAACATTGCCCAAGTGTGCAAAGAGTAAAAACATTACCTCCGTCTGCAAAAAATTAAGAAAATTGTCAGGTGTAAAAAATAATAAAAAAAAGTATTGCAAAATATATAAACATTGCTCTGGTGTGGAAAACCTCAAAAAAAATTGCCCCATGTGAAAAAAAATGAAAACATTGCTCTGGTGTGCAAAAAATTTAAAACATTGTGTGCAAAAAAAATTAAAAACAATTGCCCTGGTGTGCAAAAGATTTAAAAAATTCCCTTGTGCAAAAAAATAAATTGCTCTGGTGTGCAAAAAAATTGAAAAAAAATGCTCTGGTGTCAAAGAAAATGTAAAAATTGCCACAATCTCCAGAAAATTTTAAAAAATTGTTTTAAAATTAAATTAGCCTGGTGTGCAAAAAGTTTACAAAATTGCCTCAGTGTGCAAAAAAAATTGAAAAATTGCCTTGGTGTGCAAAAGAATAAAAATAATTGCCTTAATGTGCAAAAATGTAAAACATTGCTCTGCTGTGCACAAACTGTAAAAAATTAGCCTGGTGTGCTACAAAAAAAAAAAAAAAAAAATCCCCAAGTGTCCAAAAAAAAAATTTAAAAAAATTGCTCTGGAGTAAGAAATTGGTGTCTCCGATGTGCAAAAAAAAGCAACAAATTGCCCTGGTGTGCAAAAAATAAAAATGTCACTTGTGTGCAAAAAATAACAATAATAAAAAAATTGCCCATTTTCACTAAAAATAAAACAAAATTTGCCCAGTGTGCAAAAAAAAATTAAAAAAAATGGCTCTGCTGTGCAAAAAAATGTTGAAAATTGCCTCAGTGTCCAAAAAAGTTTAAAAAATTGTCCCAGTGTGGCAAAAAAAACCCTAAAAAATGTACCTTGGTGTCCAAAAATTAAACAAAAATTGCCCTGGACTAAAGAGAAATTGGTGTAAGAAAAATTAAAAATGTGCAAAAATAAAAAAATTGCAAAAAAAAAATTCAAGGATTGCTCTGGTATGCATTTTTTTTTTTTTTAAATGGCTTCAATGTGCAAAAAAAAAAAAAAAATTAAAAATTGTGTGCAAGAAAAAAAATGGTCTTTACGTCCCAAAAATACAAAAAATTTCCCCAGAATGAAAAAAAATGTTGTCAGTGGCCCGCACACTGTCCCAGTACACTTCTATGAACATAAATCTGAGCTCGTTCCCTCCCCCCTCCTCGTGCTCCTGTCCCTTTAAACATTGTTTTCCAACGTGCGCTGACACTTCCGGGTGCCGCCAACGTCACGCAGGAGGTATTCCCCCCTCCTCTCCACCACCCGCTTCCTGTGTGGCCGCGCATGTGCGCAGTGGGGCCCTTTAAACGTGCGACTTGATGGGAATATCAAGTCCGGCTCCCTTCCCGGCCGGGTCGCGTTGCGCCGAGAGATCCCTCCGCCGAAGGGACTCATTGACGTAAACGGCGCGGAGGAGCACGCCCAGCAGTTCCACCACCGCTCTGCCCCGCGGAAGGCGCCCCTTTCCGCCTCTCGCTGCGCGGTGTGGCGCCCGCGGGCGCGGAGGGGCCGCTGGGGGCCTGATAAAGGGCGGGGTCACCAGAGGGGGCGCGGAAGGAGGCCTGTGATGCGTCTTCAAGATGGCGGCCGCGGAGAGTGAGGGGGAGAAGCGACTGTGAAGGAGGAAAACAACAATAAGAAGGTGGGGTGTCCCCCGAGGAGGGTGAGGGGGGCGCGGGGGCCGGAGTCGTGGGGGCCACCTCTGGTCCTGGCTGGGGCCCCTGGGGGGGGAGGAGCTCAGGGCTGTCCTGACTTCTGGGGTATGAAGAGCCACACCAGGCCAGGGGCCATTTACTGCCCCCAGGGGGGGAAATATGTGGGGACAGGGCCAACCAATGCCCCCAGGGGGGGAATATGTGAGGACAGGGGCCGTCTACTGCCCCCAGGGGGGGGGAAATATGTGACAGGGCCAACCAATGCCCCCAAGGGGGAAATATGTGAGGACAGGGCAGTCTACTGCCCCCAGGGGGGGGATATTTGAGGACAGGGGCCATCTACTGCCCCCAGGGGGGGCATATTGAGGACAGGGGCCATCTACTGCCCCCAGGGGGGGCAATATGTGAGGACAGGAGCCATCTACTGCCCCCAGGGGGGGGCCAATATGTGAGGACGGGCCATCTACTGCCCCCAGGGGGGGCAATATGTGAGGACAGGAGCTATCTACTGCCCCCAGGGGGGGGGGGCAATATGTGAGAGGACAGGGCCATCTACTGCCCCCAGGGGGGGTGAGGACAATATGTGAGGACAGGGGCCATCTACTGCCCCCCAGGGGGGGGGCAATATGTGAGGACAGGGGCCATCTACTGCCCCCAGGGGGGGGGGCAATATGTGAGGACAGGGGCCATCTACTGCCCCCAGGGGGGGGGGGGGGGCAATATGTGAGGACAGGGGCCATCTACTGCCCCCAGGGGGGGGGGGGGGCAATATGTGAGGACAGGGGCCATCTACTGCCCCCAGGGGGGGGGGGGCAATATGTGAGGACAGGGGCCATCTACTGCCCCCAGGGGGGGGCAATATGTGAGGGCAGGAGCCATCTACTGCCCCCGGGGGGGGGGGCAATATGTGAGGACTGCCCCAGAAGGTGGTCCCCCTATTGGAAACCAAGTCGTTGCCGGCCTTGGAGTCTTCCGGCGGCAGCCAGTCCCATCTCTATTGGGGACCAGTCCCATCATTTATTGGCTTACCATCTATCGGCGACTATTTCCATCAGCCTACAGTCTCAGATGACATCCAGTCCCGTCCGTACCGTCACTAACGACCAGTCCCATTGTTGCCATCTCTTAACAACCAGTCCCACTTATACTGACCTTGTCGTCTATTGGCAACCATTCCTATCATTACCGCGCCCTTCGCGTCGTTTATTGGTGACCGGTCCCCCAATGTCACCGGCTTGCCTTCTCTGTTGGCCAGTCCCATTGTCACCGGCTTGCCTTCTCTGTTGGCCAGTCCCCAGTCCCATTGTCACCGGCCTGCCTTCTCTGTTGGTGGCCGGTCCCATTGTCACCGGCCTGCCTTCTCTGTTGGTGGCCGGTCCCATTGTCACCGCCTGCCTTCTCTGTTGGTGGCCGGTCCCATTGTCACCGCCTGCCTTCTCTGTTGGTGTCACCGCCTTCTCTGTCCCAATGTCACCGGCTTGCCTTCTCTGTTGGCCAGTCCCCCCCATCCCATTGTCACCGGGCTTGCCTTCTCTGTTGGCCAGTCCCCAGTCCCATTGTCACCGGCCTGCCTTCTCTGTTGGTGGCCGGTCCCATTGTCACCGGCCTGCCTTCTCTGTTGGTGGCCGGTCCCATTGTCACCGGCCTGCCTTCTCTGTTGGTGGCCGGTCCCATTAATTCTGGCGTACAGTCTCTTATCTGACAGTTCCCATCATTATCATTTCTATTGGCCACCAGTCCCATAATTGACGGCTTTCACATTGTCTGGTGGTAACCAGCCCCGTCGTTAACAGCCCACCGGCTCTATTGGTGACCGGTCCCATCATTATTGGCTCACCGTCTCTATCGCCGTCCAATATGATCATCCCCATCACTAAGGACAATCAGTCCCTTCATTACCATCACCAACAGCCTTAGTGACAACCTATCCTGCCTATACCGTCCTTAACATCGTCTTTGGGTAACCAGTCCGATCTACACTGGCCTGACTGTCCTCAACTGGTAACCTCTTTCATCTATACCGTACTCACCGTCCCTGTTTGGTAACCAGTCCCGCCTATAGCGGCCTTGTTTCTGTTCTAGTAAGTCGATCAAGATAGGTTATCATTGACAGCCCGTCCTGTGTATTCTGGCCGTACCGTTGTCTCTATCAACGACCAGTTCCATTTTTTTACAGTCTCTGTCGGCAACCAGTCTCATCTATACCAGTCTTGCCCGCTATCAGCAACCAGTCTCATCTCATACCAGTCTTGCCCGCTATCGGCAACCAGTCTCCATCTATACCAGTCTTGCCCGCTTGGATTGCTATCGGCAACCAGTCTCCTCTATATACCAGTCTTGCCCGCTATCGGCAACCAGTCTCCTCTATACCAGTCTTGCCCGCTATCGGCAACCAGTCTCCTCTATACCAGTCTTGCCCGCTATCAGCAACCAGTCTCCTCTATACCAGTCTTGCCCGCTATCGGCAACCAGTCTCCTCTATACCAGTCTTGCCCGATATCGGCAACCAGTCTCCTCTACGTCGGTCTCATCGGCAACCAGTCTCTCTATACCAGTCTTGCCCGCTATCGGCAACCAGTCTCATCTACATCGGTCTCAGCGGCAACCAGTCTCCTCTATACCAGTCTTGCCCGCTATCGGCAACCAGTCTCATCTACATCGGTCTTGCTCGCTATCGGCAACCAGTCTCATCTACATCGGTCTCAGCGGCAACCAGTCTCCTCTATACCAGTCTTGCCCGCTATCGGCAACCAGTCTCATCTACATCGGTCTCATCATCGGCAACCAGTCTCCTCTACGTCGGTCTTGCCCGCTATCGGCAACCAGTCTCCTCTACGTCAGTCTTGCGCGCTATCAGCAACCAGTCTCCTCTATACCAGTCTTGCCCGCTATCGGCAACCAGTCTCCTCTACGTCAGTCTTGCGCCGCTATCAGCAACCAGTCTCCTCTATACCAGTCTTGCCCGCTATCGGCAACCAGTCTCCTCTATACCAGTCTTGCCCGCTATCGGCAACCAGTCTCATCTACTATACCGGTCTTGCCCACTATCGGCAGCCAGTCTCCTCTGCGTCAGTCTTGCTCGCTATCGGCAACCAGTCTCATCTATACATCGGTCTCATCGGCAACCAGTCTCCTCTATACCAGTCTTGCCCGCTATCGGCAACCAGTCTCCTCTATACCGGTCTTGCCCACTATCGGCAACCAGTCTCCTCTATACCGGTCTTGCCCACTATCGGCAGCCAGTCTCCTCTACTACATCGGTCTTGCTCGCTATCGGCAACCAGTCTCATCTACGTCGGTCTCATCGGCAACCAGTCTCCTCTATACCAGTCTTGCTCGCTATCGGCAACCAGTCTCATCTATACCACTCTTGCCCTCTAGCTGCCACCAGTCTCTTCTCTACCGGCCTTGCCCGCTGTCTGCAACCAGTCTCATCTATTTACCTCTTTTTGAACTGGTCCAAAAACCTCAATCCATTACATTATTTTTTTTTTTTTCTTCATTATGTGGAAGTCACCTGATCCTCTGAGAAACCAGGAAGTCACCTAATCCTCTGGTTGTCATTGTAAGAAGGGAAACTGAGAAGAAAGGAAATAGAGACCCGGGGTAACCGATAACCTGACCGGGCCAAGGGGTATTGATTAGGATTAATATTTAATATCTGCAGACATTTTATGAATGGTTTACTGACCCTTTAATCCCCTTCCCGGTGCTGGCTGTGTGTATAAATAGCACCGAGGTGGATGGAAGTTGTCCGCTCAATAGGCGGAAACACAACCTCTCTTGTTTACCGTCTTCCTTTCTCCTCCCTTTTTGTTGAACAGGAAGAACCTTCCTGAAGAGAAGTCACAGCTGCGATTATCTACAGAGGGCGTGATTGGTGGCGTCCAATCGTCCAGTCCAATCGACGGAGGAAATCGGTGGCTTTTTTTCTGGGCTTTAAAGGAGGATTATGTGATACACGTCAACACCCACCTTCTGGATCCAACCTTCTTCACCTTGCGAAACCCCAACATGGAGACAGAGGAGTTCATCCCGCCCCCGGAGTGCCCCGTTTTCGAGCCGACTTGGGAGGAGTTTGCCGACCCTCTGGGCTATATAGCCAGGATCCGGCCAATCGCGGAAAAGTCGGGGATCTGTAAAATCCGCCCGCCTGTGGTAAGTAAAGTTCCTCTCTAGGAGTCGTTTATAGTGTGGTGTTTTTTTTTTTTTTTTTTTTTTTTTTTTACCACTTCCAGTCTTGATGCTTTCACCGCCCCCCCCCCCCCCCCTTCCGGTCCTGATGCTTTCACCCCCCCCCCCCCCTTCCGGTCCGAACGCTGTCACCCCCCCCCCCCCCCTTCTGGTCCGCACGCTCTCACACCCCCCCCCCCCCCCCCCCCCCCCCCCCCCCCCCACCGGTCCGCACGCTTTCACCACCGCACCTTCCCCCCCCCCCCCCCCCTTCCGGTCCGAACGCTGTCCCCCCCCCCCCCCCCCCCCCCTTCTGGTCCGCACGCTCTCACACTCCCCCCCCCCCCCCCCCCCCCCCCCCGGTCCGCACGCTTTCACCACCGCACCTTCCCCCCCCCCCCCCCCCCTATCAGTCCCCCTGCCCCTACCGGCCCGACGCTTTCAAACCCCCCCACCCCCCCAATCCGGTCTGGTCGCTTTCAACATCCCCCCCCTACGGTCCAGACACTTTCAACCCCCCCCCCTCCGGTCCAGGTCATGCTTTCAACCAAACCCCCCCTCTACCGGTCCACATGCTTTCACCCCCCCCCCTCCTACCGGTTCGCACACTTTCAAATGCCCCCCCCCCCTTTCTGGTCATGACGCTTCCAAAACCCCCTCCCCCTCCAGCGGTCTGGACGCTTTCACCCCCCCCTAGACCCCCCCCACCGTCCGGAAGCTTTCAACCCCCTCCCCACCGGTCCGCATGCTTTCAACCCCCCCCCACCGGTCCGCATGCTTTCAACCCCCCCCCACCGGTCCCGGATGCTTTCAACCCCCCCCCCCCCCCCACCGGTCCGGATGCCTTCAACCCCCCCCCCCACCGGTCCGGACGCCTTCAACCCCCACCGGTCCGGACGCCTTCAACCCCCACCGGTCCGGACGCCTTCAACCCCCACCGGTCCGGACGCCTTCAACCCCCACCGGTCCGGACGCCTTCAACCCCCACCGGTCCGGACGCCTTCAACCCCTACCCCACTTCCGGTCCGGATGCTTTCACCCCCCCCCCCCCCCCCCCTTTTTGGTCCAGGCCAATTGGCCAATTTTCGGCTTTCAGCGCTGTCACACTTTGAATGACAATTGCGCCGTCATACAACATTGTACCCATATGAATTTTTTAGCTTTTTTTTTTTTTTTTAGACCAATAAAACTTTATTTTGGTGGTATTTATTCACCGCTGGGATTTTTTTTTTTTTTTTTTTTTTTTTTTTTCTTGCTGTATAAATGAAAGTCCAAAAAGTTTGAGAGTGTTTTTCTTATAAAATTTAGCAAATCTTTCTTCATAAATCTTGGCCAAAATGCATTGTTGTCTTTTAGTAAAAAAAAAAAAAACAAATTAGTTTATAACCAAAATTGTATATTTTTTTTTCAGAAATTAAAAAAAAAATAATTTTTTTTTTTAAACATACTGTCACCCTAACAGTACGGTGTCACCATAGTTGTGGGGGGTGATGATTTTTTTTTTTTTTTTTTTTCACTGATTGCTTTTACACTCCTAAAGGCTGTAAAAGCAATCATTTCTCCTTCTCTCTGACTGCATTCCTGCAGCCATTGAGAAATACTGCGAGAGCTGTGATTGGTCACAGCTTGTCACATGGTACAAGGCTGTTGTGAAGAGCCCTGTACCATGTGACCTCTGTGATCATTCACAGATTTCCCAACCATTTCTTCTTCTTTAGCCATTGAGAAATACTGCGAGAGCTGTGATTGGTCACAGCTTATTACATGGTACAAGGCTGTTGTGAATAGCCCTGTACCATGTGACCTCTGTGATCATTCACAGATTTCACACGTAGTAAGCAATGATGTCAGAATTGACATCTTGCTTACTATTCTGCATGTGATCACTGATTGGCCAATCTGTGATCATATGATCAGGACCTCACAAACGGCCTCATGGGACTTGTAGTCCCAACAGCCTGAGTGCCGCCAGTTTGACACCGGAGCTGTCGGGTGTTTGCTTTCAGAAAATATAGACCGTCTTGGGGGGGTTAAGTAATCTTCAGGCCTAAAATGTTTAAAAAAAACATTGTCCTCCGGCCACAGCAGGCACTGGATCGCGGTGCCGCGCGCTCCCAGGGAGCGCGCACAATCCAAAATGGCGGCTGCCGTTTATGAACGCAACCCGCCCCTGCACTGCCACCACTGTATATAAGCGGCCGGACGGGAAGTTAATTACACGTTCAGAGTTCCCTAACTGCATCTGGATTGGCTTGTTTCTCAGGCGGTGTGGGCGCGCGCTCAATTGTCCGCTGTACTGGAGCGCATCTGAAAACCAGAATGTTTTGTTTCCATTTTGGGAAGGAATGATTAAATCCCGGCATTGGGAGCGACTTATTTTTTTTTTTTTCAAGGGCTCGTTCACACTAGTGGCAACCTCTGAAAAGCGATCTGTCTTTTTGGAATTGCTCTTCAGTGAGCATTTTGACAGGGGCAGCGGGGGAGATTTACGAAAAACTGGAGCGCTCAAAATGCGGTGCCAATGGGAGCCAATCAGCTTGTTCAGTTGATCGTAAAACCTGGAAGCTGATTGGGTTATATGCGGAGATGCACCGGATTTTGCACTCTCCAGTTTTGGTAAATAACCCCCCCACCCCCATTGTAACGCCTTCTGACCGCCACCTTCGACTGGTTCCCGTCCGACCAATAACTGAGTGACAGCTGGGCGGGCTTTTCCTCCCTCTGGGTGGACATCATGCGACGTCCTCGCAGTCACGCCGCTTGCGGCGCGCAGCGCGGCGATCTGTGCCCTCGTATACAGCTCATCACCAGTGGCGTTGGCTCTTTACCATGTGATCCGCCGTGCCCAATCACAGCTGATCGTATGTAAACAAATGGCAGTTATCTGCATTTCCTTTTTTTTTTTTTTTTTTTTTTTTTTTTTTTTTCGGTGCTTTCACAGCGCTGAGGAAAGGAAAGCCAATAACTGGATTTCCTGAAACAGTTGTTGGCACTGTTCATCAGCGCCAATCCATGTCCATCAGTGCCGCCTCATCAGCGCAAATTGGTGAAGGAAAGTTTTCATTTTTATAACCTAAACTAGGAAAAGGAGTGGGATTTTTTTTTTTTTTGTTTTTTTTTTCTTTTTGTTTTTTTTTCTTTTTTTTTTTTTTGTGTTTTTAGTATTTGTTTTGTTTAGAGTGGGGTTTTTTTTTTTTTGTTTTTTTTTTTTTTTCCCCAGAATTTTCTTTTTTTTTTTTTTTCGTTTTTTATTATTTAGAAGAAAAAAAAGCGGTGATTAATCCATCAGCTTTCTATGTACATTTTATAATAAAAATATTTAAGATGCACAACAAGCTTTCTTCAGCCTTGCGTTCAATCAGAAGTGACCTAGCTTCCTAGTGACTACAACTTCCTAAAAAAGATGGCCGCCGAGAAGTGGTGTGGGTGTTTTTTTTTTTTTTTTATTTGCTTTGTTTTTTTTCCAGAATTTTCAGTGTTTTTTTTATTTATTTATTTTTTGTGTTTTATTTAAAAAAAAACAAAAACACAGAGGTTAAATAATCCGTCACCATGCTATGTAAAGTTTTTATAATAAAAAATGATTTAAGATGTACTGCAAGCTTTTGTTCAGCCTTGCGTTCAATCAGAAGTGACCTAGCTCCCTAGTGACTACGACTTCCTAAAAAAATGGCCGCCGGGAAGTGGTGTGGGTGGCTTTTTTTTTTTTTTTTTCTTTTGTTTTGTTTTTTGGTTTTTATTTGCTTTTGGTTTTTTTTTCCAGAATTTTTGGTGTTTTTTTTTTTTTTTTCGTTTTATTAAAAAAAAACAAAAAACACAGTGGGGATTAAATAATAAAAAGATGGCCACCGGGAAGTGGTGTGGGTGGCTTTTCCCCCCCCCCACTACAGTTGTCTGGATATGACATGCAGGTTAAAGGATGAGTGATCGGGAGTCATTAGCCTGTTGCGGCTTGCAAAAGGGTGGGATTTAACGTTCCCACGCCGCACTTAGATGTTGCTGATTGTTTCCGTGCTGAAACATCGGTCCGGCTCCTGACTATGTGACGGCCAATCGCAGTGGTCACATGACTGCTGATCCGTCCAGCCCCATGAGCGTTCAGAACTTTAAGTGACACCGGGGCAGCAGGAGGGGGTTAAAGGTGTTTGTTTTGCTTCTTTTATTTTTATTTTTTTTTCTTGGGACTAAATATTCGTAACATTTTAACCCCTCGCCTACAGGGCACTTCTACCCCCTTCCTGCCTACAGGGCACTTCTACCCCCTTCCTGCCTACAGGGCACTTCTACCCCCTTCCTGCCTACAGGGCAGGGCACTTCTACCCCCTTCCTGCCTACAGGGCACTTCTACCCCCCTTCCTGCCTACAGGGCACTTCTACCCCCTTCCTGCCTACAGGGCACTTCTACCCCCTTCCTGCCTACAGGGCACTTCTACCCCCTTCCTGCCTACAGGGCACTTCTACCTCCTTCCTGCCTACAGGGCACTTCTACCTCCTTCCTGCCTACCTGGCACTTCTACCCCCTTCCTGCCTACCTGGCACTTCTACCCCCTTCCTGCCTACCTGGCACTTCTACCCCCTTCCTGCCTACCTGGCACTTCTACCCCCTTCCTGCCTACCGGGCACTTCTACCCCCTTCCTGCCCACCGGGACACTTCTACCCCCCTTCCTGCCCACCGGGACACTTCTACCCCCTTCCTGCCCACCGGGACACTTCTACCCCCTTCCTGCCCACCGGGACACTTCTACCCCTTCCTGCCCACAGGGGACACTTCTACCCCCTTCCTGCCTACCGGGCACTTCTACCCCCTTCCTGCCTACCGGGCACTTCTACCCCCTTCCTGCCTACCGGGCACTTCTACCCCCTTCCTGCCTACCGGGCACTTCTACCCCCTTCCTGCCTACAGGGCACTTCTACCCCCTTCCTGCCTACAGGGGCACTTCTACCCCCTTCCTGCCTACAGGGGCACTTCTACCCCCTTCCTGCCTACAGGGGCACTTCTACCCCCTTCCTGCCTACCGGGGCACTTCTACCCCCTTCCTGCCTACCGGGACACTTCTACCCCCTTCCTGCCTACCGGGACACTTCTACCCCCTTCCTGCCTGCACTTCTACCCCCTTCCTGCCTACCGGGACACTTCTACCCCCTTCCTGCCTACCGGGACACTTCTACCCCCTTCCTGCCTACCGGGACACTTCTACCCCCTTCCTGCCTACCGGGACACTTCTACCCCCTTCCTGCCTACCCGGCACTTCTACCCCCTTCCTGCCTACAGGGACACTTCTACCCCTTTCCTGCCTACCGGGACACTTCTACCCCCTTCCTGCCCAGGCCAATTTCCAGCTCTCAGCGCTGTTGCACTTTGAATGACAATTGCGCGGTCATGCCACACTGTACCCATATGAAAATTTTATAATATTTTTGAGACCGAGCTTTATTTTGGTGGTATTTAATCACCTCGGGGATTTTTTATTTTTTCTTAAACCAAAAACCACTGAAAATTTTGAGAAAAAGTTTTTTTTTTCTTCGTTTTTGTTATAAAATTTTGTAAATAAGTGATTTTTCTCCTTCACTGATGTGTGCTAATGAGGCTGCAGTGATGGGCACTGAGGAGGCACTGGTAGGTGGCACTGATGGGCATTGACAGGCATCTCTGATGGGCACTGATAGGCGGCACTGATGAGAACGCACTGGTAGGTGGCACTGGGCATTGACAGGCATCACTGATGGGCACTGATAGGCGGCACTGATGAGGAGGCACTGGTAGGTGGCACTGATGGGCATTGGTAGGTGGCACTGATGGGCATTGACAGGCATCACTGATGAGCACTGATAGGTGGCACTGATGAGGAGGCACTGGTAGGTGGCACAGATGGGCCTTGACAGGCATTACTGATGGGCACTGTTGGGTGCCACTGATTGGCATTGACAGGCATCACTGATGAGCACTGATAGGCGGCACTGATGAGGAGGCACTGGTAGGTGGCACAGATGGGCCTTGACAGGCATTACTGATGGGCACTGTTAGGTGGCACTGATTGGCAGCACAGATAGGTGGCACAGATGGGCCTTGACAGGCATCACTGATGGGTGGCACTGATGGGTGGCACTGATGGGTGGCGCTGATGGGTGGCGCTGATGGGCACTGACAGGTGGCACTGATGGGGCAACACAGATCATCAGGGCACACTGATCATCAGTGCCCTGATGATCAGTGTAGATGTCCCCTCCGCGGAAAGCCGATTACCGGCTCTCCTCTGTCAGCGTGACAACTCGTGAGGAGTGAAATGCAGATAACCGGCATTTCCCTATTTACATGCGATCAGCTGTGATTGGACACCGCTGATCACATGACCGAGCCGACATCTTTAGCTCTTTTCGTGGATCGATGATCCTCTGTGTCCGAGGGACACAGCGCACCGCCGATCGCTGGGCTCCGGGAGCTGCGCATGCGTGGTGAGAATGGGAGGACGTCATATGACACCCTTCTAGAACGAGAGAACCACCTTGCGCTCATCATATTACTATATGGCGGGGGGGGGGGGGGGAGGGGGTTAAAGAAGTATACGACAGTACGCACTTGTCCTCCTCCTATCAGGACACAGCCCTATAGAAGTCGTAGGGCTTGTATTCCGCAGGCGCAACTAAGACAACAAAGACATGCAGCGCTGGGTGTCAATAAACTGGTCATTTAATTGGGTAAGAGGTTAAAGGCGCTATGGTGTGTGTTTTTTTTTTTTTCTTACTTTCTTGGGGCAAAATTTTGGTAAATTTTAACCACTTGCCTACCAGGCACTTATACCGCCTTCCTTACCAGGCCAATTTTCAGCTTTCAGCGCTGCCGCACTTTGATTGACAATTGCGCGGTCATGCAACATTGTACCCATATGAAATTTTGATCATTTTTTTCTCACAAATAGAGCTTTCTTTTGGTGGTATTTAATCGCCACTGGGCGCTTTACTTTTTGCGCTATAAATTAAAAAAAGTGCAAAAAATTTGAAAAAAAAAATTTATTTGTTTCTTTTATAAAATTTTTCAAACAGGTATATTTTCTCCTTCACTGATTTGCGTTGATGAGGCGGCACTGATGGGCACTGATAGGCGGCACTGATAGGCGGCACTGATGGGCACTGATAGGCGGCACTGATGGGCACTGATAGGCGGCACTGATGGGCACTGATAGGCAGTACTAATGAGGTGGCACGGATAGGCGGCACTGATAGACAGCACTAATTAGGTGTCACGGATAGGCGGCACTAATATGCAGCACTGATAGGCGGCACTGATAGGTGACACTGATGATGGGTACTGATAGACGGCACTGACTGGCATCACTTCTGGGCACTGACTGGCAGAACCCCTGGGCACTGACTGGTGGCACTGACTGGCAGCACTGCTGGGCTGCACTGGTGGGTGGGCACAGGTGGGTGGCACTGGTGGGCACAGGTGGGTGGCACTGGTGGGTGGCACTGCTGGGCACATGTAGGTGGCACTTCTGGGCACAGGTAGGTGGCACTGCAGAGTGGCACAGGTGGGGGCATTGCTGGGCACAGGTGGGGGCACTGCTGGGCACGGGTGGGCGGGGCTAGTGGGCGCACTGCTGGGCGGAACTTGCGGGTGTCACTGCTGGGCACCGATCATCAGGGCACTGATCATCAGTGCCCTGATGATCGGTGCCGATCCCCGCTCTGACAACTGCCGGTTCTCGGCAGTACTTTCCTCACGATCTGACAGCGTGAGGAAAGTGCAGCCGAGAACCGGCACTTGCATTTCCCTGTGATCAGCGTGTCATTGGACACCGCTGATCACGTGGTAAAAGGCCGGTGGGATCGGCCTTTCACCACATCACGTGATCAGCTGTGTCCGTAGGACACAGCGATCACGGCGATCGCCAGGTGCGCGCCCCCTGGGGCGCGCAGGAGAGCGCGTTCTGGGAGGACGTCATATGACGTCCACTCAGAACTGGCCGGCCGCGGTGAAGCCGTCATTCGGCTATGCGCGGTCGGCAAGAGGTTAAAGGAGTATACTTTCAAGACAATGCGCACTTGTCTTCCTTGGATAAGGACACAGCCCCATAGAAGTCGTAGGGCTTGTGTTCCCAGGCGTGGCTAAGACAACAAAGACATGTCGCTGGGTGTAAATAGACTGGCCATTTAATTAGGTAAGAGGTTAAAGGCTGTGTGTGTGTGGTTTTTTTGTTGTGTTTTTTTTTTTTTTTTTTATGTTTTGGGTTTTTTTGTTTTTTGTTTTTCTTTATTGGGGCTAAATTTTGGTAAAATTTTAGAGGAGAAGTTTTACTTTCAAGACCATGCTCACTTGTCCTCCTTGTATTAGGACACAGTCCCATAGAAGTCGTAGGGCTTGTATTGCACAGGCGTGGCTAAGACAACAAAGATATGCGGCGCTGGGTGTAAATAAACTGGCCATTTAATTGGGTAAGAGGTTAAAGGCGCTATGGTGTGTGTGTGTTCGTTTTTTTTTTTTTTTTTTTCTTTTTGTTTGTGGTTTTTTTTATTTTTGTTTATTTTTTTGTTTGGGTTTTTTTTTTTTTTTTTTTTTTTACTTTATTGGGACCAAATTTTGGTAAAATTTTAAAGAAGTATACTATCAGAACACAGCCCCATAGAAGTCTGAGGGCATGTATTCCGCAGGCGCGGCTAAGACAAAGACATGCGGCGCTGGGTGTAAATAGTCTGGCCATTTAATTGGGTAAGAGGTTAAAGGCGCTGTGGTGATTTTTTTTTTATTTATTTTTTTTGTTTAAAAAAGGAAAATTTTGGTAAATTTTAAAGGATAAGTACAAAGCACACTTTTTTCCTCCTTGTTACCTATGTCCTTGTCCTCCCCTCCCCCACTCAGCAGATGCATATTTCATCTAATGACTCCGCTGTTTACATCCTGGCCGCGCCTATTCATTGCAGCCCCATAGACTTCTATGGGACCGTCTCCGCACTGTTGAAGTCTATGGACCTGTATGGCGCGAGCAGGACAATGAAGAGTTGCGGCGCTGGACTCCTACGAATGAGGCCTTAGGGTTCGTTCAGGCCAGGTTCACATACGTGGGCCTGTTCGTTTGAATGGACTCCTCGTGCCCCGGGACGCAGTCCCTGCACTTCTTCAGAAATCGCAGTCCGCACGGGAACTGAGGTTCCCAGTACGGTGGAGATTTCCAGTGCAGGTGGCGTGCCAATAGAAATAATGGTGCCCGCCCATGGATCCCGCATTCCCGTGGATGGTGCGTTTACCCAGCGCTGGTAAAAGTAAGGCATGCACCACTTTTTTTTTTTTTTCTTCTTCTTCAAGAGAACAAGTTCAAATGCACAAATGCTAGGCAAAAAAAGCAACGCATGTAAAATGGGAATGGGTGGTGGGAATGAGCCCTTTAGTGCGCTCCCCCTTTTTTTTTTTTTTTTCCCCAAATTTTGGCCCCTTTTACCCTAAAAATACAGCGCCTAAAACGTCTCTAGTAATGGATAAGTGTCCTAGTGCTGCCCGGATTTCTCCAACCCTTTTTGTTTTTTCTGCCCTTTGACCTTGGAAGAACAGGCAATTCCATGATGTGAGTGTAAAACAAGACGACCCCCTCCCCCGCCACTACGGAGCCCTACCTTACATTGTGTGTCATGGCTGCTGAGGGAGGGCCTTTGTCTGGAGCAGGAAAGGGGACAGACAGGGCAGCACAGTGGGCTCCAGACGTCAGGAGGGAAGGCAGAGGAAAATTCTGATTTTACTGCAAATCCCCATTTTTTATTTTTTTTTTTCCAGTTCCTCTTTTAACTGTGACCACAATAAAATAAAAAAATAAAAATAAAAAATTATTTTAATGGGTCAACCTTTTTAAAGCTCTACAACTGTCCTAGAACTCCTAAAATAGATTCGCTGGTCTTGGGGTGGTTCAATCTTCTATCAGTCTTCTAATTTTTTTTTTTTTTTTTTTTTTTTTTTTTTTTTAAGGTCTTATCAGAGGTGTGAAAATGATTTATACATTATTAGAGATATTTTTATTAATTTATAATTACATTTTTTTATTATAATAAATATAATAAACATAACTTATAAATAAACATAACTATAATAATAAACAATATTTTTTAGTACTTAAAAAATTATATATATATTATTTATATATTTATAGTTTTTATTAAATACTAATATATATATAATTTTTTTTTACATTTAAAAAAAAATATTATTAAACACACACATTATATAACATACACGCATATTATAGTTTTTTTTTAAATACTAATATATATAATTTTTTATTATTTAATAATATATATTTAATATAAGATATACATATATACATATATCTTTTTTTTTAAAATACTAAAAAATTATATATATTATATTTAATAATTTATTGTATTTTAAAAAAAACTATACTATGTGTGTGTTAAAATTATATATTATATATATATATATATTTATATATATATATATATATTATATTTTATATTTATATATATATATATATATATTTTATATTATAATTTTTTTTTCTAAATACTAAAAAATATTATTTGTTATTTAAAAAAAAAAAATATACTATGTGTGTGTTATATAATTATTATTTTTTTTTTTTTTTACACACACATAGTATAGTTTTTTTAAATACTAATATATAATTTTTTAGTATTTAGAAAAAAAAAAAAAAAATATATATATATATATATTTTTTTTTTTAAATGTTAAATTATATATATATATATATATATATATATATATATATATATATATATAAATTTTTTTTTTTTTTTAATGTTAAATTATATATATATATAGTTAATATAATATATATATATAAAACAATACGTGTAAATTTAATTGGTTTATGTGATAGTTATCGCGTTTACAAATGGTAATATAAATACTGTTTTTTTGTTTGTTTTATACTTGTAATGACTGCGATCAGCGACTTATAGTGGGACTGCGGTGGGCATTCTGACACTGGGGGGGGGGGGGTGAACTGACTGCCACTGACAAACCTCCTGGAGGACAAGTGGTTAAAGCCCAGCTTTTGTCTGCCACACGTGGAGTCCTGGGGGTGTAAAGGGGTTCCCCCGTCCCCTCCACATTCTGCGCACGAACCTGAAGTAAATCCTATTGCGGTTCTGTTAGTGGCCCATTTCCTCCTCGTGTTGGTTGGGAGATGAATATATTGCTGCTCATGGAACTTCAGGAGGAACCATGCATTGGGGGGGGGGGGGGAGGCTGATCTCTGGCCTCTCCATCTGTATTCGCAGGGCCGCCATATGTCCTCCTGGAAATAAAACGGTTAATATTTTGTTTCCAAATTTTTTGCCTTTTTTTTTTTTTTTTTTTTTTTTTTTTTTTTTGATCCAGAAAATTGAATACTGAAAAATCCAACCGCCGACCGTAGTGATTCAGTGTAGTCACGCCTAATTGTAATGCAGGAAGAAGGATGACTGTCCATTATCTGTCTCCTTGTCTCTCACGTATGCCGTGAAACTTGAAGACCTACTTTTTTTTTTTCTTCGTGAGGCTGAGCTGAGGCCTAATGAGAGCCCATTAATCCTCCCTGTGGTGTGGAAGAGATGTTGGAAAATTTCTCAATTGCTATTCATCAGGCCTCTTATGCCCAAATCACCTTTTTTCTTTTCTTTTTTTCTTTCTTTTCGCTTTTCTTTTATTCTTTCTTTTTCTTTATTTTTCTTTTATTTTTCTTTTCTTTTTATTCTTTCTTTTTTCTTTTTCTTTCTTTTTCTCTTTTCTTCTTTCTTTTCTTTTCTTTTCTTCTTTCTTTTCTTTTCTTCTTTCTTTTCTTCTTTCTTCTCTTTTTTCTTTTTCTTTTTTCTTTTCTTTTTCTTCTTTTCTTCTTTTTCTTTTCTTCTTTCTTCTTTTCTTCTTTCTTCTTTTCTTCTTTTTTCTTTTCTTTTCTCTTTTTCTTCTTTTCTTTTCTCTTTTCTTTTCTCCTTTCTTTTTTTTCTATTAAATGGCTCATTTTAGAAAGCACAGTGGCTACGTGGTTAGCACTTCCGCCTAGCTGCACGAGGATTGTCTGGTCGAATCCCAACTACCTGCATGTGCCTGCATTGGTTTCCTCCCACACTCCAGACATGCTGGGAGGTGAATTGGTTCCTGTCTGTATTGGCCCCTAGTATGTGTATGATTGGGGCCCTTAGATTGTGCGTCCCTCAAGGGTTAGGGACTGATTGGAATGTACAGTATATGCAGGGCTTTTATTCACTGGGGGGGGGGGGGGAATCGGGTTCCGCCACCTCCAGCACTGAATTGGGTGCTGGGGGTATGTTTGGAGGGTCTATTGTATCTGGGGGGAGGGGGATTATTTGTAGCTGAGGAGGTCCGTTGTTGCTGGGAATGGGGGGGGAGGGGGGGATGGAATCTTGTTGCTAGGAAGGTTTCCCTGTTGATGGAGGGGTGTATTGTTGCTGGCTTCTGGAGGGTTTCTGATGCTGGTTGTTGGGAGATCTATTATATTGTTTCTCGGGGATCTATTGTTGCTTGGGAGTCAATTGTTGCTAGGAAGGATCTACTGTTGATGGGTCTACTGTCACTGGATTCTGGAGGGTTTCTGATGCTGGCGGTTGTAGATCTATTGTAATGTTACTGATGGGGAAGGAGGTTGGTTTGTCAGGGGTTATTGCTGGGGGGATCTGTTGTTTGTCAGGGATCTGTTGTTTGTCAGGGATCTGGGGATCTATTTGTCAGGGATTGGCTACAGGGGATTGTTTGCTTTGGTGGATGGGGGGGCGGAGTCGAGGGGTGACTTGGGGTGACCTTTTCTCTGAGGGGGAAAAAATAGTCCCTGAATGTCTGTAAAGCTGCGTAAATGGATTTCACTACAGAAATACCTGAAATAGATAATAAATCGGCTTCTAGAAAAGACTTGATTGGCACGGAATCTGATTGTAATCGATACTTTGTGACACTAACGGGATCATCCCAGCAACCCTGATAAGTCCTGATTCACTTAGTGTTACCATCCCCGAACCCCGCGTTCGCTATATCCGCTCTCCCCGGACCCCCGTTCGCTATATCCGCTCTCCCCGGGGCCCCGCTGTTCGCTATATCCGCTCTCCCCGGGCCCCGCGTTCGCTATATCCGCTCTCCCCGGGCCCCGCGTTCGCTATATCCGCTCTCCCCGGGCCCCGCGTTCGCTATATCCGCTCTCCCCGGGCCCCGCGTTCGCTATATCCGCTCTCCCCGGGCCCCGCGTTCGCTATATCCGCTCTCCCCGGGCCCCGCGTTCGCTATATCCGCTCTCCCCAGGCCCCGCGTTCGCTATATCCGCTCTCCCCGTGCCCGCGTTCGCTATATCCGCTCTCCCCGGGCCCCGCGTTCGCTATATCCGCTCTCCCCCCGGGGCCCCGCGTTCGCTATATCCGCTCTCCCGGGCCCGCGTTCGCTATATATATCGCTCTCCCCGGGCCCCGCGTTCGCTATATCCGCTCTCCCCGGGCCCGCGTTCGCTATATCCGCTCTCCCCGGGCCCCGCGTTCGCTATATCCGCTCTCCCCGGGCCCGCGTTCGCTATATCCGCTCTCCCCGGGCCCCGCGTTCGCTATATCCGCTCTCCCCGGGCCCCGCGTTCGCTATATCCGCTCTCCCCGGGCCCCTTGTTCGCTATATCCGCTCTCCCCGGGCCCCGCGTTCGCTATATCCGCTCTCCCCGGGCCCCCGCAGAACATGGAAATTATTTATGGAAGTATATCTCAGTTATATCTCAGGGGGGGGGGGGAAGTGTCGGACTGGAAGGGAGGGGGGGGGGGGGGGGAAGTGTCGGGACTGAAAGGGAGGGGGGGGGGGGGGGGGAAGTGTCGGGACTGGAAGGGAGGGGGGGGGGAAGTGTCGGGACTGGAAGGGAGGGGGGGGGGGGGAAGTGTCGGGACTGGGAGGGAGGGGGGGGGGGGGGGGGGAAGTGTCGGGACTGGGAGGGAGGGGGGGGGGGGGGGAAGTGTCGGGACTGGGAGGGAGGGGGGGGGGGGGGGGAAGTGTCGGGACTGGGAGGGAGGGGGGGGGGGGGAAGAGTCGGGACTGGGAGGGAGGGGGGGGGGGGAAAGTGTCGGGACTGGGGAGGGGTAGGGGGGGGGGGGAAGTGTCGGGACTGGGAGGGGGGGGGGGGGGGAAGTGTCGGGACTGGAAGGGAGGGGGGGGGGGGGGGGGCGACGCGAAAGTGTCGGGACTGGAAGGGAGGGGGGGGGGGAAGCGTCGGGGACTGGAAGGGAGGGGGGGGGGGGACGGAAGCGTCGGGACTGGCATGGGATAACGAATTGAACGCATTCAGAAACGCGGTTTTGGTGTTTATGAATGCTTTCAGGAGCAGAAGAGGGGATTTATTGACCCCGAGATCCCTCCATAAAGAGGACCTGTCACTGTCTATTTCTGTCACAGGGGATGTTTTTACATTAAATAAAAGTAGAAAAAAAAAGTTAAAAAAATGAAAGCGACCAATAATAATAAAAATGAAATCGTGCGTTCACTTTGTGGCGCTCAGATACAGATGTGTTCCGCTTTAATGAACTTCCCTTTTTTTTTTTTTGTTTTCCTCTGTATTAATATAGTGCAAGTTCACCTTTTTTCACAAAAAAAAAAAAAGATAAATATGAACGAATGCTGTAGACCAGGGCTCGACAAATCCCCAGGCGCCAGGTTGCCATGGCGATCAGTAATTGCATCCTGGCGCCTGTGTTCACATATCACCTCCCGTGCGCTGCAGTGCGAAGGCTCCCCCTCCCACCCAGCCTGCAGTGCAAAGGCGTCCCGTACGGCCTGCAGTGCCCTCCCACCTGGGCGCCCCCTCCTGTACGGCCTGCAGCGCAAAGGTGCCCCCTCCCGTGGGCTTCAGCCCTCCCACACGGGCTGCAGTGCAAAGTCGCCCCCATAGACTGATAGGGGGTGCATGTTGTTGTTTGTGTTTTTTTTTTTGTATTTTTTTAATCTCCTGATTGCGCTTTGGTCCTGCACCGCCATTTTTTTTTGCTGTGACATCATCAATAGGCTGCCAGCTTCTTCAGGGTACAGCCAGCATGCCTTCCGATGCTGCGCCAAAAGGACCACCCACTCCCCTCTTCCCCTCCTCCTGGGATATGTGAGGTGCATCTCCCCGAAGGCAAAGGGAGCAGAGTAGACGCCATTTTCCTAGGAGAATGGCGTGCAGTGGGGGGGAGGGGGAACGAGATTGTGTGTATGAAGCAGGACTGTTATCAGTTAGCATTTCTCCCTGTTATCTCCGTGGACTACAAAACACCTCCCCATTTTACGGTGAAGCACAGTGCTCATCTGAATGCCACACCAAGTTTGGAGGTCTCTAGCTATTGACTCAGCAGACAGTTGGTGACTTCTGCTCACTCCAGAGAACACGTCCTCCTCTGCTCTAGGGTCCAGTGGCGGCGTGCTTTACACCCAGACGGCAATCCGACGCTTTGCATTGCACTTGGTGATGGAAGGCTCAGATGCAGCTGCTCGGCCATGGAAACCCATTCCATGAAGCTCTCTACGCAATGTTGTTGGGCTCATCTGAAGGCCACACCGAGTTTGGAGGTCTTTAGCTATTGACTCTGCAGACAGTTGGTGACTTCTGCGCACTGTGCGCTTCAGCATGCGCTGACCCCGCTCTGTCATGTGACGTGGCCTACCACTTGGTGGCTGAGTGGCTGTTGTTCCCAGTTGCTTCCACTTTGTTATAATCCACTAACAGTTGAGCGTGGAATATTTAGTAGCCAGGAAATGTCACGGATGGACTTATTGCCAGGTGGCCACCTATCACGGGACCACGCTTGGAGTCACTGAGCTCTGAGAGCGACCCATTTTTTCACCAATGTTTGTAGAAGCAGTCTGCATGCTAGGGGCTTGATTGTATACACTGTGTCACATGGAGGGGATTGGAACACCTGAATCACATGATTGATCTGGAGGGGATTGGAACGCCTGAATCACATGATTGATCTGGAGGGATTGGAACGCATGAATCACATGATTGATCTGGAGGGGATTGGAATGCCTGAATCACGTGGTCTGGAGGGGATTGGAACGCCTGAATCGGGTGGTCTGGAGGGGGATTGGAACGCCTGAATCGGGTGGTCTGGAGGGGGATTGGAACGCCTGAATCGGGTGGTCTGGAGGGGGATTGGAACGCCTGAATCGGGTGGTCTGGAGGGGGATTGGAACGCCTGAATCGGTGGTCTGGAGGGGGATTGGAACGCCTGAATCGGGTGGTCTGGAGGGGGATTGGAACGCCTGAATCGGGTGGTCTGGAGGGGGATTGGAACGCCTGAATCGGGTGGTCTGGAGGGGGATTGGAACGCCTGAATCGGGTGGTCTGGAGGGGGATTGGAACGCCTGAATCGGGTGGTCTGGAGGGGGATTGGAACGCCTGAATCGGGTGGTCTGGAGGGGGATTGGAACGCCTGAATCGGGTGGTCTGGAGGGGGATTGGAACGCCTGAATCGGGCGATATGGAGGGGGATTGGAACGCCTGAATGAAATCGGGCGATATGGAGGGGGATTGGAACGCCTGAATCGGGCGATATGGAGGGGGATTGGAACGCCTGAATCGGGCGATATGGAGGGGGATTGGAACGCCTGAATCGGGCGATATGGAGGGGGATTGGAACGCCTGAATCGGGCGATATGGAGGGGGATTGGAACGCTGAATCGGGCGATATGGAGGGGGATTGGAACGCCTGAATATCGGGCGATATGGAGGGGGATTGGAACGCCTGAATCGGCGATATGGAGGGGGATTGGAACGCCTGAATCGGGCGATATGGGGGGGATTGGAAACGCCTGAATCGGGCGATATGGAGGGGGATTGGAACGCCTGAATCGGGCGATATGGAGGGGGATTGGAACGCCTGAATCGGGCGATATGGAGGGGGATTGGAACGCCTGAATCGGGCGATATGGAGGGGGATTGGAACGCCTGAATCGGGCGATATGGAGGGGGATTGGAACGCCTGAATCGGGCGATATGGAGGGGGATTGGAAACGCCTGAATCGGGCGATATGGAGGGGGATTGGAACGCCTGAATCGGGCGATATGGAGGGGGATTGGAAGCGCCTGAATCGGGCGATATGGAGGGGATTGGAAACGCCTGAATCGGGCGACGATATGGAGGGGGATTGGAACGCCTGAATCGGGCGATATGGAGGGGGATTGGAACGCCTGAATCGGGCGATATGGAGGGGGATTGGAACGCCTGAATCGGGCGATATGGAGGGGGATTGGAACGCCTGAACTCGGGCGATATGGAGGGGGATTGGAATCGCCTGAATCGGGCGATATGGAGGGGGATTGGAACGCCTGAATCGGGGCGATATGGAGGGGGATTGGAACGCCTGAATCGGGCGATATGGAGGGGGATTGGATACGCCTGAATCGGGCGATATGGGGGGGGATTGGAACTGCCTGAATCGGGCGATATGGAGGGGGATTGGAACGCCTGAACTCGGGGATATGGAGGGGGATTGAACGCCTGAATCGGGCGATATGGAGGGGGATTGGAACGCCTGAATCGGGCGATATGGAGGGGGATTGGAACGCCTGAACTCGGGCGATATGGAGGGGGATTGGAACGCCTGAATCGGGCGATATGGAGGGGGATTGGAACGCTGAAATCGGGCGATATGGAGGGGGATTGGAACGCCTGAATTCGGGCGATATGGAGGGGGATTGGAACGCCTGAATTTCGGGCGATATGGAGGGGGATTGGAACGCCTGAATCGGGCGATATGGAGGGGGATTGGAACGCCTGAATGGGCGATCATGGAGGGGGATTGGAACGCCTGAAGAGTCGGGCGATATGGAGGGGGGATTGGAACGCCTGAACTCGGGCGATATGGAGGGGGGATTGGAACGCCTGAATCCGGGCGATATGGAGGGGGATTGGAACGCCTGAAACTCGGGCGATATTGGAGGGGGATTGGAACGCCTGAATCGGGCGATATGGAGGGGGATTGGAACGCCTGAATCGGGTGATAGGGAGGCCGGGGAGAATACTCTGGGTAATATAGTTGGTGTGTGGTTCTCTTTTATCTCACGATATGAAGGTATATACATACAAGTAGTACTGTAGTCCACTCCCATACTCTTGGATCCGGGATTTCTCACACATGCGGAGACAGATCAGATGATCGTTTTTTTTTTTTTTTTTTTTTTCCCCCCCCTCCAGCCTTTATTCCCTCCCCCCAAAAAAATCGTGATCTCACAGAAATCTGCCGTATCGTACATCCTATGTGATCGAATGACAGGTGTGAGATCAAAAATAGCACAGGGGGGAGTATTTACACCAACCATATGCCGTATCTCACTTCCATCTGAGAGGCGGAGGTTTCCTTCGATGGTTTTTTTTTTTGTCTTTTGTTTCTTTTTCTGGTAGATGAAATCTAGTCACTGTGATGTCTGAGAATAACCATCAGCCAGGTGTAGAAATGGTTGTGTTTTGGCTCCCTCCGGCCTGTGCGTTTGTGGGAATCTGATACATACGACTATAGTCCCTGGCAATAATCGTATGTAAAAATCTGACCTGCTGATTTTACCCAAGTTGATCGATGGATCAATTTTGGTACAATCTGCTTGTCTATAGATGGTCGACTTGGGTACAATGAGCTTGCCCATCAGTGGTCGCCTTGGGTACAATGAGCTTGCCCGTCAGTGGTCGCCTTGGGTACAATGAGCTTGCCCGTCAGTGGTCGCCTTGGGTACAATGAGCTTGCCCGTCAGTGGTCGCCTTGGGTACAATGAGCTTGCCCGTTCAGTGGTCGCCTTGGGTACAATGAGCTTGCCCGTCAGTGGTCGCCTTGGGTACAATGAGCTTGCCCGTCAGTGGTCGCCTTGGGTACAATGAGCTTGCCCCGTCAGTGGTCGCCTTGGGTACAATGAGCTTGCCGTCAGTGGTCGCCTTGGGTACAATGAGCTTGCCCCAGATGGTCACCTTGGGTACAGTGAGCTTGCCCCTTAGATGGTCACCTTGGGTACAGTGAGCTTGCCCCTAGATGGTCACCTTGGGTACAATGAGCTTGCCCGTCAGTGGTCGCCTTGGGTACAATGAGCTTGCCCGTCAGTGGTCGCCTTGGGTACAATGAGCTTACCCCAAGATGGTCACCTTGGGTACAATGAGCTTGCCCCTAGATGGTCACCTTGGGTACAATGAGCTTGCCCCTAGATGGTCGACTTGGGTAGAATGAGCTTACCCCTAGATGGTCGACTTGGGTACAATGAGCTTACCCACTAGATCAGTGGTTCTTAACCTTGTTGGAGGTACTGAACCCCACCAGTTTCATATGCGCATTCACCGAACCCTTCTTAATTGGAAAAATAAAATATGATTTTTAAAATTCAAAACATAGGTATATATTTATACATAGGTGCACAAAATGAACAAAACCGTTAAGAACAAAGAACAAAACCATTAAAACTTGATTTTCACACAAAAACATAATAATGAATATTTACTGCACGAATCATATGAGTCGGGTGTGGGTCTTCACCTCCGCCGAACCCGCGAGACTGACTCACTGAACCCCTGAGGTTCGATCGAACCCAGGTTAAGAACCACTGCCCTAGATGATCGACTTGGGTAGAATGAGCTTACCCCTAGATGATCAACTTGGGTAGAATGAGCTTTGCCCCAAGATGGTCGCCTTGGGTTAGAATGAGCTTGCCCCAAGATGGTCGCCTTGGGTAGAATGAGCTTGCCCAAGATGGTCGCCTTGGGTAGAATGAGCTTGCCCCAAGATGGTCGCCTTGGGTAGAATGAGCTTGCCCCAAGATGGTCGCCTTGGGTAGAATGAGCTTGCCCCAAGATGGTCGCCTTGGGTAGAATGAGCTTGCCCCAAGATGGTCGCCTTGGGTAGAATGAGCTTGCCCCAAGATGGTCGCCTTGGGTAGAATGAGCTTGCCCCAAGATGGTCGCCTTGGGTTAGAATGAGCTTGCCCCAAGATGGTCGCCTTGGGTAGAATGAGCTTGCCCCAAGATGGTCGCCTTGGGTAGAATGAGCTTGCCCCAAGATGGTCGCCTTGGGTAGAATGAGCTTGCCCCAAGATGGTCGCCTTGGGTAGAATGAGCTTGCCCCAAGATGGTCGCCTTGGGTAGAATGAGCTTGCCCCAAGATGGTCGCCTTGGGTAGAATGAGCTTGCCCCAAGATGGTCGCCTTGGGTAGAATGAGCTTGCCCCAAGATGGTCGCCTTGGGTAGAATGAGCTTGCCCCAAGATGGTCGCCTTGGGTAGAATGAGCTTGCCCCAAGATGGTCGCCTTGGGTAGAATGAGCTTGCCCCAAGATGGTCGCCTTGGGTAGAATGAGCTTGCCCCAAGATGGTCGCCTTGGGTAGAATGAGCTTGCCCCAAGATGGTCGCCTTGGGTAGAATGAGCTTGCCCAAGATGGTCGCCTTGGGTAGAATGAGCTTGCCCCAAGATGGTCGCCTTGGGTAGAATGAGCTTACCCCTAGATGGTCGCCTTGGGTACAATGAGCTTGCCCCTAGATGGTCGCCTTGGGTACAATGAGCTTGCCCCTAGATGGTCGCCTTGGGTACAATGAGCTTGCCCCTAGATGGTCGCCTTGGGTACAATGAGCTTACCCTTAGATGGTTGGACTTGGGTACAATGAGCTTACCCATCAGTGGTCGCCTTGGGTACAGTGAGCTTGCCCATCAGTGGTCGCCTTGGGTACAGTGAGCTTGCCCATCAGTGGTCGCCTTGGGTACAGTGAGCTTGCCCATCAGTGGTCGCCTTGGGTACAGTGAGCTTGCCCTAGATGGTCGACTTGGGTAGAATGAGCTTGCCCATCAGTGGTCGCCTTGGGTACAATGAACTTACTCTTAGATGGTTGGACTTGGGTACAATGAGCTTACCCCTAGATGGTCGACTTGGGTACAATGAGCTTACCCCTAGATGGTCGACTTGGGTACAATGAGCTTACCCCTAGATGGTCGACTTGGGTACAATGAGCTTACCCCTAGATGGTCGACTTGGGTACAATGAGCTTACCCTAGATGGTCGCCTTGGGTACAATGAGCTTACCCTTAGATGGTTGGACTTGGGTACAATGAGCTTGCCCATCAGTGGTCGCCTTGGGTACAGTGAGCTTGCCCATCAGTGGTCGCCTTGGGTACAGTGAGCTTGCCCATCAGTGGTCGCCTTGGGTACAGTGAGCTTGCCCATCAGTGGTCGCCTTGGGTACAGTGAGCTTGCCCATCAGTGGTCGCCTTGGGTACAGTGAGCTTGCCCATCAGTGGTCGCCTTGGGTACAGTGAGCTTGCCCATCAGTGGTCGCCTTGGGTACAGTGAGCTTGCCCTTAGATGGTCGACTTGGGTACAGTGAGCTTGCCCCTAGATGGTCGACTTGGGTTACAGTGAGCTTGCCCCTTGATGGTCGACTTGGGTAGAATGAGCTTGCCCATCAGTGGTCGCCTTGGGTACAATGAGCTTGCCCCAAGATGCTAGACTTGGGTACAATCAGCTTGCCCATCGGTGGTTCGAATCTTTGGCTGATCCCTGCTGAACCAGTCTATTGCCGACTTAAAGCTCCTCTCTAAGCAGAAGTGGTCGTTGACGCCTAACATATCTCCCCACCCTACTTATCTTCTGTTTCAGACTTAACAATTTGTTGTGGTTTTTTTTTTGGACTCTATGATGTCATCACAGGGTGTCCTACTGATCTTGGCTTTTCTTTTCCAAAAATTTTTATTGAAGGTTTCACGGAAAATACAAAACTAAGACCTACACATTTGAAAATCGTTCTGCTATAGACGGATGTCAGAGAGTACAGCATGTTTAATACAGTTACAGCATGTAATACACAAGGCAGCAAAGTCTGGACCAAGTATGACCCCCCCCCCCCCCCCCCCCGAGAGCCTGCAACTGAAACCAAGCCATCGGCGGAAGCTTTCCATATCCATAATAAACCTCCACCCAACACCCCTTATACAGGAAAAGCGTTATTTGCTCCCCGGCTGATGTTGAATGTTCGCCCCTCACACACAGAATATGATCGGTCTAACAATGGAATGTTCGGTGTAAACACTGAGAGACAGAATACAACAACAAATTCAGCAGAAATGCGTCTAACAAATGATGACGGATCTGCATGTTCATGAGGGAAATAAGGATTTGATCCCCTTCACAAAACATGACTTAGTACTTGGTGGCAAATCCCTTGTTGGCAATCACAGAGGTCAGACGTTTCCTGGAGTTGGCCCCCAGGTTCGCACACATCTCAGGAGGGATTTTGGCCCACTCCTCTTGGCAGATCCTCTCCAAGTCATTAAGGTTTGGTGGCTGACGTTTGGCAACTCGAACTTTCAGCTCCCTCCCAGATTTTCAATCGGATGAAGGTGTGTGGGAGACTGGCTAGGCCACTCCAGGACATTAATGTGCTTCTTCTTGAGCCGCTCCTTTGTTGCCTTGGCCGTGTGTTTTGGGTCATTGTCATGCTGGAACACCATCCATGACCCATTTTTCAATGCCCTGGCTGAGGAAGAAGGTTCTCACCCAAGATTTGATGGTACATTGCCCCGCCATTGTCCCTTTGATGCGGTGCAGTTGTCCTGTCCCCCTTAGCAGAAAAAACACCCCCAAAGCAGAAATGTTTCCTAATCCACATGTTTCACAGTTGGGATGGTGTTTTTGGGGTCACAGGCAGCATTCCTCCTACCACCAAACACGGCGAGTTGAGAGTGTTGATGCCAAAGAGCTGGATTTTGGTCTCCTCTGACCACAACACTTCCCACCAGTCCTCCTCTGCATCATTCAGATGTTCAGTAGCAGACTTCAGATGGGCCTGGGACATGGGCTTTTCTTGAGCAGAGGGACCTTGCGGCACTGCAGGATTTCAGTCCTTGTCGGCGTAGTGTGTTACCAATTGTTTTCTTGGTGACTGTGGTCCCAGCTGCCTGGAGATCATTGACAAGTCCTCACGTGTAGTTCTGGGATGATTCCTCACTGTTCTCATGATCATTGACACTCCACGAGGTGAGATCTTGCATGGTGCACCAGACCTAGGGAGACTGACACTTGTTTTGTGTTTCTTCCCCATTTGTGAATGATTGCACCAACTGTTGTCAATCCTTCTCACCAAGCTGCTTGGCCATAGTTTGGTAGCCCAGTCCAGCCTTGTGTAGGTCTACCATCTTGTCCCTGACATCCTTGGACAGCTCTTTGGTCTTTGCCATGGTGGAGAGTTTGGAATCTGATGGTTTGATGGCTCCTGTGGACAGGTGTCTTTATACAGGTAACACAATGAGATTAGCAGCACTCCCTTTAAGAGACTGCTTCTAATCTCAGCTTGTTACCTGTTATGAGAGACACCTGGGAGCCAGAAATCCTGCTGAATGATAGGGGATCAAAATCCTTATTTCCTCTCATGAACATGCAGATCCGTCATCATTTGTTAGATGCAATTTCTGCTGAATTTGTTGTTGTATTCTGTCTCTCAGTGTTACAATACACCGAACATTCGATTTGTAGACCGAATCATTTCTTTGTGAGGGGCGGACGAACATTCACCATCAGCAGGGGATGAAAACGCTTTTCCTTCATTGTATAGGGGGTGTTGCGTGGATCTGTGCCGCAAGGATGTCCCGATATGACCGCTGTGAGCCAGGCATAGCTGGAGTATGAGCCGTCGTTTCTATGGATACATCTGATGGGAACCATTTTATTGTGTAAAAAGTGAATTGAAACATTTAATAACGGCTGCAAATAGACGAGCAGATCTTTCTAACGTTTTTTTATGTAGTTGATAAATCTTCACAAATTATTTTTTTTTTATCATTCTCCAGGACTGGCAGCCACCATTTGCAGTTGAAGTGGATAACTTTCATTTCACCCCTCGCATTTCAGAGACTCAATGAACTGGAGGTAAGCATCTAACGCTGAGGGCTTGTTGGTAGTGGTGCACTGAAATGAAAATTCTGGTGACCAAAATTCAAAATGCACTTGGCTGAAACCGAAATGCGCAGTTTTTAAAAATGAATATATATTTTTTTGAAAAAATAAAATACAGATTTAAAAAAAAAAAAAAAAAATATAAAAAAAAAATATATATATATATATTTGTATATATATTATATATATATATATATATGTATCTCATCTCTATCCCTCTTTCATATTTTACAAAAAAAAATTGGATGTTACGGCGAGTAAATAGATATCCAACATGTCACGCTTTAAAATTGCGCACGCTCGTGGACCACTCTCCCCTCCCGTTGGCGCCAGGGACGGGCCCACTCTCCCCTCCCGTTGGCGCCAGTGAAAAAAAATACTGATTTAAAAAAAAAACTATATACCGTATTTTTCGCTCATAAGACGCACCTAGGTTTTAGAGGGGAAAAAAAAAAATATTCTGAACCAATGAACTGCGGACACAGTACAGGGGATGACCAGGAACTGCGGACACAGTACAGGAGATGACCAGGGACTGCGGACACGGTACAGGAGATGACCAGAGACTGCGGACACGGTACAGGAGATGACCAGAGGACTGCGGACACGTACAGGAGATGACCAGAGACTGCGGACACAGTACAGGAGATGACCAGAGACTGCGGACACAGTACAGGAGATGACCAGAGACTGCGGACACGGTACAGGAGATGACCAGAGACTGCGGACACAGTACAGGAGATGACCAGAGACTGCGGACACGGTACAGGAGATGACCAGAGACTGCGGACACGGTACAGGAGATGACCAGAGACTGCGGACACGGTACAGGAGATGACCAGGGAGTGCGGACACGGTACAGGAGATGACCAGAGACTGCGGAAACGGTACAGGAGATGACCAGAGACTGCGGACACGGTACAGGAGATGACCAGAGACTGCGGACACAGTACAGGGGATGACCAGAGACTGCGGACACAGTACAGGGGATGACCAGAGACTGCGGACAGTACAGGAGAAGACCAGAGACTGCGGACACAGTACAGGGGATGACCAGAGACTGCGGACACAGTACAGGAGATGACCAGAGACTGTGGACACAGTACAGGAGAAGACCAGAGACTGTGACACAGTACAGGGGATGACCAGAGACTGCGGACACAGTACAGGGGATGACCAGAGACTGCGGACACAGTACAGGGGATGACCAGAGACTGCGGACACAGTACAGGGGATGAGCGGAGACTGCGGACACAGTACAGGGGATGAGCGGAGACTGCGGACACAGTGCAGGGGATGAGCGGAGACTGCGGACACAGTGCAGGGGATGAGCGGAGATCTGCGGACACAGTGCAGGGGATGAGCGGAGACTGCGGACACAGTGCAGGGGATGAGCGGAGACTGCGGACACAGTGCAGGGGATGAGCGGAGACTGCGGACACAGTGCAGGGGATGAGCGGAGACTGCGGACACAGTGCAGGGGATGAGCGGAGACTGCGGACACAGTGCAGGGGATGAGCGGAGACTGCGGACACAGTGCAGGGGATGAGCGGAGACTGCGGACACAGTGCAGGGGATGAGCGGAGACTGCGGACACAGTGCAGGGGATGAGCGGAGACTGCGGACACAGTGCAGGGGATGAGCGGAGACTGCTGACCTTTGGGGAGGGAGAGGGAACGGGTACCTGAATTTGACAGGTAGCCGCTCCCACTTCCGCGGAGTTGTCCTTCCTTCTTTCTTCCCGGGCCGGCTTCTGTGACAGCTGGGTGCCCACTGCGCATGCGCGAGAAGCGCTGCGCTTTGTGAATGGCCCGGCGCCTTCTGGGACCTATCATGTGTCCCAGAAGACACCGGATCATTCACAAAGCGCAGCACATGCGCAGTGGGCACCCGGCTGTCACAGAATCCAGCGCGGGAAGACTGTGCAGCGCTGGAGAGAGGAACAGGTAAGGCCCTGCAGGAGAGAAGAGCTGAGCGGCCGGCCCGGTATTCTGACATGGTGGCGGCAGAAATACCGGACCGGCCGCTTTATATTCGCTCCACTAAGACGCACTGACATTTTCCCCCCTTTTTTGGGGGGAAAAAAAAGTGTCTTATGGAGCGAAAAATACGGTACCTCAATTTTTTTGTAAAATATGAAAGAGGATGTTACGGCGAATAAATAGAGACTCAACATGTCGCACATTAAAATTGCGTACACTCGTGGCCTGCTCTCCCCTCCCGCTGGCGCCAGGGATGGGGGGGGCCCGCTGTCCCCTCCTGCGGCCCGCCAGGGACGGGGGCCGCTGTCCTCTTCCGCTGATGCCAGTGAAAAAAATACTGATTTTAAAAAACGCACGCTCGTGGACCACTCTCCCCTCCGGCTGGCGCCAGTGAAAATAAATACTCTTATTTAAAAAACAAAAAAAAAAAAAAACTATATATACCCCAATTTTTTTTTTTTCTTTGTAAAATATGAGGATGTTTATGGCGAGTAAAATAGATACCCACATGTCAAACTTTAAAATTGCGCACGCTCGTGGACCACTCTCCCCTACCGCTGGCGCCAGGGACGGGGGACCTGCTGTCCCCTTCCCGCGGCCGCCAGGGACGGGGGCCACTGTCCCCTCCCGCTGATGCCAGTGAAAAAAAAATACTGATTTAAAAAAAAAAAAAAAAACTATATATACCCCAATTTTTTTTTTTTTTTTCTTTGTAAAATATGAGGATGTTACAGCAAGTAAATAGATACCCAACATGTCATACTTTAAAATTGCGCACGCTCGTGGACCACTCTCCCCTCCCACTGGCGCCAGTGAAAAAAATACACTGCTTAAAAAAAATAAATAAATAAATTAACAAAAAAATAGACTATACCCCCAATTTTTTAATAAAATATGAAGGACGTTCGTGAACCGCTCTCCCCCTCCCGCTGGCCCGCTGGTGCCAGGGACAGGGGGGCCCCTGCTCTCCCCTCCCACTGATGCCAGTGAAAAAAATACACTGATTTAAAACAAAAAAAAAAAAACTATATATACCCCAATTTTTTTTGTAAAATCTGAAAGAGGATGTTACGGCGAGTAAATGGATACCAAACATGTCACGCTTTAAAATTGCACACGCTCGTGGACCACTCTCCCCTCCCGCTGGCACCAGGGATGGCCCGCTCTCCCTTCCTGCTGGCGCCAGTGACAGGGGGCCGCTCTCCCCTCCCGCGGCTGCCAGGGACGGGGGCAGCTGTCCCCTCCAGCTGATGCCAGTGAAAAAAAATACTCTGATTTAAAAAAAAAAAAAAAACCTATATATCCCAATTTTTTTTTTTTTTATGTAAAATATGAGGATGTTACGCCGAGTAAATAGATACCCAACATGTCATGCTTTAAAATTGCGCACGCTTGTGGACCACTCTCCCCTCTCGCTGGCGCCAGGGACAGGCCCACTCTCCCCTCCCGCTGATGCCAGTGAAAAAAATACACGGATTTAAAAAGAAAAAAACGAAACAAAAAAAACTACTATATATATACCCCAATTTTTTAATAAAATATGAAGGATGTTACAGCGAGTAAATACTCAACATGTCACGCTTTAAAATTGTGCACGTTCGTGAACCACTCTCCCCTCCCGCTGGCGCCAGGGACGGGCCGCCAGCTCTCCCCTCCCCGCTGGCGCCAGGGACGGGCCGCCAGCTCTCCCCTCCCGCTGGCGCCAGGGACGGGCCGCCCGCTCTCCCTCCAGTGAAAAAAAATACACTGATTTAAAAAAAAAAAATATATATATATATATATATATATACCCCCATTTTTTTTGTAAAATCGGAAAGAGGATGTTACGGCGAGTAAATAGATACCCAACATATCACGCTTTAAAATTGCACATGCTCGTGGACCGCTGTCCCCTCCCGCTGGCACCAGGGACAGCCCGCTGTCCCCTCCCGCTGGCACCAGGGACAGCCCGCTCTCCCCTCCCGCTGGCACCAGGGACAGCCCGCTCTCCCCTCCCACTGCCAAAGCTGAATGCGACATCCTATGGAGTCGGGTCACGTTCAGCACAGGGAGCCGGAAAACCCTGAAATACAAAACCTAACATCCTGTAGTTTCTGCTGATAAAACTCCTCTGTCCTGCCAGGCTGAAACCAGAGTGAAGCTCAACTACTTGGACCAAATTGCAAAGTTCTGGGAGATCCAGGCGTCATCGCTCAAAATCCCCAACGTGGAGCGCCGAATTCTGGACTTGTACACCCTCAGCAAGGTATGCGTACACTCATGGGGGTCTGAAATGCCTGTCGTCGTACAATTGTGACCCTTTCATTACCTATTTGAAGCCCCCATATACTCTACAGAAAGAATCCGGTAAATTCTTTCCGTTTCCAGGCTGCTGAACCCGCTGCGTTCAAAAGGAAGGGTTCCCCGGGGTCATTTATTTATTGGGACATGCGGTTGCGCAGATGCAGCCGCTGTCTCTTCATATGACATGCATGGGAAGGTGGGTTGCGTGCATCCCCGTGCTGGTGTCCTATTCATTTCTATTAGATGCGTTGCGCAGATGCAGCCGCTGTCTCCTCATAAGACGTGAAGGTGGTTTGTGTGCATCTCCGTGCTGGCGTCCCATTCATTTCTATTGGGACATGCGGTTGCGCAGATGCAGCCGCTGTCTCTTCATATGACATGCATGGGAAGGTGGGTGTTGCGTGCATCCACGTCTGGCGTTCATTTCTATTGGGACATGCGACATGCAGGGGGGAAGTTGGTCTGTGTGCATCCCCGTGCCAGAGTCCAATTCATTTCTATTGGGACATGCGGTAGCACAGATGCAGCCGCTGCCTCCTATGACATGCAGGTTGAAGGTGGGTTGCGTGCATCCCCGTGCTGGAGTCCCATTCGTTTCTATTCAGACATGCTGTTGCACAGAAGCAGCCGCTGTTTCCTCAGATGATACATGTGCAAGTGTGGGCTGCATGCATCTCCATGCTTATTGGGACATGCAGTTGCGCAGATGCAGCCGCTGTCTTCTATGATGACATGCACGTGAAGGTGGGTTGCGCGCATCCCCGTGCCAGTGTCCCATTCATTTCTATTAGGACATGCTGTTGCGCAGATGCAGCCGCTGTTTCCTCAGATGATACACGTGCAAGTGTGGGTTGCCTGCATCCCGTGCTGGCGTCCCATTAATTTCTATTAGGACATGCAGATGCAGATGCACTGTTTCCTCGTATGATATGCAGGGGAAGTGTGGGTTGCGTGCATCCACATGCCGGCGTCCCATTCATTTCTATTAGGACATGCTGTTGCGCAGATGCAGCCACTGTCTCCTCATATGACATGCATGGGAAGGTGGGTTGCGTGCATCCCCATGCCAGCGTCCCATTCATTTCTATTAGGATATGCTGTTGCGCAGATGCAGCCGCTGTCTCCTCATATGACATGCATGGGAAGGTGGGTTGCGTGCATCCCCGTGCCAGCGTCCCATTCATTTCTATTAGGATATGCTGTTGCACAGATGCAGCCGCTGTTTCCTCAGATGATACACGTGCAAGTGTGGGTTGCTGCATCTCCGTGCTGGCGTCCCATTAATTTCTATTAGGACATGCAGATGCAGCCACTGTCTCCTCGTATGATATGCAGGGGAAGGTGGGTTGCGTGCATCCACATGCCGGCGTCCCATTCATTTCTATTAGGACATGCTGTTGCGCAGATGCAGCCGCTGTCTCCTCATATAACATGCAGGTGAAGGTGGGTTGCGTGCATTCCAGTGCCGGCGTCCCATTCATTTCTATTGGAACATGCAGATGCAGCTACTGTCTCCTCATATGACATGCAGGGGAAGGTGGGTTGCGTGCATCCCCGTGCCGGAGTCCAATTCGTTTCTATTAGGACATGCTGTTGCGCAGATGCAGCCGCTGTCTCCTATGACATGCACATGTGGGTGGGTTGCGTGCATCTCCATGTGGCGTCCCATTCATTTCTATTGGGTGCGGTTGCGTGCAGCCGCTGCTCCTTTGATGCAGGTGAAGGCGGGTTGCGTGCATCCCATGCCGGCGTCCCATTCATTTTTATTGGGACTTGTGGCTGCAGGGACACAGCCACCGTCTCCTAACGTGACATGCGGGTGAAGGTCCTCGTTGGCACACAGTGTCTGTCTCTATGCAGCCACATATCCCAATATGAATGAGTCGGGGGCCCCCGGCACAGGGGGCCACGCAACATCCGGGCTAGGAAAACACAGACCTGCACGGGGACCGCAGAAACGCACCTTAGAAGAACGAGCCCCGGCACCAGTTAAACCCCCCCCGTCTTGTAATGGGTGGTGGTCAGTGGGAGGAACCAGTAAGAACTGTGGTGGTGGGTGTCCCAGGGGTGGTGGGTGACCCTGGAGCCTGGACCAGCACCTGGCTCAGCTTCTCGGCACTTGCCTGACGAAGGGGCCCTGCGTGGCTCCGAAACATTGCCGCTGTTTATATTGTGTGGTCACGAAGTAAAGCTTTGGACCCTTCTGAGGATTCCTCGGCGTGCCGGTGACATGTTTTCCACTTGGACCACCCTGGAGCCTGGACCAGCAACTGGCTCAGTCTCTCTGATT
Organism: Staurois parvus; assembly: GCA_951230385.1. NCBI lineage: Eukaryota > Metazoa > Chordata > Amphibia > Anura > Ranidae > Staurois > Staurois parvus. Next base: position 293,736 of record CATNWA010015777.1, on the reverse strand, counting down.
GCCTGAGGCAGTTGAGCACTGGGGGGGGGGGGGGGTGCAGAGCAGAGAGCGGTGACTGATGCTCTGAGCAGCAGGGGGCACTGAGTGATCAGCAGTGTCTTGATCGCTCAGTTCTCACTCTTAGAGCCGACGGGGGAAGCCTGATTTAAAAAAATTAAAAATACTTGTTTCCGTTTTCTAGATTGTACGGGAAGAGGGTGGCTACGAGCTGATCTGCCGGGAGAGGAGATGGGCGCGCGTGGCGCAGCGCATGGCGTATCCCTCAGGAAAGAACATCGGCTCCCTGTTGAGGTCCCATTACGAACGCATCATTTTCCCTTTCCACATGTACCAGTCTGGAGCCAACTTGGTGGTAAGAGCCCGGAGACAACTTCTTTCTGCAGGTAAGGGCCGCATTAACCCATTGTGCTGACTTCATCGCGCTCGCTTGGCTCTGTCCTAGGACTGCGGGGAGCGGCCGCGCTATGACAGCGAAGAGAAGGACAAGGAGTACAAACCTCACAGTATTCCACTGCGGCAGTCTGTGCAACCCTCCAAAACCACCAGCTACGGGCGGCGCGCCAAGCGTCTCACTCAGGAGGTAAGAGTCCCCGCTGGTTCCCCTTCACACCGGGCTGCCATTGCTCCGGTCCCTCGCAGTTATTGTCACTCAGCAGCAGCTTTGGATGTGACTGATCCGTCTGGGTGTGCAGGAGAGCGTGTGAAGGAACCCGGCCCCGGGGGGGGATCTGACGTGTCTCACTTTTTATTTTTTTTTTTATTTTCATGTTCTTGTCATTTCATGTAGGATCCTGACAGCTCAGATCCTGCCTCTCAGAGCTCCTCCCAGCCCCCCGAAACATCTCCACCCTGGGTATACACTTCTCTCTTGTGCTTTTCATCAATACATTTTACTGCTGCAATCTGCTATAACTTGTGTCCCGCGACCTTCCCCCTGCGCGACCTTCCCCCTGCGCGACCTTCCCCCTGCGCGACCTTCCCCCTGCGCGACCTTCCCCCTGCGCGACCTTCCCCCTGCGCGACTTCCCCCTGCGCGACCTTCCCCCTCCGACCTTCCCCCTGCGCGACCTTGCGCTCTGACTTCATATCCATGTATTGCTGCAATCTGCTATAACTTGTGTCCCCTGCGCTCTGTGACTTCCTATTCCATGTACTGCAATCTGCTATAACTTGTGTTCCCTGCGTGACCTTCCCTGCGCTCTGACTTCATACTCCATGTAATGCTGCATGGCAGGCTCTCTGTAGTGTAATGTCTGCCTAGGTTTGTATCTGCTTCACTATACTTCATCTCCTTTGCTGGCTTCATTGGAGTCTTCGTTTTCCTCGCTCAATTCTGCCTTGCTGTACCGTTCTTTCCTCTCCCTTCATTTCTTTTGGGTTTTTTTTTTTTTTTTTTTTTTCCCCCTTCCCCCTTCCCTTCCCTTTTTTTTTTTTTTTTTCCCCCTTCCCTTACCTTTTTTCTTTTTTTTTTTTCCCCTTCCCTTACCTTTTTTTTTTTTTTTTTCCCCCTTCCCCCTTTTTTTTTTTTTTTTTTTTTCTCCCCTTCCCTTCCCTTCCCTTTTTTTTTTTTTTTTCCCCCTTCCCTTTTTTCTTTTTTTTCCCCCTTCCCTTTTTTCTTTTTTTTTTCCCCTTCCCTTTTCTTCTTTCTTTTTTTTTCCCCCCTTCCCTTTTTCTCTCCCTTCTTTTTTTTTTTTTTTCCCTTTTTCCCCTTCCCTTCCCTTCCCTTTTTTCTTTTTTTTTTTTTTCCCCCCTTCCCTTCTCTTTTCTCCCTTCCCTTCCCTTTTTTTTTTTTTTCCCCCCTTCCCTTTTTTTCTTTTTTTTTCCCCTTTTTTTCTCCCTTCCCTTCCCTTTTTTTTTCCCTTCCTTCCCCCCTTTTTTTCTCCCTTCCCTTTTTTTTTCTCCCTTCCCTTCCCCTTTTTTTCTCCCTTCCCTTCCCTTTTTTTTCCCTTCCCTTTTTTCTTCTTTTTCTTTTCCCTTCCCTTTTTTCTTTTTTTCTTTTTCTTTTCCCTTCCCTTCCCTTCCCTTTTTTTTTTTTCCCTTTTTCTTTTCCCTTCCCTTCCCTTTTTTTTTTCTCCCTTTTTTTCTCCCTTCCCTTCCCTTTTTTTTTTCCCTTCCCTTTTTTTTTCTTTACTTTTTTTTTTTCTTCCCCTTTTTTTTCCCTTCCCTTCCCATTCCTTTTTTTTTCCCTTCCCTTCCCTTTTTTTTTTTCTCCCTTCCCTTCCCTTTTTTTTTTTTTTTTTTCTTTTTCTTTTTCTTTTTTTTTTCCCTTTCCCCCTCTTTTTCTTTTTCCCTTCCCTTTTTTTTTCCTTTCCCTTCCCCTTTTTTTTTCTCCCTTCCCTTTTTTTTTTTTTCCCTTCCCTTTTTTTTCTCCCTTTTTTTCCCTTCCATCTTCTTAATAATTACCGTATTTCCAAATACCAGCCCTCAAGAGCCGACCTATTTTAGCATTGTTGTGGCATTGCCTTGTTGTGTTTGGCGATGAGCTGCACATGTGTGGCTCCGTGTACACATACAGAAAAGTAGTGGCAGGCAGGTAGATGCATCTGTCGAGGGACACGCACAGGTCTTTTTCTATCTAAAAAAAAAAAAAAAACAAAAAAAAAAAAAACCCAAACGTGCTGCTTAGACGTGAATACAGCCTCGTTGTCTGAGGAAGAGATCATGGCGTCATTTGGCCAGCTCTTTGAATGCAAAGATCCCCCTCATTGGCTGAAGTATTGATAGAATGAGGTTACATTCAGGAAGTACCGAGCCCCCCCAGTAAGTACACCTGTCAGTGCAGGTCCAGCTTGGCCCCAACACACTATTTAACCACCTCCCGTCTGGCCGTTGTATATAAACTGCCGGACGGTGGCAGTGCAGAGGTGGGTGGCCATTTATAAATGGCCTCCCCTGCCCCCTGCTTGTGCACACTCCCTGGGAGCGCACAGCACCGCAATCCAGTGCCCGCTGTGTCCTCCGGACACAATGGAACACCGATCGTCGTGAGGTCCCTCTGTGCGAGGTCCCGATCATGTGATCACTGATTGGCCAATTAGTGATCACATGCAGAGTAGTAAGCAAGATGTCACATTGCTTACTATGTGTGAAATCTGTGAATGATCACAGAGATCACATGGTACAGGGCTATTCACAACAGCCTTGTACCATGTGACAAGCTGTGACCAATCACAGCTCTCACAGTATTTTTCAATGGCTGCAAGAATGCAGCCAGAGAGAAGGAGAAATGATTGCTTTTGCAACCTTTATGGGTGTAAAAGCAATCAGTGTAAAAAAAAAAAAAAAAAAAAAATTCATCACCCCCCCACAAGTTGTACAGTGTTACCATGGTGACACTGTACTGCTAGTCTGACTGTATGTAAAAAAAAAATAATAAAAAATGAAATAAAAAAAAGTTTAAAAATTATTATTTTTGTTATAAAAATTATTATTTTTGGTTAAATAATTTAGGATATATATATATATATATATATATATATATATATTTATTTTATATTTTATTTTTTTATACTAAAAATACTAAAAATATAACTGAATACATTTTGGCCGAGATTTATGATGAAATATTATTTATTTGCAAAATTTTATAAGAAAAACACTTTTTTTCAAAATTTTTGGACTTTTTAATTTACATAGCAAAAAAAAAAATAAAAATCCCAACGGTGAATAAATACCACCAAAATAAAGTTTTTATCTGTCTAAAAAAAAAAAAATGCTAAAAATTTCATATGGGTACAGTGTTGCATGACCGCGCAATTGTCATTCAAAGTGCGCTGAAAGCTGAAAATTGGCACAGGAAGTGGGTGAAAGTGTCGGACTGAAGGGGTTAATGGGACATTGAAAATGTGGAGATCCACTTTAACGTACCCCCCCCAAACTGTAACCTTGTACTTGGTGGTCCCTGAGGACTGGTTTGGAATACATTTTTACTTTTTATCACGTTCTGTCCGCTCACTTCACTCTCTACTGTCCTTCAAGCCGGAACCGACCGAAGAAGACATCGAGAAGAACCCGGAGCTAAAGAAACTTCAGATCTATGGTGCGGGTCCAAAAATGATGGGGCTTGGCCTGATGGCGAAAGACAAAAACCTGCGCAAGAAAGGTAAGAACGGGAGAGAATTCACCGCTTGACGAGCGCCCTCTGGGTACAGGGCGGCCGCTGTGTGCAGGATCACGTGTATGTATACATGACTCTGTACTTGCTGGTAGGACACGTGTGAGCGCCGCTTCTACTGTGAAGCCGATCTGCTGGTGCCGGCCAATGGATGACCAACGGCACCCGCTGATTGGCAAGGGGAGAGAGCGAACACAACTCTGCCTATGTAAACAAGGATGAGCTTTGTCCTATCAGCGGCCATGTGCTGGATTTTGTTTCCCTGAAAAACAGGGAATAAGAACCAGCACATTCCTTAGTAAAAACACCACATAGTACACATCAACACTGGTGAGGCACGCGGTTCACCCTTTCATCGCCCTAGATGTGTAACCCCTCCCCTGCCAGTGTCGTCAGTATATTTTTAGCACCAATCACTGCATTCGTGTCGCTGGTTCCCACAAAGCGTCAAATTGTCCGCCACAATATCGCAGTCCCGCTAAAGGTTACTAGTATTAAAAAAAAAAAAAAAAAATTGTGTGCGTGCACGCGCGCGCAAGTGAAACTCGAAAAATGAGAATATGGTACAAAAGTTCATTTATTTCAGTGCAGCAACTTACAAGGTGACACTAATATATGAGACTCATTCCATGCAAAGCAAGATAGTTCAAGCCGTGATTTGTCATCATTGTGATGATTATGGCTTACAGCTCATGAAAACCCCAAATCCACAATCTCAGAAAATGAGAATATTCCATGCAATCAATGAAACACGGATTGTACATAGAACAATATCGCACCTCTGAAAAGTAGAAGCTGCATATGTACTCAGTACTTGGTTGGGGCCCCTTTTGCAGCAATTACTGCCTCAATGCGGCGTGGCATGGAAGCTATCAGCCTGTGGCACTGCTGAGGTGTTATGGAAGACCAGGATGCTTCAATAGCGGCCTTCAGCTCTTCTGCATTGTTCGGTCTCATGTCTCTCATCTTTCTCTCGGCAATGCCCCATAGATTCTCTATGGGGTTCAGGTCAGGCGAGTTTGCTGGCCAATCAAGCACAGTAATCCCACGGTCATTGAACCAGGTTTTGGTGGTTTTGGCAGTGTGGGCGGAGCCAAGTCCTGCTGGAAAATGAAGTCAGCATCCCCATAAAGCTGGTCTGCGGAAGGAAGCATGAAGTGCTCCAAAATCTCCTGGTAGACGGCTGCGTTGTCCCTGGACTTAATGAAGCACAGTGGGCCAACACCAGCAGATGACATGGCTCCCCAAATCAACACAGACTGTGGAAACTTCACACTGGACTTCAAGCATCTTGCAGTGTGTGCTTCTCCATTCTTCCTCCATACTCGGGGTCCTTGTGCCTCTCCATTCTTCCTCCATACTCGGGGTCCTTGGGCCACTCCATTCTTCCTCCATACTCGGGGTCCTAGGGCCTCTCCATTCTTCCTCCATACTCGGGGTCCTTGGGCCTCTCCATTCTTCCTCCATACTCGGGGTCCTTGGGCCTCTCCATTCTTCCTCCACACTCGGGGTCCTCGGGCCTCTCCATTCTTCCTCCATACTCGGGGTCCTCGGGCCTCTCCATTCTTCCTCCACACTCGGGGTCCTCGGGCCCTCTCCATTCTTCCTCCACACTCGGGCTCCTTGGGCCTCTCCATTCTTCCTCTATACTCGGGCTCCTTGGGCCTCTCCATTCTTCCTCCATACTCGGGCTCCTTGGGCCTCTCCATTCTTCCTCCATACTCGGGCTCCTTGGGCCTCTCCATTCTTCCTCCATACTCGGGCTCCTTGGTTTTCCAAGTGAGATGCAAAAGTTGCTCTCATCAGAAAAGAGGACTTTGGACCACTGAGCAACAGACCAGATCTGTTTTTCTTTAGCCCAGGTAAGACGCTTCTGACGTTGTTTGTTGTTCATGAGCGGCTTGACAAGAGGAATACGACATTTGAAGCCCATTTCCAGGATCCGTCTGTGTGTGGTGGCTCTTGATGCACTGACTCCAGCCTCAGTCCATTCCTTGTGAAAGTCCCCAACACTTCTGAATGGCCTTTTCCTGACAATCCTCTCCATGCTGTGGTCATCCCTGCTGCTTATGCACCTTTTTCTTCCACGCTTTTCCCTTCCACATAACTTTCTATTAATGTGCTTTGATACAGCACTTTGGGAACATCCAACTTCTTCTGCAATTCCCTTTTGAGGCTTTCCCTCCTTATGGAGGGTGTCAGTGATGGTGTCGGGTCAGCAGTCTGTCCCATGATTGTGATTCCTACTGAACCAGACTGAGAGACCATTTAAAGGCTCAGGAACCCTTTGCAGGTGTTATGGTTGAATGAGCTGATTAGAGTGGGACACTTTGAGCCGAGATTATTCCACCTTTTCACAATATTCTCATTTTCTGAGATTGTGGATTTGGGGTTTTCATGAGCTGTAAACCATAATCATCACAATGATGACAAATCACGGCTTGAACTATCTTGCTTTGTATGTAATGAGTCTCATATATTAGTTTCACCTTTTAAGTTGCTGCACTCAAATCAATGAACTTTTGCACCATATTCTAATTTTTTCGAGTTTCCCCTGTATATACACACACTAATATATATATATATATATATATATATATATATATATATATATATATATATATATTATTTTTTTTTTTTAACCACACACACCAATATAAATATATATATATATATATAGTGTGTGTGGTTAAGAAAAAAAATAATATAAATATATATTTGGTCTAAATTTTATGAAGAAAATAGTTTTGTTTTTTTTTTGGGTTTTTTTTTTAGTTTTTTTATTTATTATATTTTTTAAAGCTTAAAGATTAATTGTAATTTTTTTTTTTTTTATTTTCCAAAAGGTTTTTTTTTTTTTTTTTTTTTTTTTTTTTCAATATAGTGCAAAAAAAACCCAGCGGTGATCAAATATCACCAAAGAAAACTTTATTTGTGGGGGGGAAAAAAAAACAAACTTTATTTGGTGTACAGCATTGCATGAACGCAGTGCCGTACAGCAAAAAATGGCCTGGTCAGGATGACAGGGACGGGACGGGACGGGGGGGGGGGGGGGGATGTAAAATCTTCCAGAGAATATTTTGAACCTGAATTTCAAAATAAAGAGGGGAGAAAAAAAAAACCCATTGTGTGACGAGACGCAATCTGTTTCAGAAGGAGATATCCCAGAATGCCCCCCAACACTGGTGGTGAAGGAGGAGGTTGGAGAGGTCGAGGAGAGCAGACTGTACATAAAGCGGGAACGATCGCTCAGTCCTGAACCCTGCACAAAGATGACCATGAGACTGCGTCGGAGCACCAGCAGCGCCCAGTTTGTAAGTACGGCCCCACCCTTTACTGTCGCTGGTTGTGCTTCCCCTTCGTGCAGCTGCTGATCGTCGGATCCTTTCCCCGGATTTAGGTGGATTCCTACGTCTGCCGCATCTGTTCCCGCGGGGATGACGATGAGAAGTTATTACTGTGTGACGGCTGTGATGACAACTACCACACGTTCTGCCTGTTACCCCCACTTCCTGAACCCCCAAAAGGCATCTGGCATTGTCCCAAATGTGTCATGGCCGTAAGTAACACCGTGTGTGTGTGTGTGGGGGGTATATTGGAAGGGGAAGTGATCTTCTGCTAGAAGATGCCCCAATCGGCAACAGCACAGCCATCCAGAGCAGTGTGAGTACAGTGAAGCACACACACTGCCCCCCAGTAAGAGAGAGCGCCCCCCAGTAAGAGAGCGCCCCCCAGTAGAGAGAGCGCCCCCCAGTAAGTAAGTAGAGAGAGCCCCCCCAGTAAGAGAGAGCGCCCCCCAGTAAGAGAGAGCGCCCCCCAGTAAGAGAGAGCGCCCCCCCGTAAGAGAGCGCGCCCCCCCCCCCCCGTAAGAGAGCGCGCCCCCCAGTAAGAGAGCGAGCCCCCCCTCCCCCCAGTAAGAGAGCGAGCCCCCCTCCCCCCAGTAAGAGAGCGAGCCCCCCCCCCCAGTAAGAGAGCGAGCCCGCCCTCCCCCCCCCAGTGGCAAGAGAGACCGCCCCCCTAGAATACTACTCCCAGCACACAGGTAACCCTTTGATCTCCCCAGATGTTAACAATCTTCCTCCCTGTCTGCTCAGGCACACTGCACAGCACAAGGCTGTAAAAGCAATCATTTCTCCTTCTCTCTGGCTGCATTCCTGCAGTCATTGAGAAAATACTGTGTGATCTGTGATTGGTCATAGCTTGTCACATGGTACAAGGCTGTTGTGAATGGCCCTGTACCATGTGATCTCTGTGATCATTCACAGATTTCACATGTAGTAAGTAATGATGTCACAAGTGACATCTTGCTTACTACTCTGCATGTGATCACTGATTGGCCAATCAGTGATCACATGATCAGGACCTCACAAACATCCTCATGGGACTTGTAGTTCCAACATTTGGAGTGCCGCCAGTTTGACACCCGAGCTGCAGGGTGTTTGCTTTCAGAAAATATACTGTCTCGGGGAGAGGGGGGGGGGTTATTAATCTTCAAGCCTAAAAAAAAAAAAATAATAATAAAAAGTCTGTAAAGGGCGCATGCTCGTGTCCTGTCTCAGCTGTTTACAAAACATTTGTAGTTCAAGTTTTTTTTTTTTTTTTTTTTTTAAATTCTGGTACTTTTTTGGCCACCTGATGACGAGTTGGAATTCCCTGCAAGGATCAGCGATCGTTCCCTGTGTGTGCCGGCATTGGGGAGTCTCTTCATCCTGATCCCACTTCTTTCTCCTGCAGGAATGTAAACGTCCGCCGGAAGCCTTTGGGTTTGAACAGGCGACGCGGGAGTACACCCTGCAGAGTTTCGGCGAGATGGCGGATTCCTTTAAGGCAGATTATTTCAATATGCCAGTTCATGTGAGTGGCCTACATTTTGGTGTGCTAACTTTTTTTTTTTGTTGGTTCTCTCTTTCTCTCCCTGTCAACATGCTGTGTTTTTTTTTTTTTTTTTTTTTTAATTTTTTTTTTTTGTTTAAATAAAATAAATTATTTATATATATATATATATATATATATATATATATATATATATATAATATATATATTATTATTATATATTTATTATATATATATGGTATTTAAAATAAAAAAAATGTGTGTATGTGTGTATATATTAATATATATATATAATATATATATATGTGTGTGTGTGTGTGTGTGTGTGTGTGTGTGTATGTGTATATTATATATATATATATATATATATATATATATATATTTTTTTTTTTTTTTTTTTATTTTTTCCATTTATTTTTTTGTATGGTTTTTAAATCAAAAGAAAATCAGCATGTTCGAATAAAAAAAAAAAAAAAGTTTATATATATATATATATATATATATATATATTTTTTTTTTTTTTTTTTTTTTTTTTTTTCGAACATGCTGATTTTCTTTTGGTTTAAAAACCAATACAAAAAAATTTATATATATATATATATAAATGTGTATGTGTATATTTTATTAAAAACAAATATATATGTATATAACAAATTCATTTTTTTTTTTTTTTTGCCAACATGCTGATTTTTCTTTTGGTTTTAAAAAAAAAAAAATACAAAATTAAATACATAATGAATTTTTTTTTTTTTTTTAAATAAAAATGATGTGTATATGTGTATATATACACACACACGCACATTTACCTCGGATTACAAATTTAATGCGTTCTCCGGGCCTTTTCGTATTGCGAAAAATTCGTAAATTGAAACGCAGTTTCCCATAGGAATGCATTGAAAACCAATTAATCCGTTCCGGAGGTCAGAAAAAAGTGAAAAAAAAAAAAAAGTCTTGTATCCATTCAAAACTTTTATAAAGTGCACTTTAAAGGCATCAATACTGTACAGGGACGTGATTAAAAACAAATATTTGTAAATGCGCTGAAAAACCATGAATTCGTTCATTGTTGCGAAAAAATTTGTAAACCGAGGCATTCTTTCCAATGGATTTTCATTTGTAAACCAAAAAAAAAAAAAAAAAATATAAATATATATATATATATATATATATATATATATATATATATATATATATATATATATATATATATATATATAAATAAATATATTTTTTTTAATAAATCTAAAAGTAAATATATTTAATATAAACATAAATATGTTATGTGTGTGTCTTGAATATAAAAATTTTGGGAAACTGTTTTAGTTCCGCTTCAAAGCCTATACATTTTTTACTTTTTTTTTTCTTCTAACTGTAAAATTGTTTAGGCTTTAATTATATATATATATATATATATATATATATATATATATATATATATATATATATATATATATATATATTATATTTATTTATTTATTTATTTATTTATTTATTTTTTTTTTTTGAGTGTGGCTGTTATTCACAAGAAGCCTTCAATATAACGATTTTGGGAAACTGTTAAAAATAAATAAATAAAAAGTTCAACAGTTTTTTTTTTTTTTTTTTTTTTTTAAGAACACATTTGTGTAAAAAAATAAATAAAAGGAAAAAAAATGAAATAAATAGGAATAAAAAAAATATTAAAAATGGGGTAATTTTAATGGCTCTGTTAGCAGGATGGTTAAACATTGAACACACAGGGAGGGTCATTGAACCGCCATATGTAGGTTGGTATGTGACGGTGCTCCTTTTCGGTCTCCAGATGGTGCCTACGGAGCTGGTGGAGAAGGAGTTTTGGCGTCTGGTGAACAGCATCGAGGAGGATGTGACGGTGCAGTACGGGGCCGACATTCACTCCAAGGAGTTCGGCAGCGGCTTCCCTATGCTGGACGGGAAATCGGAGCTGACTCCCGAGGAGAAGGTAACGGATGCGGCGCCCCTCCTAAATCTCCGCCTTCTTGTTGGGGATTTGTACGTCTCGTTGCGCTCACCTCGCCCTTTGTTTGCTCCTCAGACGTACGCCACCAGTGGCTGGAACCTGAACGTGATGCCGGTGCTGGAGCAGTCAGTGCTGTGCCACATCAACGCCGACATTTCCGGCATGAAGGTGCCGTGGCTGTACGTGGGAATGGTGTTCTCCGCTTTTTGTTGGCACATCGAAGATCACTGGAGCTATTCCATCAACTATCTTCACTGGTCAGTATGTCGGGTCTGGACGATCCATCAACTCTACTACGCCTGCTTATAGTCAGCGGAAGGAGAGTTCCCCTGGGGACAACCCAAAATTTGAGCTGTCCCTAGAATAGTAATACGAGAAAAAAAAAAAACGTTTTTTGCCCATTGGAATATAAAAAACAAGAAAAAACCTTTTTTGCTCATAGGAATAAAAAAAAAAAAAAAAAAGTTTGTTGCCCATTAAAATGAAAAACCAAAAAAACATGGTTTGCCCATAGGAATAAAAAAAATAAAATAAAAATAAAGGTTTTTTAGCCCATAGGATTATGGGCAAAAAAAAGAAAAAAAACTTTTTGCCCAAAGGAATAAAAAAACGTTTATTGCTCATTGCAATTTTTGGAGTTTTTTTTTTTGCCCATAGAAATTAAAAAAAAAAAAAAAAAAAAAAACTTATTTTGCCCATTTGAATAAAAAAACAAAGTTTTTCCGCTTATAGGAATAAAAGAAAATACCTTTTTTGCCCTTAGGAATAAAAAAAGATTTTTTTTGGCGATAGGATTATGGGCAAAAAAAGAAAAAAAAACATTTTTTGCCCAAAGGAATAAAAAAAAAAAAGTTTATTGCTCAATAGAATAAAAAACAAATTTTTTTTTTTTTGCCCATAGAAATTAAAAAAACAAACTTATTTTGCCCATTAAAATAAAACCAAAAAAAAAAGTTTGTTGCCCATTGGAATGAAAAACAAAAACCTGGTTTGCCCATAGGAATAAAAAAAAATAAAATAAAAATAAAGGTTTTTTAGCCCATAGGATTATGGGCAAAAAAAAAAAAAAAACTTTTTGCCCAAAGGAATAAAAAAAACGTTTATTGCTCATTGCAATAAAAAACAGAGTTGTTTTTTTTTTTGCCCATAGAAATTTAAAAAAAATTAAAAAAAAAAAAACGTATTTTGTCCATTAGAATAAATAACAAAAGTTTTTGCCCATAGGAATAAAAAAAAAAAAAAAAGAAACCGTATTTTGGCCATTTGAATAAAACACATTAAAGTTTTTTTGCTTATAGGAATAAAAGAAAAAAAAAAAAGTTTTTTTTGCCCATAGGATTATGGGCAAAAAAAAGAAAAAAACTTTTTTGACCATTCGAATGAAAAACAAACAAAACTTTTTTTGCCCATAGGGATAAAAAAAAAACAAAAACTTGTAGTGCATTCTTGCCGCGTTATTGATGCGTTTTGCATTTAAAATCTGCCTAGCAACAAGAAAAAAATACAACCTGCAAAACGCGTCAAAAATGCAACACAAAGCGCAATGCAGAGACGCATCAAACGCAACCTGCATAGGCGTGCACCCAGACTCGAGGAGATTCACCCTCTCCATTCATCCTGTTTTTTTCTATTATGATTGAAAGCAAAAGATTAATCCCACATTTTGGGTTGTCCCCAGAAAAGTAACAGAGGGGAAATCTTTCTATGGGGACACTGGTTTGGGAGACCTTGAATTTCTCATTTGCAGGGGATTTCCTCACTTCCTGTTTGGCCATGCGACAGACAGGAAGTGAAGGCAAATCTCTGCAGAGGGACACAGATGGCGAAAAAAGTCTTGACGGGTTTTTATCATCCCTCGCTCTATCCAAAATTGGAGGGGGGGTTGCCTGTAGTTCTACTTTGCAGGGGTTTCCTCTCACTTCCTGTATTGACTATGGGACAGGAAGTGAAGATAAAGCTCCCCAAAAAAAACTGAGTTTTTTTGCCCATAGAAAACAAAAATGCCTTTTTTTGCCCATAGCAAAAAAAATTGCCTTTTTTTGCCCATAGAAAACAAAAATGCCTTTTTTTGCCCATAGCAAAAAAAAATGCCTTTTTTTTTGCCCATAGAAAACAAAAATGCCTTTTTTTTGCCCATAGCAAAAAAAATGCCTTTTTTTGCCCATAGAAAACAAAAAATGCCTTTTTTTGCCCATAGCAAAAAAAAATGCCTTTTTTTTGCCCATAGAAAACAAAAATGCCTTTTTTTGCCCATAGCAAAAAAAATATGCCTTTTTTTGCCCATAGAAAACAAAAATGCCTTTTTTTGCCCATAGCAAAAAAAAATGCCTTTTTTTTTGCCCATAGAAAACAAAAATGCCTTTTTTTGCCCATAGCAAAAAAAATGCCTTTTTTTTGCCCATAGAAAACAAAAATGCCTTTTTTTGCCCATAGCAAAAAAAATGCCTTTTTTTGCCCATAAAAAACAAAAATGCCTTTTTTTGCCCATAGCAAAAAAAATGCCTTTTTTTGCCCATAGAAAACAAAAATGCCTTTTTTTTGCCCATAGCAAAAAAAAAATGCCTTTTTTTTTGCCCATAGCAAAAAAAAAATGCCTTTTTTTTGCCCGTAGAAAACAAAAATGCCTTTTTTTTGCCCATAGAAAAACAAAAAATGCCTTTTTTTTGCCCATAGCAAAAAAAATGCCTTTTTTTTTGCCCATAGCACAAAAAAAATGCCTTTTTTTTTTGCCCATAGCACAAAAAAAAATGCCTTTTTTTTTTGCCCATAGAAAACAAAAATGCCTTTTTTTTTGCCCATAGAAAACAAAAATGCCTTTTTTTTTTTTTTTTTTTGCCCATAGAAAACAAAAATGCCTTTTTTTTTTTTTTTGCCCCATAGCAAAAAAAATGCCTTTTTTTTGCCCATAGCAAAAAAAAAAAATGCCTTTTTTTTTTGCCCATAGAAAACAAAAATGCCTTTTTTTTTTGTGCCATAGAAAACAAAAATGCCTTTTTTTGCCCATAGAAAACAAAAATGCCTTTTTTTGCCCATAGCAAAAAAAAATGCCTTTTTTGCCCGTAGAAAAACAAAAATGCCTTTTTTTTTTTTTTTTTTGTTTTTTTTGTTTTTTTTGTTTTTTTTTTTTTGTTTTTTTGTTTTTTTGCCCGTAGAAAAACAAAAAAACGCCGTTATTTTTATTTATTTTTTTGCCCATGGGCATAAAAAAAAAGCTAAAAAAAAAAACTTTGCAATCCCTTTGAAGAATGAATGGCAGATCTGCACAGGATCATCGCGGTTTTGGTTACAGATGCAGCAACAGTGCAATTTTTTTTTTTTCTTTTTCTATATCATCTGTCCTGCACCCGCACAAGTGTGACCGCAGCCAGAATTCAAGAAGAAGCATGCAGCCAGGGAGGTGCCGGCACAGGACTAGTGGCCCGTCATGTAGAGTGAATCCAGTAGGGGGCGTTGTATTTGGGACGTGGTGTACTCATGCCGTTCTATTGCCCATGTGCAGGGGTGAACCCAAGACCTGGTACGGGGTGCCATCCTCATCCGCCGAACAGCTTGAAGGGGTCATGAAGAAGCTGACACCGGAGCTCTTTGACAGCCAACCAGATCTGCTGCACCAGTTGGTGACGCTGATGAACCCCAACACACTCATGTCACACGGCGTTCCGGTCAGTTCTGCTTCGTAGTTTTCCTGATATTTTGGGGTGATCTGTGTGTCACTGAAGGTACCCCAATGTGTGTCGTCCTCTCACCCTGGTGCACTCTGACCTGCGTTCATCTTATGCTGGTTTTATCCATTTTTATATATTTTTTTTAGGTTGTTCGCACCAACCAATGTGCCGGCGAGTTTGTCATCACCTTCCCACGAGCCTATCACAGCGGCTTCAACCAGGGATACAACTTTGCTGAGGCCGTCAACTTCTGCACCGCTGATTGGGTGAGTCCGAGGATTTCCCATCGATTTATATCGTGATTTTATGGAGCGATCTGCTGATTGTTGCTGCTTTTTAGGCCCCGTTCACACCGAACCAATTTGTAGTGCAAAACTCCAAAAATCAATTCTCTACGGAGATGGTTATATCTCTACCGCAGGTCACCTGAAGACACAAGTTCTGGAGATTTTTTTCTTTTTTTCTTTCATCTCCTTTCTTTCTTTCCTTCTCTCTTTTCTTTCTTTTTTTTTTCTCTCTTTTCTTTCTTTTTTTTTTTTCTCTCTTCTTCTTTCTTTTTTTTCTCTCTTTTCTTTCTTTTTTCTTTTTTCTTTCTTTCTTTCTTTCTTTCTCTCGCTTTCTTTCTTCTTCTTTTTTTCTTTCTCGCTTTCTTTCTTTCCCCCCTCTCTTTCTTTCTTTCTCTCTTTTCTCTTTTTTTCTTTCTCTTTGCTTTTCTTTCTTTTCTTTTTCTCTTTCTGTTTCTCTTTCTTTCCTCTTCTCTTTCTCTTTCTTGCTTTCTTTCTTTCTCGCTTTTTTCGCTTTCTTCTTTCTCCCTTTTTTCCGCTTTCTTTCTTTCGCTTTTTCTTCGCTTTCTTTCTTTCTCTTTTCGCTTTTTTTTTTTTACCCGCTTTCTTTCTTTCTCTTTCTCTTTTTTTCGCTCGCTTTTTTCTTTCGCTTTTTTCGCTTTCATTCTTTCGCTTTCCTCTTTTTCGCTTTCTTTCTTTCTCTTTCGCTTTTTTCGCTTTCTTTCTTTCTCTTTCGCTTTTTTCGCTTTTTCTTTCTTTCTCTTTCGCTTTTTCGCTTTCTTTCTTTCTCTTTCGCTTTTTCGCTTTCTTTCTTTCTCTTTCGCTTTTTTTCGCTTTCTTTCTTTCTCTTTCGCTTTTTTCTTTCGCTTTCTTTCCTTCTCTTTCGCTTTTTCGCTTTCTTTCTTTCGCTTTTTCGCTTTCCCACCCCCCTCGCTTTTTCGCTTTCTTTCTTTCGCTTTTCTCCCCTTTCTTTTCTTCTTTTCTTCCCCCCCCGCTTTCTTTCTTTCGCTTTTTCCTTCGCCTTTCTTTCTTTCGCTTTTTCCCCCGCTTTCTTTTTTTCGCCCTTTTCTTTCTTTTCCTTTTTCCTCTCCTTTCGCTTTTTCGCTCTTCTCTTTCGCTTCTTTCCGCTTTTTTTTTCCCTTTTTTTTTTTCGCTTTCTTTCTTTCGCTTTTTCTTTCGACGCACTTTCTTTCTCTTCCCGCTTTTTTTTTCACCCTTTTCGCTTTCTTTCTCTTTCGCTTTTTCCTTCCTTTCTTTCTCACTCTTTCGCTTTTTTCGCTTTCTTTCTTTCTCTTTCGCTTTTTTCGCTTTCTTTCTTTCTCTTCTTTCCCGCTTTCCTTCTTTCTTTCGCTTCTTTCGCTTTCTTTCTCTCCTTTCCCTTTTTCGCTTTCTTTTTTCGCTTTTTCTTTCCTCGCTTCTTTTTCGCTCTCTTTCGCTTTTTCGCTCTTTCTTTCGCTCTTTTCGCTTTTTCGCTTTCGCTTTTTCGCTTTCTTTCTTTCGCTTTTTCTTCCTCGCTTTCTTTCTTTCGCTTTTTTCTTTCGCTTTCTTTCTTTCGCTTTTTTCTTTCGCTTTCTTTCTTTCGCTTTTTCTTTCGCTTTCTTTTCTTTTCGCTTTTTTCGCTTTCTTTCTTTCTTTCGCTTTTTCGCTTTCTTTCTTTCGCTTTCGCTCTCTCTCTCTCTCTCTCTCTCTCTCTCTCTCTCTCTCTCTCCCCCTCTCCTCTCTTCTCTTCTCTCTCTCTCGCTCTCTCTCTCTCTCTCTCTCTCTCTCTCTCTCCCCCTCCCCCCCCCCCCCCCTCCTTGTTTTTTTTCTTCTTGTGTTTTTTTTCTTCTTGTGTTTTTTCTTTGTTTGGGGGATGTGGATGGTGCGGTTCATCTCTACCTGTTCTAGATGTTGCCTATATCCGTGATTGTCTTCCCGAGATCTGTACAGTCTGTGTGTGTTGGGGGATGGGCGGTGTTATATCACATTCCGTTTTAATGTTTGTTTGTTTTTTTTGTTTTTTTGGATGATCTGTTATATAATTTTTCTTCAAAATAAAAGCTCATTTGTGGTGCATTATCTGACAACGTTTCCTTCTTTCTACTTTCAGCTCCCAGCAGGAAGAAAATGTATCGAGCATTACCGCCGCCTGCGCAGATACTGCGTCTTCTCCCACGAAGAGCTCATTTGCAAGATGGCCGCGTGCCCGGAAAGACTGGACCTGAGCCTGGCCCGCGGCCGTCCACAAGGAGATGCTCTTGTTGGTGCAGGAGGAGCGCAGGTTGCGGAAAGCCTTGATGGAGAGGGGGGTCTCCGAAGCGGAGCGGGAAGCCTTCGAGCTCCTCCCGGATGACGAAAGACAGTGTCAGAAGTGCAAGACCACCTGCTTCCTGTCTGCCTTGGCCTGTTACAGCTGCCCTCAGGGCCTGGTGTGCCTGTATCACATCGATGATTTGTGTCAGTGCCCGCCTTCCCGACAGTATCTCAGGTGTGTGCTGCGTCCTCCCCAAGTCTGGTGTCAGTGCGCGCCGCATTGCCCAATGTAGCCGCAGAGTCAGAAGGCTTTGGGATCTCCAGGGTTTGTGTGAGCGAGGGTTCAGGATTTGTGCCTTCACCTGACCGTCACCCCTGTAGAAGCTGCTTCCGTTCAAAACCCGTGGACCTGCATCTGCCGGCTTCGGAAAATGCCGCTCGCTTGGCTGTAACGCCAACTCCCTACTGTCAAAATTTTCACCCCGAACAAGGAAATTTGAGGTTTTTATGTGCTGATGACTACGGATGCGCTGTTATCGGAGTCAGTAGTAAGCATTTTCATGAGCGCTCATGAAAATGCTCCCAATGCCTGGAACCGATAATTTGCGGTGCAATTTTATGCCGATACAAAATGTATGGAGGCCAATGGTGGTGCAAAGAATAGCATATGGTTTCAACAGGAATGCGTCTGTTAAAAACGCATGCGGTTTTCCCTACTGCTCCTCCTGGTGCGAACCTGGGCTTGTTATAGCTGGCCATCTCCCAGGTAGCTTGGCGGCACACCTGTGCGCTGTGGCCATCTCCCAGGTAGCTTGCCGGCGCGCTGTGGCCATCTCCCAGGTAGCTTGCCGGCGCGCTGTGGCCATCTCCCAGGTAGCTTGCCGGCGCGCTGTGGCCATCTCCCAGGTAGCTTGCCGCACGCCCCGCAGGAGAAGCCCCTCTTACTGGTTATCTCCCAGGTAGCTTGCCGGTGCGCCCGCTCGCTGGCCTTGTCCCAGGTAGCTTGCCGGCGCACACACTTGTTCGTCTTCTCCCAGGTGGAACGCCTGCTTCCTGGTCTTCTCCCAGGTGGAACGCCTGCTTCCTGGTCTTCCTCCCAGGTGGAACGCCTGCTTCCTGGTCTTCTCCCAGGTGGAACGCCTGCTTCCTGGTCTTCTCCCAGGTGGAAAACGCCTGCTTCCTGGTCTTCCTCCCAGGTGGAACGCCTGCTTCCTGGTCTTCTCCCAGGTGGAACGCCTGCTTCCTGGTCTTCTCCCAGGTGGAACGCCTGCTTCCTGGTCTTCTCCCAGGTGGAAAACCGCACCCAGGTTCCTGGTCTTCTCCCAGGTGGAACGCCTGCTTCCTGGTCTTCTCCCAGGTGGGTTGGACGCCTGCTTCCTGGTCTTCTCCCAGGTGGTGGAACGCCTGCTTCCTGGTCTTCTCCCAGGTGGAACGCCTGCTTCCTGGTCTTCTCCCAGGTGGAACGCCTGTTCCTGGTCTTCTCCCAGGTGGAACGCCTGCTTCCTGTCTTCTCCCAGGTGGAACGCCTGCTTCCTGGTCTTCTCCCAGGTGGCTTGCCGCGCGACTGCTCGCCGGCCATCTCCAAGGTGACTTGCTTGCCCCGCTTGTTCACCTTCTCCCAGGTGGCGACGCGCACTGCTCACTGGTCTTCCCAGGTGGCGACGCCCTGCTCACTGGCCATCTCCCAGGTAGCTTGCCGGCACACCCGCTTGTTCACCTCCGAGGTGGCGCGCCTGCTCGCTTGCCGCCATTCCCAGGTAGCTTGCCGGTGTGCCCACTTGCTGGTCGTCTCCCAGTAGCTTGCCTGCTCCCATGCTGGCCGTCTCCCAGGTAGCTTGCCTGCTCCCATGCTGGCCGTCTCCCAGGTAGCTTGCCTGCTCCCATGCTGGCCGTCTCCTAGGTAGCTTGCCAGCACGCCCACTCGCTAGCCTTCTAGGTGGTGCGCCCGCTCGCTGGCCATCTCCAAGGTAGCTTGCCTTCGCACCCGCTTGTTCACCTTCTCCCAGGTAGCTTGTGCGTGTTTTTTGAAACCGAAATCTCTGTAGGAATCCGTGCTCGCCGTCTGTCTCTGTGCCGTGTTTTGGTGTTTGCCTGGATGTAGTTATCACAATTTTTATCGTTTGTCGAATTTCAGGTATCGTTACACCCTGGACGAACTTCCAGCCATGTTACACAAGTTAAAAGGTCGAGCTGAGTCCTTCGACACCTGGGCAAGTAAAGTGCGGCGTGCTCTGGAGTTCCAAGATGGCGGCAAGACAGGTAGAGACTCCCGGCCTTTTTTTGTTTTTGTTTTCTTTGATCTGTTTTGTAATTGTTCTCAATTTTCGTTTTTTTTCCTCAGAGCTCGAACATCTGCGAGTTTTACAGGCCGAGGCTGCAGAGAAGAAATTTGCACAGAATGATTTGTTGCAGGAGCTGAGAAATCTCATCAAAGAAACCGAATCGTGTGTCACCGAGTCCCAGAAACTGCTGGACAAGCCACGCCCAACCAGGTTGGTGGTTTCGGTGTAGGGAAGTGTGAATGTGTGACCGATACTGGAGTGCTGGGTCTTCATTCTAGAGCAGGGGTCTCCAAACTGCGTCCCAGGGCCGATGTGGCCCTGTGCTTGCCTTTTATCTGGTCCTTGGAGCACTGTTCCTCCCACTGACACCAATGACGGGACACTATTCCTCCCACTGATACCAATGATGGGGCACTATTCCTCCCACTGACACCAATGATGGGACACTATTCCTCCCACTGACACCAATGACGGGACACTATTCCTCCCACTGATACCAATGATGGGGCACTATTCCTCCCACTGACACCAATGATGGGGCACTATTCCTCCCCCTGATACCAATGATGGGGCACACTATACCTCCCACTGACACCAATGACGGGACACTATTCCTCCCACTGACACCAATGATGGGGCACTATTCCCCCCACTGATACCAATGATGGGACACTATTCCTCCCACTGACACCAATGATGGGGCACTATTCCTCCCACTGACACCAATGATGGGGCACTATTCCCCCCACTGATACCAATGATGGGGCACTATTCCTCCCACTGACACCAATGATGGGGCACTATTCCTCCCACTGACACCAATGATGGGGCACTATTCCTCCCACTGATACCAATGATGGGACACTATTCCTCCCACTGATACCAATGATGGGGCACTATTCCTCCCACTGACACCAATGATGGGGCACTATTCCTCCCACTGACACCAATGATGGGGCACTATTCCTCCCACTGACACCAATGATGGGGCGCTATTCCTCCCACTGATACCAATGATGGGGCACTATTCCTCCCACTGATAACCAATGATGGGACACTATTCCTCCCACTGACACTAATGATGGGGCACTATTCCTCCCACTGACACCAATGATGGGGCACTATTCCCCTCCTCTGATACCAATGACGGGGCACTATTCCCCCCACTGACACCAATGACGGGACACTATTCCTCCCACTGACACCAATGACGGGACACTATTCCTCCCACTGATACCAATGATGGGGCACTAATTCCTCCCACTGACACCAATGATGGGGCACTATTCCTCCCACTGACGCCAATGATGGGGCACTATTCCTCCCACTGACACCAATGATGGGGCGCTATTCCTCCCACTACTGACACCAATGATGGGGCGCTATTCCTCCCATGACTGATACCAATGATGGGCACTATTCCTCCCACTGACGCCAATGATGGGGCACTATTCCTCCCACTGACGCCAATGATGGGGCACTACTATTCCTCCCACTGACACCAATGATGGGCACTATTCCTCCCACTGACGCCAATGATGGGGCACTATTCCCCCCACTGACGCCAATGATGGGGCACTATTCCCCCCACTGACGCCAATGATGGGGCACCATTCCTCCCACTGACACCAATGATGGGGCACCATTCCTCCTCCCACTGACGCCAATGATGGGGCACTATTCCTCCCACTGACACCAATGATGGGGCACTATTCCTCCCACTGACACCAATGATGGGGCACTATTCCTCCCACTGATACCAATGATGGGGCACTATTCCTCCCACTGACACCAATGATGGGGCACTATTCCTCCCACTGACACCAATGATGGGGCACTATTCCTCCCACTGATACCAAACGATGGGGCACTTCGGTATGAATGTTTTTTGATACGTTTTTCTCCTGTCGGTTTTCTGTAGGAGTAGCACTGCGGTTGTGACTCTGGACAGTTTACATAAGCTCATTCATCGTATCCAAGCTCTTCCCGTGTGTCCTGAATCAGCTGCCAAAGCTGGAGGTAATGCTTCCTGCAGTCTGCTAATATTCAGCAAACTGCGCAGTACAGAGGCGTCATAAAGTTTTTTTTTTTTTTTTTGTTTTTTTTTTTTTTTGTTTTTTTTATTTCTCTCCTTTCTCAGGACCTCTTGGAAAAGGCAAAAGTCTTGCAAGAAGAAGCAAAGAAGTGCTTGCAGTCTCTGCCGGATAGCGCCCCCCAGATGCAGGACATGGTAGAGCGGTGCCGTTCTCTGGGAGTGCTGCCACCGGAAGCCGAGCAGTTGGAGAGGAACATGCGCCAGGGGAGTGTGGCTATCGCGCGGGTTGCGGGCAGCTCTGGTCGCTGGCAGGTCGGGCACGCTTCAGGAATTGCGTTCTCTGCTGCAGGAGGCTGTGGAGGTGGCCGAGAGCCCCGCGGTGGAGAAAGCTCGCAGCGAACTGCAGGATCTGATCTCCATCGCTCTGCGCTGGGAGGAAAAGGCTCAGATGTGCTTGGAGGCCAGGTGATCAGATCTGCGCTCATCAGAACATTCACCACTTCATGTCCAGACGCTTCTCCCCCCCCCCCCCCCCCCCCCCCCTTCTGGCCCGGACGCTTCCCCCCCCCCCCCCCCTTTCTGCCCGGACACGCTTCCCCCCCCCCCCCCCCCCCCCCTTCTGGCCCGGACGCTTCCCCCCCCCCCCCCCCTTCTGGCCCGGACGCTTCCCCCCCCCCCTTCCGGCCCCGAACGCTTCCCCCCCCCCCCCCCCCCCCCCACTTCCGGCCCGGACGCTTCCCCCCCCCCCCCTTCCGGACCCGGACGCTTCCCCCCCCCCCCCCACCCCCTTCCGGCCCGGACGCTTCCCCCCCCCCCCCCCTTCCGGCCCGGACGCTTCCCCCCCCCCCCCCTTTTTCCCCCCCCCCCCCTATCACGGCCCGGACGCTTCCCCCCCCCCCCCCCCCCTTCCCCCGGACGCTTCCCCCCCCCCCCCCCCCGGACGCTTCCCCCCCCCCCCCCCCCCCTTCTGGCCCGGACGCTTCCCCCCCCCCCCCCCCCCCCCCCCCCCCCCCCTTCCGGCCCGGACGCTTCCCCCCCCCCCTTCCGGCCCGGACGCTTCCCCCCCCCCCCCCCCCCCCCCCCCCCTTCGCTTCCCCGCTTCCCCCCCCCCCCCCCCCACCCTTCCGGCCCGGACGCTTCCCCCCCCCCCCCCCCCCCCCCCTCCGTTCCGGCCCGGACGCTTCCCCCCCCCCCCCCCCCTTCCGGCCCGGACGCTTTCCCCCCCCCCCCCCCCCTTCCGGCCGCTTCGCTTCCCCCCCCCCCCCTTCCGGCCCGGACGCTTCCCCCCCCCCCCCTTCTTCCGGCCCGGACGCTCCCCCCCCCCCCCCCCCCCCGGCCCGGGGACGCTTCCCCCCCCCCCCCCTTCCCCGGCCCGGACGCTTCCCCCCCCCTTCCGGCCCGGACGCTTCCCCCCCCCCTTCCGGCCCGGACGCTTCCCCCCCCACCCCCCCCGGACGCTTCCCCCCCCCCCCCCCCTTCCGGTCCCCCCGCTTCCTCCCCTCCCCCCCCCCCCCCCCCCCTTCCGGTCCGCACGCTTCTCTCCCCTCTCCCCCCCCCCCCCCCCCCCCCCTTCCGGTCCGCACGCTTCCCCCCCCCCCCCCCCCCCCCTTCCCCCCCCCCCTTCGGTCCGCACGCTTCTCTCCGCCCGGACATTGCTCTCCCTCCCCCCCCCCCCCCCCCCCCCCCTTCCGGTCCGCACGCTTCTCTCCCCTCCCCCCCCCCCCCCCCCCCCCCCCCCCCCACCCCCCTTCCGGTCCGCACGCTTCCACCCCCCCCTTCCAGTCCAGGCCAGCTTTCAGCGCTGTCACACTTTGAATGACAATTGCGCGGTCATGCAACACTGTACCCATATGAATTTTTTTTAGCATTTTTTTTGAGACAGATAAAACTTTTTTATTTTGGTGGTATTTAATCACTGCTGGGATTTTTATTTTCTTTGCTATATAAATGAAATGTCCAATTTTGAAAAAAAAGGTGTTTTTTTCTTATAAAAGTTTGGAAATAAATAATCTTTCTGCATAAATCTTGGCCAAAATGTATTCAGTTATCTTTTTAGTAAAAGAAAATAACCCAAATTAGTTTATAACCAAAAATTATCATTTTTCAAAATATATTTTTTTACTTTTTTTTTTTTTTTTTTTTTTTTTTTTTTTTTACATACCGTCACCCTAGCGGTACAGTGTCACCATAGTGACTCTGTACTACTTGTGGGGGGTGATTATTTTTTTTGTTTTCCTTTTTTTACACTGATCTCCTTTACACCCATAAAGGATGTAAATGCAATCATTTCTCTGTCTTTAGCTGCATTCTTGCAGCCATTGAGAACTACTATGTAAGCTGTGATTGGTCACAGCTTGTCACATGGTACAAGGCTGTTGTGAATAGCCCTGTACCATGTGACCTCTGTGATCATTCACGGATTTCACAACCATTTCTTCTTCAGCCATTGAGAACTACTGTGTGAGCTGTGATTGGTCACAGCTTGTCACATGGTACAGGGCTGTTGTGACAATCCCTGTACCATGTGATCATTCACAGATTTCACAAGTAGTACGCAATGATGTCAGAAGTGACATCGTGTTTACTATATTTATGTGATCACTGATTGGCCAATCGATGATCACATGATCAGGACCTCACACAGAGGTCCCGGGACTTACAGCAATCGGCGTTCCGGAGGACACAGCGGGCACCAGATCCCATGGAGCGGCACAAGCTGTGAATGTGGGGGCCAGATGGGAAGTGGTTACATGAAGCCGTATTGGAGGATCGCTCACTTTAATTGTTTCCTTTTTATTCGTTTTTCAGACACAAGCATCCGCCTGCAACACTGGAGGCGATCATCAAAGAGGCGGAGAACATCCCGGTGCAGCTCCCCAATACCCTCAGCCTGAAGGAGGCCCTTTTTAAGGCCAGAGCCTGGAGTGCCGATGTGGATGAGATTCAGGTAAAGGGTGACACCACCGTGGCCACCTATACAGGACCTACGCAGGACCGCAAACCCACCACGTGATAGAATGTCGTGTGTGTGTGCCGGGATTGTGTGCACGATGGCAGATCTGGTGCTGGGGTTGAGGCCTCTCTGTGTGCTTCTCCTAGAGCGGGGACCATTACCCTTGCCTGGATGACCTGGAGGGACTGGTGGCTGTGGGCCGGGACTTACCTTTGAAAATGGACGAGCTGCATCAGCTAGAGGTACAAGTGACCGCCGCGCACTCCTGGAGGGACAAGGCGGCCAAGACCTTCCTGAAGAAGAACTCGTGCTTCACCCTACTGGAGGTACGAAAGTCTGCCTAGAAAAATATCGACTCCATGTATTTGCTGCATGATGGTGAAACAGTGTATTGTACCTTTATACTGACCTGAGGCCAATCACAGTCCTGCCCTGGGTCTGTCTCTCACCGCGCTGCTCTCCTTTTTCTTTTTTTTTTTCTTTTTTCATTTTTCCCTTTTTTTTTTTTCTTTTCATTTTTCCCTTTTTTTTTTTTTCTTTTCATTTTTCCCTTTTTTTTTTTCTTCTTTTCATTTTTTCCTTTTTTTTTCTTCATTTTTCCTTTTTTTTTTTCTTCATTTTTCCCTTTTTTTTTTTTTCAATTCTTCATTTTTCTTCTTTTTTTTTTTTCCCTTCTTTTTTCCCTTTTTTCTTCATTTTTCCCTTTTTCTTCTTTTCATTTTTCCCTTTTTTTCTTCTTTTCATTTTTCCCTTTTTCTTTTTTCTTCTTTTCCTTTTTCATTTTTCCCTTTCTTTCTTTTCATTTTTCCCTTTTTCTTCTTTTCTTCTTTTCATTTTTCCCTTTTTCTTCTTTTAACATCCCATTTTTCTTTTTTTTTTTCATTTTTCCTTTTCATTTTTCCTTTTTTTTTCCTTTTTTTCCCTTTTTTCTTTTCATTTTTCCCTTTTTTTTTCTTCTTTTCATTTTTCCCTTTTCTTTTTTCTTTTTCCTTTTCATTTTTTTCCTTTTTTCTTCTTTTCATTTTCCCTTTTTTTCTTTTCTTCTTTTCTTCATTTTTCCCTTTTTTTTTTTTTTTTTTTCTCCTCACAGGACACAGTGTCAGCACAAGGTAGCTATTGACTTCTGCTGCTGTCACTCAGATCCTGTGAAGAGGGAGCTGGGCTGTGTGTGCTAGGAGGGTTTTTTTTTTTTTTTTTAAATTGGGGGGGGGGGGGGGGGGGTGCTGGGATGGTGATTTGGGTTGTGCTAGGAGAGGGAGGCTGTGCTAGGGATTTGGGTGGGTTTTGCTAGGAGTGGGGTTTTTTTTAATGGGGAGGTTGTGCTAGGAGGGGGGGATTTAGGGAGGTTGTGCTAGGAGGAGGAATTTAGGAGGGGGGGGGGATTTACGGGAGTTGTGCTGGGGGGGATTTACGGGAGTTGTGCTGGGGGGGATTTAGGGGAGTTGTGCTAGGAGGGGGGGGGGATTTAGGGGGGGTTGTGCTAGGAGGGGGGGGGGGATTTAAAGGGGGGTTGTGCTAGGAGGGGGGATTTAGGGGAGTTGTACTAGGAGGGGGGATTTAGGGGAGTTGTGCTAGGAGGGGGGATTTAGGGGAGTTGTGCTAGGAGGGGGGGATTTAGGGAGGTTGTGCTAGGAGGGGGGGATTTTGGAGAGGTTCCTAGAGGTGGGGGGAACTTTTGGGGGGTTGTGCTAGGAGGGGGGGATTTTGGGGGGTTGTGCTAGGAGGGGGGATTTTGGGGGGGTTTTAGTTGTGGGAGAAGGGGATTTTCGGGGGTTGTGCTAGGAGAAGGGGATTTGGGGGTTATGCTAGGAGGGGGATTTAGGGGGGTTCTAGGTGGGGGATAGGAACTTGGGGGGTTGTGATAGGTGGGGGAACTTTAGGGGGGTTGCGCTAGGAGGGGGGGGATTCAGGGGAGTTGTGCTAGGAGGGAGGGGGAATTTAGGGGGGTTGTGCTAGGGGGGGGGGATTTAGGGGGATTGTTCTAGGAGGGGGGATGGGAGGCAATAGTGCTATAAGAGGGGTGATTTGGGGGGGGGGGGGGGGGGGGGAGTTACATCCTTCAGACACATGAACTCAGAGTACATTTTAGGGCTTGTTCACACCACATGCAGTTCGGAACGTGTGAAGTTGCATGTTTCCCCCCCCCCACCCCACCCCCTACTCTTTATAGGCTGCTGGTAATTGGTGTCGGTGAGTACTTTGGATCGATAGTCTGGCTTTGGACCTTGGTGTCCTCCTCCCTTCCCCTAAGTCCCCATTGCGGAACGCCATGAGTTGGATGCCTCCTCACCCGGTTGTCCGTTTTGTAGGTGCTGTGCCCCAGTGCGGATGTTTCCTCCAGCAATGTGAAGAGGGCTCAGTGGAGGAAGGAGAAGGAGCGAGGTCTGTACCGGTCAGACATGGAGAGCCTGGGGCTGTCTGCACAGGACCTTCGGGACCCCGGCTGCATAGTGAGTACAGTCCGTAATGCGGAATGAGCGCCATGTAACGCCCGCTGCGCTCAGGTAACGGACATTCGTGTCTCTCTCAGGTCCTGGCCTTCAAAGAAGGTGAACAGAAGGAGAAGGCCGGCATCCTGAGGCTCCGGACGATGAACTCCTCCATGGAGCGACGTTGCGTTTGCGCCTGCGGCGAGCCGCCGGGGGAACTCATGGTCCGCTGCGAACTCTGCCAGGACTTATTTCACGGGCATTGCGTCCCCACCCCCAGACTGACTTCTCACCGCGGCACACACTCCTCCCCTTCGCCGGCCTGGTGGGAATGGGACAGCCGCTTCTTGTGCCCGCTGTGCGTACGGTCGCGCCGCCCCCGGCTGCAGACCATCCTGTCTCTGTTGGTCGCTCTGCAGAAGCTGCCCGTACGGCTGCCGGAGGGGGAGGCGCTGCAGTGTTTAACGGAAAGGGCGATGAGCTGGCAAGATCGAGCGCGCCGGGTCTTGGCGACTCCGGAGATATCGGCCGCCGCAGCCACCTTGGCCGAGAAACGGCAGAAGCTGCAACACAGCAAAGACCCTCAGGCACTGAGAGAGACGACCTGCAACGAGCAGACGCCTGTAAGTAACTGTCATTTAAAGGGGGAGTACTGCCCAGAGATGCTACTGACACCCCGAAAAAAATATCTTGTGTGTATGTGTCTGTCAGTCACCAGGTCCCAACCGGTGAGTACTCGCCGGCACCCGGTGATTGCTTGCTATGGGCACACCCGCTGCGCCATGTGTCCATTCACTCGGCCCCGTCCCCTCTTCTCATTGGCTGTGACTGACAGCAGTGGGAGCCAATGGCTCCCACTTCTATCTCGGCCAATGAGAGGGAGTCCCGAGCAGGAGCAGACTGGACCATTTGGAAACTCTGGCATTGCCCGAGGGCCGGGGGTCAGTAGGGGGCCCCATGAGATGCCCCTGGTACCTTTTTCATAGGCTTTTTTTTTGAGTTTGGGCAAGAACACAGGGGCCCCATGATCCCTATTGCCTGGGGGCCCCATGAGTTGTCAGTCACCCCTGGGCCCGAGACTTCAGTGCACATCGCTGGATCGGGAGGGGGCTTTTCTTTGATGACTATTGGGGGGGCTCAGTTTGGTGTGTATTGCTGGAGAGTTTTTTTTTTTTTTTTTTTTTTTTTTTTACTTTGGGAGGGTGCATGTGATCAGCACAGGGCCAATCAGAGACGGACAGAGGGTCAGGGGTTATGCAGCCTCATAGAACAATCAGGGGAGAATGAAAACTCCTCCTAGACACTTCAACCAGTGCTCGACTGGACACTGATAGAAGTCACAAGACTGCTATATACTGCTGATGAGAAAAGGGATTTAGAAGTTTATATTTTACTAAAATAATCGCATTTTCATGTTGTATGTACTGTGGGAGACCAGGTATAGTGAATGCGGGGGTCCGGGGAGAGCGGATATAGTGAATGCGGGGTCCGGGGAGAGCGGATATAGTGAATGCGGGGTCGGGGAGAGCGGGATATAGTGAATGCGGGGTCCGGGGAGAGCGGATATAGTGAATGCGGGATCCGGGGAGAGCGGATATAGGGAATGCGGGGTCCGGGGAGAGCGGATATAGGGAATGCGGGGTCCGGGGAGAGCGGATATAGGGAATGCGGGGTCCGGGGGAGAGCGGATATAGGGAATGCGGGGTCCGGGGAGAGCGGATATAGGGACATGCATTCCGGTCCGTTTTGGATGCGTTTTCCGCGTTCCAGTATAGTTCTTTGCAGAAAAAATGCAGCCTGTTCTTTTTTGTGTTTTTTTTCTGCAATTGCAACTGCAAGCACTGATGTGAACTATGACATTGGCATCCATATACCCTACTTGTGCGTTTTGGATGCTGCAAAAAAGCAACTGAAACGCATGTGGTGAGAACCCAGGCAGTCATCAGGCTTTGTCACTCGATGCAGCTAAAGCCTTTGTACCCCTGGAAGAACTTTGAAATGTTTTTTGCTTTTTGGGAACCATCTTTTGTTTGTTTTTGTTTTTGATTTTCTCTTTGTGTTTTTTTTTTTGTTCTTGTTTTGTTTTTTGGGTTTTTTTTTTTTTTTTTTTTGTTCCTGGTTGCCTGGATTTTCAAACACATCCAGGGATTAGGGGGGGGGCTTGATTTCTGAATACTTTGCTCTTTAACAGGGTGCAAGGTAGGAGTGCCTCCTGGTCACCTCCCTGAATCACTATTGCCATTACAGTGGAATTCCAGGCTAACCGTCTTAACAACGCTCCCTCCTCCGTCCTCACACCTACGCTGACTAACCTGTGTCAGCCCACAGCAGCTGCAGGGGAGAAGAGAGAACCTCACAGCATCTGGAATACCTGAGCGGTGATGTCACCCATAGGCTCCTATGGGACATCCATTTTTTTTATTTATTTTTTTTGAAGCTCCTCTTCTCCCCTGCAGCAGCCACCATCGACTGATACAGGAGAGCCGGATCAGTTGCCCGGACCAGGCTGAATATAGGTAAGTACGCACGTCTTTCATACACAGGAGGCAGCATAGGTGTTAGGAGGCGGGGAAGAAGAAGCAACAAAATATAACTAGTTGGGTTCAGCCTGGACTTCTGCTTTAAACCCCTTGTGGCCCCACAATGCCATTTGAAGGGTTCAATTCCGGTGGTTTTTAATGGGCGGGGTCGCCTCTCCTAGTCAAAAGGACACTTTTGGAGCTTGACAGGGATACTACCATGTAGCGGTGCACCAAAATATAAAATTTTGTGTTTTATTTTTTTGTTTTTGTTTTTTTTGTTTGGACCAAAAATTCAGGATGCATTTGGTCAAAACTGAAATGGACTTTTTATTTTATTATATTTTTTTTTCTTTAATTTAAAAAAAAAAATATAAAAAAAATATAATATATTATTTGGAAAATTATTATTTATTATTAATAAAAAATATAAATATTATTAATTTAATAGAAAAATATATATTATTATTAATAAAAAAAATATATATTATTAATAAAAAAAATAAATATATTATTATTATTAATAAAAAAAATATATATTTATTATTATTATTATTATTAATAAAAAAATATATTATATATTATTAATAAAAAAAAAAAAATAAATATATATTATTATATATATTTATATATATATATATATATATATATATATATATATTATTTTTTTATTAATATAATTATATATATATATATATATATATATTATATTTATATTAATAAAAAAAAATATATATATATATATATATATATATATATATTTTTTTTTATTAAATCATAATATATATTTTTTTTATTAATAATAATTTATATTTTTTTTATTAATAATAATAATAATAATAATATATATATTTTTTATTAATAATAATATATATATATTTTTTTTCAATAATAATATATATTATATATTTTTTTTTTTTTTTTATTAATATAATATATATATAATTTTTTTTTTATATTTTTTTTTCTTTCTTTTTTTTTTAAATTAATAAAAAAAAACTATATATATATATATATTAGTATATATATATAAAATATATATATATATATAATTTCAATTATATTCAACCTTTTAATTTAATATGAATTTATTTTCAGCCATTTACCTTGCCCCTGAGCAGTTTTTGGCAGCGCTTTGAAAAAAAAAAGAAAAGGCGCACGAAAAATGTGTCCCCTTTTTTTTTTTAAATTCAATGTATGTTTTCACACTGGTCCGTTGCGCTTCCCTCGCGGTGTGATAAAAATCCTGCTTGCTGCATTTTTGGTGCATATTTGTCAAGTGTTTAAAAAAAAAAAAAAAAAAAAATCGCATCAAGAACGCACTTCCCCCATTTGAGGCCCGGTTCACACAATGCGTCTTTTAGGGCTTTTTGCAGAAATGCACTACAGTCCATTTAACGTTTTTTTTTTTTTTTTTTTTTTTTTTGTTTTTTTTTTTTTTTGTGTTTTTTTTGTGTTTTTGAACTGCTGCGTTTTGGAAAGTGTCAGGGACTCTTAAATGCAAAACTCTGTGTTTTTGGTTCACAAGTCTTCAATGGAGACGCTGCAGAAATTGTAGTTTTTACATGTTTGCCGTGTTTTGCGGTTTGTAATCTGCCCGGCAACAAGTTGTCCAATAATAAAAACAAAAAGCATCAAAAAAAACGCCCTGCAAAAGGGACAAAATGCAAACTGCATTGGTGTGTACCAGGCACAATCCATCAAAAACGCACACGTATTGTATTTTTGATGCGTTTTGCATATTTCAACTGCCCAGCAACAAGTTGGGCAAAAACAAAAAAAAAAAAGTTAAACGTGCGTTTCAAGTTGTCCAATAAAAAAAAAAAAAAAGCATTAAAAAAACGCCCTGCAAAACAGACAAAACACAAACTGCATTGGTGTGAACCGGGCCTGAAATGCATTGAAAACCCATCAAAAACATGTGTTGCGCTTTTGATGCGTTTTTAATCTGGCAAGGAACAAGTTGGGAAAATTTTTTTTTTTTTTTTTTTTTTTTTTTTTTAAAAAAAAGCAAATAGAGTCAAAATGTGAATGCAAAACAGACAAAACAAACTGCATTGGTGTGAACCGGGCCTGAAATGCATCAAAACCCCATAAAAAATGTTCATGCTCTTTGCGTTTTTCATGCGTTTTGCATTTTTCATCTAGTCAGGAACAAGTTGGGCAAAATAAAAAACCGCAAAACAAGTCAAACGTGTCCAAAATGGACAAAACACAAACTGCATTGTTGTGAGCCAGGCATGAAAAAGCATTGAAAACCCATAAAAAAAATGCACAGGTGTTGCGTTTTTGATGCGTTTTGCATATTTAATCTGCCCAGCAACAAGTTTGGCAGAAAAAAAAAAAATAAACCGCAAAACATGAATGCCAAACAAATTGCATTGGTGTGAACCAGGCCTGAAATGCATCGAAATCCCATCAAAAATGCGTTTTTCATGCGTTTTTTTCATTTTAATCTGGTCAATAAGTTGGGCAAGAAAAAAAAAAAAATTAAAACCACAAGTAGTCAAAACCGCACAGCAAAACAGACAAAATGAAATCTGCATCGGTGTGAACTAGGCCTGACATGCATAGAAACCCCATAAAAAATGCGCACACGCGTTGCGTTTTTTATCTGGTCAACAAGTTGGGCAAGAAAAACGCAAATGGTCAAAACATAAATGCAAAAGCAACTGCAAAACAAACTGCATTGGAGTCTACCAGGCATGAAATGCATTGAAAACCCATAAAAACCGCACACGTGTTGCGTTTTTGATGCGTTTTACATTTTCAATTTGGCCAGCAACAAGTTGGGCAAAAAAGAAAAAAACGTGCATGCAAAAATGCAAAACTGACAAAACACAAACTGCAAACCAGGCCTAAAAATGCATCGAAAACCCTATCAAAAATGCGCACGCGTTGCGTTTTGCGTTTTTAATCTGGTCAACCTCAAACGCAAATAGTCAAAAACGTGAATGCAAAAACGCACAGCAAAATGCAATCTGCATCGGTGTGAACCAGGCCTGACATGCATCAAAAACGCGCACGTGTTGCGTTTTTTTTGACTCGCGCGACCTATGAAAAACCTCAAACGTGGGAAAATTGCAGCTAAAAATCGTGCGTCTTCGGCGGCCATGATTGGAATTTTTTTTTTTCCTATCGTAAAAGGACCGATAACACTCTTTTGGGCCAGTTTCGGCCTCTCAGCGCACCCCCGCCACCGCGCATATTTTGGTGTCCTTCAGACACTTGAACCCCGTGTAGATTTTTCGTCTGCTGTGACGGGTTCTCATGTATTCATCCCCTCTTTGGCTTTTTTTCGGCAGCTCCCCCACGAGAATGGAGACTCTCACCTGGAGAACGGCGCGGCAATGCCAGGTAACGTGACCGCCTCTTACGTGTTTCGGCGCCCTCTGGCTCCTGGTTGCACGCACTAACTTGTCTCGTCTTTCCGTCACCCTGAAGATCTGAATGCCATGGCTGCTCTCCTCCCTCAAATTGAAAAGACGCCGGTCCTGGAAATGTCCATCGGTTCTCGGGCGCTGTTGGAGGACCTGATGCTGGAAGGGGACCTTCTCGAAGTCACGCTTGAGGAGGAGCTGAGTATCTGGAGACTGCTGCAAGCATCGCAGACGGCGTGTGTGGAGAGGCTAAAGACTCTTATAGAAGTAAGACACCCATGAAACCGTCCCTGTAGGCCCCGTGCCGGTCAGGTGGACCGTATGGTGTTACCGGCATCTCCTAGGTCTGCTGGTCTTCATAGTCTATCTGGTTGTGATGGTAAAATTGATCTCGTTGGCTTTGGGAGCCTCAAGAGCCACGGTCCTGCCAGGGTTTGAAGTTTTCTGACTTTCAAGAATGAGGTGGTGTTTGTAAGGCCCTGGACCCAAATGTAAGAACGGGTTTCGGCTTTTGAAGGCCAGGGTGATTCTAGGAGGTCCTTGGAGGGATCTGAAAAGTCTATAGAGAGAAGAGGACTGTGGGGGGGCAGAACTCTGAAACATCCAGGCTTTGCAACCATCTTGTTTCCTGGCCATGTTTCTGGGTCGAAAATCCCCCTTTATTGGGGCTCACAGGCTGGTTATTGAGGATAAAATAAAGTGGACGTAGGGTGGTGATTGAGGATACTGGACGTAGGGTGGTGATTGAGGATACTGGACGTAGGGTGGTGATTGAGGATACTGGACGTAGGGTGGTGATTGAGGATACTGGACGTAGGGTGGTGATTGAGGATGCTGGACGTAGGGTGGTGATTGAGGATGCTGGACGTAGGGTGGTGATTGAGGATGCTGGACGTAGGGTGGTGATTGAGGATGCTGGACGTAGGGTGGTGATTGAGGATACTGGACGTAGGGTGGTGATTGAGGATACTGGACGTAGGGTGGTGATTGAGGATGCTGGACGTAGGATGGTGATTGAGGATGCTGGACGTAGGGTGGTGATTGAGGATGCTGGACGTTGGATGGGTGATTGAGGATGCTGGACGTAGGAGGGTGATTGAGGATGCTGGACGTAGGAGGGTGATTGAGGATGCTGGACGTAGGATGGTGATTGAGGATGCTGGACGTAGGATGGTGATTGAGGATGCTGGACGTAGGATGGTGATTGAGGATGCTGGACGTAGGATGGTGATTGAGGATGCTGGACGTAGGATGGTGATTGAGGATGCTGGACGTAGGATGGTGATTGAGGATGCTGGACGTAGGATGGTGATTGAGGATGCTGGACGTAGGATGGTGATTGAGGATGCTGGACGTAGGATGGTGATTGAGGATGCTGGACGTAGGATGGTGATTGAGGATGCTGGACGTAGGGTGATTGTGATTGAGGTGCTGGGACGTAGGATGGTGATTGGGGATGCTGGACGTAGGATGGTGATTGAGGGTGCTGGACCGTTATGGTGATTGAGGATGCTGGACGTAGGATGGTGATTGAGGATGCTGGACTAGGATGGTGATGAGGATGCTGGACGTAGGATGGTGATTTGAGGATGCTGGACGTAGGATGGTGATTGAGGATGCTGGACGTAGGATGGTGATTGAGGATGCTGGACGTAGGATGGTGATTGGGATGCTGGACGTAGGATGGTGATTGAGGATGCTGCTGACGTAGGATGGTGATTGAGGTATGCTGGACGTAGGATGGTGATTTGGGTGCTGGACGTAGGATGGAAATTGGGTTGTACGTAGGGTGATACGCTGGACCGTGGGATGGTGATTGGGTACGCTGGACGTAGGATGGTGATTTGGGTACGCTGGACGTAGGGGTGATTGGGTACGCTGGACCGTAGGATGGTGATTGGGTACGCTGGACGTAGGATGATTGGGTACGCTGGACGTAGGATGGTGATTGGGTACGCTGGACGTAGGATGGTGATTGGGTACGCTGGACCGTAGGATGGTGATTGGGGTATGCTGGACGTAGGATGGGCGATTGGGGTACGCTGGACGTAGGTGGTGATTGGGGATGCTGGACCGTAGGATGGTGGGGTACGCTGGGGGATGGTGATTGGGTACCGGAGGTGGATGGTGATTGGGGATGCTGGACCGTAGGTGGGCGATTGGGTACGCTGGACGTAGGATGGTGATTGGGTATGCTGGACGTAGGATGGTGATTGGGTACGCTGGACCGTAGGATGGTGATTGGGGATGCTGGACCGTAGGATGGTGATTGGGGATGCTGGACGTAGGATGGGCGATTGGGGACGCTGGACGTAGGATGGTGATTGGGTACGCTGGACGTAGGATGGTTGATGGGGTATTGGGCGACGTGTTGATTGGGATGCTGGACCGTAGGTGGTGATTGGGTACGCTGGACCGTAGGGTGATTGGGTACGCCTGCTGGACCGTAGGTGGGCGATTGGGGATGCTGGACGTAGGGCGGCGATTGGGGATGCTGGACCGTAGGTGGCGCGATTGGGGATGCTGGACGTAGGTGGGCGATTGGGGATGCTGGACCGTAGGGGGCGATTTTGGGATGCTTTACCGTAGGTGGTGTGATCGAGGATGCTGGGCCTTTTCAGGGTGTGTGGGGGGGTAATTCTCTGGAGGGTGAGGGGTTAAGGAGCAGGCTAAAGTTTTCCAGCAGATTTTCTGATTTGCTTATGCAGGCCATACACGGTTCGAATTCCGAACAATTTTTCATCCGAAAACCGTTCGCGCTCGGTAATCCGATGGCGCCATCAATGATTTGCGAAAATCGGTTGACCGAGTCATAAAGTTCCCCCCATATAACAGGCGAAACTTCTGTTCCTTCCAGGTCACGGCTCATGGCGCATATTCTTTTCGAAAAAAAAACGATCGTATGATTTGACCATCAGCAATTCGAAAATCTGACGTTTTTCACAATTTTTCCAACATGCCCGATCACCTGAAAAGGTGGAGGAACCACAAAAATCAACCGGTGCCATTGACCCAACTAACAGAGCAAAAATCGGCCGATTTATCCTTAGGTCTGATTTTCGGATGAAAAATCGGTCAAATTTTGACCCATGTATGGCCGGCGTTTTGAATATACTTGAGGTTGTCCTTGTGGGAGTTTTTATGTAGCTCTCACGTGTTCTGTAGCGGCGAACCAAACGCGTCCCCCTGGAGGCCGCGGTAATGTTAGAAGGCGAAGCCGGCAAGAACCGTGGCCTCAAATCTGTGTTGTGTCTGACAGATCGAACGGTGCGAACGGAGGGCCAACCGCCTGAAGGGAAAAGACCACGAGAAGAGGAAGAAGAGGAGGAGCGAGCGGGCGGAAGGGGGTTACCCCCCACCAACACTCCAGAAGGAGGAGGTGGGACCAAAGAGAAGTCGCAGTGATCGGGCACTGGACGCACCTCCTGATAAAGAGAGCCCGAGGAAAGTGGGGACAGAAAGCAACCAGAATGGAGAGGTGAGTTGTAGACGATTGGTGGTGGTGGGGGGGACTGCGACACGGAATTCAATGACACGGCGGGGAGGAGGTAAATGTGTGGATCGGGGTCATGTGGTTAAAAAAAACAAAACAAAAAAAAACATTCATGTTCCATGTATGTCCAGCTTTGAAATGTTGAACCTCAATGGTCAACTGGTATCTCCTAGCGTCTAGAAGCTGAGCTAGATGACTGACCTCCGAAGATGATGGTGGGTTTGGTGCCGATGGATACTACCTGCCTTAGTCCCCGGTCACACCGATCCGACTTTGGAATCGTGCGACTGCCTGTGAATTCGAACGATTTCAAAAGTCGGATGCCACTTCGACTTGAGGTGCAGCTTGCAGGACACGGATGTCTATGGAGGTCGCACCGTAATGTAGACCTGTCTCCACCTCTGTTCCTTCAAAGAGGGCAAGTGGAGGACATCGGACTAGTCACTTGCGTTACCAGTGTTCTCCTTGGCGCTGATCCTCCCCCATTACTGACATGTTCTGCACTGTGTTTGTATAGAGGCGGCCATCTTGGAAGGGGCAAGGTTTTGCTTCCTCATACCAGAGCCTCCAGCGAGGAGAACACCACAGTAGTGACCTCCAGATTCTACTCCAAATGTCCATTCCAACTTGAGGTGCAGCTTGCAGGACACGGATGTCTATCCAAGTCGCACTGTAATGTATATCTATTTCCCCCCCCATTACTGGTTTGTTCTGTATAGAGGTGGCCATCTTGGAAGGAGCAAAGTTTTGCTTCCTCATACCAGAGCCTCCAGCAAGGAGAACACCACCCTAGTGACCTCACCAAATCTCCATTCCGACTTGAGGTGCAGCTTGCAGGACACGGATGTCTATGCCAGTCTCACTGTAATGTATATCTATCTCCACCCCCCATTACTGACTTGTTCTGCATAGAAGCGGCCATCTTGGTAGGGGCAGGGTTTTGCTTCTTCATACCAGAGCCTCCAGCGAGGAGAACACCACAGTAGTGACCTCACCAAATCTTCATTCCGACTTGAGGTGCAGCTTGCAGGACACGGATGTCTATGCAAGTCGCACTGTAATGTATATCTATCACACCCCCCCCCCCAATTACTGGTTTGTTCTGCACTGTCTGTATAGAGGTGGCCATCTTGGTAGAAGCAAGGTTTTGCTTCCTCATACCAGAGCCTCCAGCAAGGAGAACACAGTGACCTCACCAAATCTCCATTCCGACTTGAGGTGTCTGTGCAAGTCGCAGTGTAATGTATATCTATCTCCACCCCCCCCCCCCCCCCCCCCCCCCCCCCCCCCCCCTCCCCCCCCCCCCCATTACTGACTTGTTCTGCACTGTGCCTGTATAGAGGCGGCCATCTTGGTAGGGGAAAGCTTTTGCTTCCTCATACCAGAGCCTCCAGCAAGGAGAACACCACCGTAGTGACCTCACCAGATCCCACTCCAAATCTCCATTCCAACTTGAGGTGTGGCTTGTAGGACACGGGTGTCTATGCAAGTCGCACTGTAATGTATATCTATCTCCCCCCACAATTACTGGTTTGTTCTGCACTGTCTGTATAGAGGCGACCATCTTGGTAGAAGCAACGTTTTGCTTCCTCATACCAGAGCCTCCAGCAAGGAGAACACCACCGTAGTGACCTCACTAGATCCCACTCCAAATCTCCATTCCAACTTGAGGTGCAGCTTGCAGGACACGGATGTCCATGCAAGTCGCACTGTAATGTATATCTCCCCCCCCCAATTACTGGTTTGTTCTGTATAGAGGTGGCCATCTTGGAAGGGGCGGGGGGTTTTTCTTCCTCATACCAGAGCCTCCAGGGAGGAGAACACCACATTAGTGACCTCACCAAATCTCTATTCCGACTTGAAGTGCAGCTTTCAGGACACGGATGTCTATGCAAGTCTCACTGTAATGTAATGTATATCTAGCTCCACCCCCCCCCCCCCCCCCCCCCCGACTTGTCCTGCACTGTCTGTATAGAGGCGGCCATCTTGGTAGGGGCAAGGTTTTGCTTCCACATACCAGAGCCTCCAGCAAGGAGAACACCACCGTAGTGACCTCACCAGATCCCACTCCGAATCTCCGTTCCAACTTGAGGTGCAGCTTGCAGGACACGGGATGTCTATGCAAGTCGCACTGTAATGTATATCTATCCCCCCCCCCCCCCATTAGACTGGTGGCCATCTTGGTAGGGGCAAAGGTTTTGCTTCCACATACCAGAGCCTCCAGCAAGGAGAACACCACCGTAGTGACCTCACCAGATCCCACTCCGAATCTCCGTTCCAACTTGAGGTGCAGCTTGCAGGACACGGATGTCTATGCAAGTCGCACTGTAATGTATATCTATCCCCCCCCCCCCCCATTACTGGTTTGTTCTGCACTGGTGGCCATCTTGGTAGGGGCAAGTTTTTGCTTCCTCATACCAGAGCCTCCAGGGAGTGACCTCACCAGATCCCACTCCAAATCTCCTGTGACCAGCAGTCCAAGGTCTTCGATCCCACACTACAGAAGTGCAGCTTCCATCAGACCTGGTTCACATTCGGTCTTGTGGGCCCAGAACTTGTTTTAGGAGGTGTCAACCGCACCTCACTTTTTTTTTTTTTTTTTTTATTTTTTTTTTTTCTCTTTTCATCTTGCAGCGTTTGTGACACTCAGCCCGATGACCGGACGCTCTCCAAAACTGGGAAGGTGACACTCTTACCAGGCAACACGTTCAGTTTTTTTTTTACCTCGCTGAAGAATGGTGAGAGGCAACTGTTGGGGGGGTGATGAGACCCCGGGACCCCCTCCTCTCTACCTCTTACACGGCATTCTGTTCTCCCTTCTCCCCTGAAGATTGGGGGGAGGGGGTGGGGGGGTACCTCTCTGGGGACATCTGGTTGAAGCTGGTGCTACCTTCATCACACGACAATTGTCAGTACTTGCCTATGGACTTGTGGACACTAGACACGTGGGGGGGGGGGGCCTTTTCTATATGCGTCTCAAAGCAATTACCCTGGCGAGGCCCCGAAGGGAGTTGTGCCAGAGGCCCCTTGTCTATCCTGAAGGAACGGGGGACCCCCTGATGAGCATGTTTATTTTTACCACCCCTCTTCTGTCCTCTAAAGACTACAAGACCAGGAGCAGCTTCTGGTGCCACGTGGACGGGGGCTTCTGGTGCCACGTGGACGGGGGCTTCTGGTGCCACGTGGACGGGGGCTTCTGGTGCCACGTGGACGGGGGCTTCTGGTGCCACGTGGACGGGGGCTTCTGGTGCCACGTGGACGAGGGCTTCTGGTGCCACGTGGACGGGGGCTTCTGGTGCCACGTGGACGGGGGCTTCTGGTGCTGGACGGGGCTTCTGATGTCACAAGGAAAGTGGAACGTTCAATCATTAATTTTTTTTTTTTTATTATTATTTTTTTCTTTTGGGCTTGGGAGGGGGTTACCTATTTTTTTATTTATTCTCTTCTCCTCCTCGTGTTTGATAGTTTCACTAACTTCCCTGTTTTTTTTCCTCGTCCTCCTTCATAGTCCAGGATTCACAGGGCTTTCTCTACACCTACCCCCCCCCCCCCCCCCCCCCCCCCCCCCCCCCCCCCCCCAAGATATGTTCACTTTGTTCAGGACACTTTTGTTTAAAAAGTAAAAAAAAAAAAAAGAAAAAAATTTCTAAGTAAATGTAAAAGGTTCAAAATTTACCCTTTAAAAACTCCCTTCTGGAGGGTTATCTTTTCTGATACGTAGAAATAAAGCTAGAGGTTTTTGGACTTTTGTCTCCCGGTTTGCTTTGCAAGGCAAACTCCAAGCTGTATTATACCTCAGTATTGCAGACGTTTATTTTG
Organism: Staurois parvus; assembly: GCA_951230385.1. NCBI lineage: Eukaryota > Metazoa > Chordata > Amphibia > Anura > Ranidae > Staurois > Staurois parvus. The sequence goes on along the minus strand of CATNWA010015777.1, from coordinate 253,720 downwards.
CATAAATTATGTTTAGCATCACTATAAAAAAAAAAAAAAAAAAAAAAAAAAAAAAAGACTGGGAATTGGTTTTATGTTGCTGGGTTTTTTTGTTTTTTTTTTTTTTGCTCTTTTTATTTTGGCTCGAGAGAGTTCTTTGGGTTAGAATGCAGCTATTGGGTTCTGCTAACTGCTTCCTGTACAGGGTGCAAAAATCAGGGCGGCACCTTGATGTCAACCAATCCGCATTATTAAGCAGGATTTATAGAGCGACAACAGTTTGCGCAGCGCTGTACATAATGAAGGCGGACATTACAGTTACATTCAGGGGCGGACTGACCATTTGGAAACTCGGGCGCTGCCCGAGGGCCCGGGGTCAGTAGGGGGCCCCATGAGATGCCCCTGGTTCCTTTTTCATAGGCTTTTTTGAGTTTGGGCAAGGACACAGTGGGCCCCATGATCCTCTATTGCCCGGGGGGCCCCATGAGTTGTCAGTCCGCCCCTGGTTACGGTACAAGAGGAAACAGAGGGCCCTGATCTTTAGAGCTTACCATCTAAGATATATATATATTGTATGTTGAAATGTGTTTTTATTACAAAAGATATGAAAAATATTTTTAAAAATACATTTTCAAATACAGTGAGGAACAGAAGTATTTGAACAGCCTGCGATTTTGCAAGTTTTGCCCACTTAGAAATCATGGAGGGGTCTTCACATTGTAGGGGCATTCCCACTCTGAGAGACAGAATTAAAAAAAAAAAAAAACAATTCAGGAAATCCCATTGTATGATTTGTAAAGAGTTTATTTGTCTCGCACTGCTGAACAGAAGGATTTGAACCCCTGAGAAACGGCAAGAATTCTGGCTCTCAAAGACCTGTCACTGTGCCTTTAAAAAGTCCACCTCTACTCCACTCATTCATCTAACTTTAGTAGCACCTGTCTGAGCTCTTTAACCCCTCGCCTACCGGGCGCTCCCGCCCCCCTTCCTGCCTACCGGGCGCTCCCGCCCCCCTTCCTGCCTACCGGGCGCTCCCGCCCCCCTTCCTGCCTACGGGCTCCCGCCCCCCTTCCTGCCTACCGGGCGCTCCCGCCCCCCCTTCCTGCCTACCGGGGCCCCCGCCCCCCCTTCCTGCCTACCGGGCGCTCCCGCCCCCCTTCCTGCCTACCGGGCGCTCCCGCCCCCCCCCTTCCTGCCTACCGGGCCCTCCCGCCCCCCTTCCTGCCTACCGGGCCCTCCCGCCCCCTTTCCTGCCCAGACCAATTTCCAGCTCTCAGCGCTGTCGCACTTTGAATGACAATTGTGCGGTCATGCAACACTGTACCCATATGACATTTTTTATCATTTTTTTGAGACCGAGCTTTATTTTGGTGGTGTTTAATCACCTCGGGGATTTTTATTTTTTCTTAAACCAAAAACCACTGAAAATTTTGAAAACTTTTTTTTCTTAGTTTTTGTTATACAATTTTGTAAATAAGTGATTTTTCTCCTTCACTGATGTGCGCTAATGAGGCTGCAGTGATGGGCACTGATAGGTGGCACTGATGAGGCACTGGTAGGTTGCACTGATGGGCACTGATAGGTGGCACTGATGGGCATTGACAGGCATCACTGATGTGCACTGAAAGGCAGCACTGATACATGACATTGATATATGGCACTGACTGGCACTGTTAGGCGGCACTGACTGGCACTGATGTGCACTAATAGGCGACACTGACTGGCACTGATTGGCAGCACTGATAGGTGGCACTGATTGGCACTGATGGGTGACATTAAAAGGCAGCTCAGATGGGCACTGATATGTGGCATTGATGTGCACTGGTATGCACTGATATGTGGCACTGGGCATGTGGCACTGATGGGCACTGACAGGTGGCACTTCTGGGGCCACACTGATCAGTGCCCTGATGTCAGTGTACATGTCCCCTCCGCGGAAAGCCGATTACCGGCTCTCCTCTCCTCTGTCAGCGTGACAGCTCGAGAGGAGAGAAATGCCGATAACCAGCATTTCCATGTTTACGTGTGATCAGCTGTGATTGGACACAGCTGATCACATGACCGAGCCGACCTCTTCGGCTCTTTCCGTGTTCCGCTGTGTCCAAGGGACACAGCGCACCGGCGATTGCCGCGCTGCACGCTCCCTGAGCCGTGCATGCACGCTCCCTGAGCCGTGCATGCACAGTGAGACTGGTAGGACATCATATGACGTCCTATCAGAATGAGAGAACCACCTTGCGCCCGTCATTGTACTATAGGGCAGGCAGAAGGTGGTTAAAGACAACTGTCCACCCCACAGTCAGTCAGACACCAACTACTACCATGGGCAAGACCATAGAGCTGTCAAGACACCAGAGACAAAATTGTGGACCTCCACAAGGCTGGAAAGGGCTACGGGGCAATTGCCAAGCAGCTTGGTGAAAATAGAGCAACTGTTGGAGCAATTGTTAGAAAATGGAAGAGGCTAAAGACGACTGTCGGTCTCCCTCGGACTGGGGCTCCATGCAAGATGTCACCTCATGGGGTATCGCTGATAAGAAAGGTGAGGAATCAGCCCAGAACTACAAGGGAGGAGCTGGTCAATGACATGAAGAGAGCTGGGACCACAGTTTCAAAGGTCACTGTCGGTAGAACACTACGCCGTCAGGGTTTCAAATCATGCATTGCACGGAAGGTTCCCCTGCTCAAGTCATCACATGTCCAGGCCCGTCTGAAGGTTCCCCCTGCTCCAGTCATCACACGTCCAGGCCCGTCTGAAGGTTCCCCTGCTCCAGTCATCACATGTCCAGGCCCGTCTAAAAGGTTCCCCTGCTCAAGTCATCACATGTCCAGGCCCCTGAAGGTTCCCCTGCTCCAGTCATCACATGTCCAGGCCCGTCTGAAGGTTCCCCTGAAGTTCACATGTCCAGGCCCGTCTGAAGTTTGCCATTGACCATCTGATGATCCAGAGGAGGCATGGGAGAAAGTCATGTGGTCAGATGAGACCAAAGTAGAACTTTTTGGTCTAAACTTCACTGGTCGTGTTTGGAGGAAAAAGGATGAGTTACATCCCAAGAACACCATCCCTACTGTGAAGCATGGGGGTGGTAACATCATGCTTTGGGGGTGCTTTTCTGCGAAGGGGACAGGACGACTGCACGGTATTAAGGAGAGGATGAATGGGGCCATTTATTGTGAGATTTTCAGCAACAACCTCCTTCCCTCAGTCAGGGCATTGAAGATGGGTCGTGGCTGGGTCTTCCAACATGACAACGACCCGAAGCACACAGCCAGGAGAACCAAGGAGTGGCTCCGTAAGAAGCATATCAAGGTTCTGGAGTGGCCTAGCCAGTCTCCAGACCTAAATCCAATAGAACATCTTTGGAGGGAGCTGAAACCCCATGTTGCTCAGCGACAGCCCCGAAACCTGACAGATCTAGAGGAGATCTGTGTGGAGGAGTCGGCCAAAATCCCTGTTGCAGTGCAAACCTGGTCAGGAACTACAGGAAACGTCTGACCTCTGTAATTGCAGACAAAGGCTTCTGTACCAAATATTAACACGGATCTTCTCAGGGGTTCAAATACTTCTGTTCAGCAGTGCGAGACAAATACATTCTTTACAAATCATACAATGGGATTTCCTGAATTGTTTTTTAAATTCTGTCTCAGAGTGGGAATGTCCTACAATGTGAATGTCAGACCCTCTCATGATGGAGAAGTGGGAGAACTTGCAAAATCGCAGGGGGTTCAAATACTTCTGTTCCTCACTGTATCCACAAGGGCTGGAAAGATCTTGCGGCCCGTGGGTGGGTGTTTGTGAGAAAAAACAAACTGTTCCCTACCCCAGAATAGTACATTAGTTACTGCGGTATTGCTCTGGCCACTGTGTGTAAATATAAAAAAAATATATATTTTTTTTACAAATTTTTTTTTTTTTTTTTTTCCTTTTACATACTGTGACCAATCTGTGTCCCCTGATCACCGCAACACCAGTTATGACTCTGTACTGCGCTGATCAGTTAAAAAAAAAAATAAATATATATATATATATATATTATATATATATATATATATATATATATATATATATATATAACATATTTTTTTTTTTTTTTTTTTTTTTTTTTTTTTAATTATGGACAAAAAAAATTACAACTTCAAAAAACTTTCTATGCCTCTTCCCCTCAGACTGTCTACTTTCCAAATAGGGGTCATTTTGGGGGGGTATTTGTACTGTCCTGGTGGTTTTCGTGCCCCAAGAATTGAGATCCGGACGTCAGTACATCAGGATTTATCGATCTTCAGATATATTCCCTAGTTTGTGGACTCGATAACTTTACTACAGACTGAATATTAAATGCTGATTTGAGTTTTTTTTTTTTTTTTTTTTTTTAACCAAAGAATTGTAGCAGAATACATTTTGGTCTAAATTTTATGAAGATTATTTATTTGCAGGAGATTATAGCAGAAACCAAATTTTTATTTTTTGGGGGGTCTTTTTTCGTTTTATTCAGCAAAAAATTAGAAAAAAAAAAAAACCTGGTGTTGATTAAATACCACCAAAGCTCTATCTGTGCGGAAAAAATTTAATATGGCAATTGTGCGGTCATGCAACACTACCCAAGTGTGATGGGGGACAGGGGGGGGGACCCGGGTACTGAGGTGGGGGGGGACAGGGCCCGGGTACTGAGGTGGGGGGGGACAGGGCCCGGGTACTGAGGTGGGGGGGGACAGGGCCCGGGTACTGAGGTGGGGGGGGACAGGGCCCAGGTACTGAGGTGGGGGAGGACGGTGCCCGGTATTGAGCTGGAGGGGGACAGTGTTCAGTATTGAGGTTGGGGGCACGTTGCCCGGTATTGAGGTGGGTGGGTGGGGACAGTGCCCGGTATTGAGGTGGGAGTGACTGTCCCCTTTATTGAGGTGGAGGGGGACAGTGTTCAGTATTGAGGTGGGGGGGGGGGCAGTGCCCGGTATTTAGGTGGGGTGTATGTCCCTGGGATTGAGGTGGGGGGGGACAGTTCCGGGATTGAGGTGGGGGGGACAGTTCCGGTACCGAAGTGAATAAAGGCTCAAGGACACATTGGACAGCCAGCAAGAGCACAATGGCCGCTGAAGGCATCCAGTCTGTCCCACCACCAAATTGGCGAACAATCTATACAAAAAGATGGCAGCCACCCCACTTGCAGTAAGGTGCGCATGGAAGGGCAATGCACATCACAAACCCACACAAATTTCCCTGCAGAGCCTGCAAACAAACCAAACTGCCCGTCTAACAATTCACATTACAACGGAGGGTTTAGTTGCCGACATTTCCAAACCTATGTGGAAGCCGCAGTGCCCACGCCGGTGCTCCTCCGCACACTGCGGTCCTATATATTTTGGATTTTTCGGCTACAAATCCATCTGGGCGAAACGCGTCAGCGCGTGGCCTGTGCCGGATTTGATGATTTTTTAATAAAACGGAATGGTTGATGTCACGTAGCCATGATCTTTGTACCTTTTTGATGGTTAATGTGGAGCAGGACATGCTCCTCCTGGTACCGATACCTAGCGCTGCTTTTAAACCAAGACGCGATGCACCAAGGTTCTTGGAGAGGTGTTGTCTTGTTCTTTTCTCCTGGGGGGTGGTGTTGTCTTGTTGTTCTTTCCTACTGGGGGTGGGACTGATGGGCTGGGGACTAGTCACCAGTAGGACCAGAGGACTAGTCACCAGTATTGCCTGTGGTCTCCCTGCAGCCCATCTTTTCTCCATTACTGATTTACTATGCATTGTATAGAGGCGGCCATCTTGCTAGAGGCAGGGCTTTGCTTCCTCCTGTCAGAGCTCCACTACTTACCGGTGTAGGAATATTCGAGAGGCAGCAGGAATGGTGGAGGAAACACCGACCCATAGAATGAAGCCGGGAGATCCTTGTACTGCAGATCCCCAGCATTCTACCAGTTGCTAGAATGGAGGCCACTCCTCCTTAACCACGGTGGGTGGACAAATCTCGCCGCAGCATGCCCCGTGGGGGTGCGTGCATGGCGCATTCTGGAACCACGTCATCCGCCGTCCACCTGGAACAGTGAATGTCTGGCTGATGGTCAAATGACAGCCAGGCGGGACATTCACCATTCCATGTGGACGGAAGATGATGTCCTTGCACTCACCCCATGGGCCGCGCTGTGGCTAAATCTGTCACTCTGTGTCCACCAGGCAAGGCAGGTGTCCGTTCCATTTGCCAGCCACTACCGGTGCCATGTGATCGCTGTGACCAATCACAGCTGAGCACATGCCAATTGTACACAATGAGAAAACTTTCATTCATGGCATCCATTGCGCTGATCTGTGATTGGTCACAGTGATCACATGGTACAGAGTAGCATACTCCTTTTTTTTTTTTTTTTTTTTTTTTTAAATTAAATTTTTTGTTAATATGTAAAACTAGAAATGTACTTTTTTTTTATTAAAAAAAAGGGGGTTATTCTGGGATGGCCTCCATTTTGTTTGCCAGTGTCCGATCCTGTAGATGTCCGTACAACCCAAAGGTTTGGGACTTCCTGTGTCCCTCAATGGACTTCCCAAGAAAAGGATTTTATGGTGAGTACGAAATTCCTCTTTATTACCAGAACGGAAGGAAAGGGGGAATCTTCCACTGAGGACTTCTGCTTTTCTAGCCAGCTGTCGGCGAAAGATTACTCACTTCCTGTTTGGATCCCGGGGACAGGAAGTGAAGAGAAATTCCCACCATGGGGAAAATAAACTGATGAGATTAAACCGTTTCCTACTCCGTCCAAATAAAAAGTTGGTCTTTGCGTACTTTGATGTGCAATTGTTAAAATATTCAGATTTCTTGGTGTCCCAATAACCACACGAGGCTCGCTACTAACCAGCAGCAGAAATCAATACCGGGAGGGCTGGATTGGTGTGTTCCTTCCTCCCCCCCCCCCCCACGTGGTAAAATGTGTATTCAAATGCCTTTCTGTTAAATTCAAGTTTCTGTTCAAGTTGCTAGGTCTAGCCTCTGGTATTAGGGGGCCAACATGGACCCTCTGAGCGCGCCGGGCAAACAAAATGAATCAGCAGCTAATTAAATCTCACTAGGAAAAGAGAAAAATTCCACATGCGACTCTGGCTGAAGGTAAAACCTGGCCTGTCTCTTTACCTTTCCCCCTGCTCCGCCATTTTTCTTTTACTGTAAATAAACCAGTGGCTGCAGCAATGAGAAGTCTCCAGCAGGTGGTGCTCATGTACTTCCATTTTCCTACTCCCTGCAACCCCCCTCCCAGAAAAAAAAAAAAAACCTGATCGCTCAAAGATCTGCTGGTAGACTATATCATGATGGGCTGGTTGCCAATGTTGGCATGAGAACAAAGGGTGAGGATGATATTACATCATAATGTACAGGCTGTGGAAATGTGTGCAAGTATGGGGGCCCGCAGTGCAAGTATGGGAGCCACAGAGGCATCAGTTTCAACAAACCTAGCACCATAATCTACTATGCCCACTCAAATTGGTGATCCAACATAAGGTGACTGTGCTGATCGATCAAAAGTGTCTGTCAGTTTCAGGGATCGAGATCATTTTCACGTGTACTCGTGAAAATACTCAGTATCGGTGCATCCCTACTAAAAGACAATTGGGGTCGGTGGTTACTAATCCAAACAGCAGAAATGGCTAATTTCTTAAGAAACCCCTAGCAGCGTCTGGAGGAACCCTGGGACGTCATGGAATCCTGGTTGCGCGAGGCTGGTGTAAATTTGAACTGGATGGACTTTTGTCTTTTTTTTTTTCAGCCAGTCTAACTATGTGACTTGGAATCCTAGTTGGGCGAAGCTGGTGTAGACATGGACTCCTGGTTGGGCGAGGCTGGTGAAGACATGGAAACCTGGTTTAGCACGGCTGTGTAGTCATGGAATCGTGGTTGGGTGAGGCTAGTGTAGACATGGAATCGTGGTTGGGCGAGGCTAGTGTAGACATGGAATCGTGGTTGGGCGACACTGGTGTAGACATGGGATCCTGGTTGAGCGAGCGCCATAGAAATCCTGGTTGAGCGAGGCTGGAGCAGACATGAAATCCTGGTTGAGCGAGGCTGGAGCAGACATGAAATCCTGGTTGGGCGAGGCTGGAGCAGACATGAAATCCTGGTTGAGCGAGGCTGGAGCAGACATGAAATCCTGGTTTAGCGAGGATGGTGCAGACATGGATTCCGGGTTGAGCGAGGATGGTGCAGACATGGAATCCGGGTTGAGCGAGGCTGGTGTAGACATGGAATCCGGGTTGAGCGAGGCTGGCAGGAATCTGGTTGAGCGAGGCTGGAGCAGACATGGAATGCTGGTTGAGCGAGGCTGGTGTAGATGTGGACTCCGGGTTGAGCGAGGCTGGAGTAGATGTGGAATCCTGGTTGAGCGAGGCTGGTGTGGACGTGGAATCCAGGTTCAGCGAGGCTGGTGTGGACGTGGAATCCTGGTTGGGCGAGGCTGGTGTGGACATGGAATCCTGGTTGGGCGAGGCTGGTGAGGACATGGGATTTCAAAATCCCCAGCTTTTCCTTCTCTGGTGGCATGGGCTTGGAGCAGGAAGGTTTCGTTCACCGCTCCTGTATGACGAGCCTGGGTTCACACAGGAGAGTTGGGGGAACCATGCGATTTGGACAGGAATTGCATTCCTGTTCAAATCGCATGCTATTTTTTTGCAGTTCAGTTTGCGTCCATACATTTTGTATAGATGCACATTTCATCGCAGAGTGTCAGTTTCAGGCATCGGGAGCATTTTCATGGCTAATTTCTTAAACCCCTAGCAGCCTCTGGAGGAACCCTGGGAAGTCATGGAATCGTTGCGCTAGGCTGGTGTAGACATGGACTCCTGGTTGAGAGAGGCTGGTGTAGACATGGAATCCTGGTTCGGCGAGGCTGGTGCGGCCATGGAATCCTGGTTGGGCGAGGCTGGTGCGGACATGGAATCCTGGTTGGGCGAGGCTGGTGCGGACATGGAATCCTGGTTGGGCGAGGCTGGTGCGGACATGGAATCCTGGTTGGGCGAGGCTGGTGCGGACATGGAATCCTGGTTGGGCGAGGCTGGTGCGGACATGGAATCCTGGTTGGGCGAGGCTGGTGCGGACATGGAATCCTGGTTGGGCGAGGCTGGTGCGGACATGGAATGCTGGTTGGGCGAGGCTGCGGGACATGGAATGCTGGTTGGGCGAGGCTGGTGCGGACATGGAATACTGGTTGGGCGATCCTGGTATAGGCTTGGAATCCTGGTTGGGCGAGCCTGGTGTAGATTTGAAATGCTGGTTGGGCAAGGCTGGTGTAGACATGGAATGCTGGTTGAGGGACCTTTCAGATAGAAAAGACTTGCTCCATTTTAGTCTCCTCTGCTCCCCCACCCAGCCTCCAAGAACTTGGCAAGGAAAGGATTTTACAGTGAGTATCCCAACCACAGATCTCATGTTTGATGCCTGAGCTGCCGAACTGGAATAATCATAAGATTTGTGTAGTTGAGGATTGTGTTGTAAGTGCTGCAAATCATGAAGCTACTTTCGTTCTGTTCCTGCCGGCACCTATAGAATCACAGGCAGCCATTGCGTTTTGAGGTCACAAAAAACCACCTCACTTCTTCAGGGCTTTAGAAGATTTCTGAATGTAAGATTGCTCCTGGATCCGTTAATCCAAATCAAGAGAACGAACTGTTAACCGATGTCCAAACTGTTACCAGTCCACCTAAAATTCAAAAATATATTCTAAAGCCCTGATGAAGGTGAAGGTTTTTTGGGCCTCCTGAAGTGTATTAGGCTGCCTGTCCTTTCTTTTATAGAATCCATAAAATCTCTACATAGACTCTAGGAAAACGTTTTGTTTGCGCTTCTTCTAGTTGAAACCTGTATTGCCTTCTTATTATTATGGTTAACCCCTTTTTGTTCCATAGGGTGGGTTCTTGTGTGGGGACAGCAAAAGGCCATAAAAAAGGACTAGTGTGTCTAGTGTTTGTCAGCTTTCCCCAAATCAGGAAACTCCATCTCCACCATCCCTGACCAATTCTCGAGTCTGATGGGTTTCAGAGGCAGTGTGGAATCCAGAGGTAAGCTCTTGGTGTACGTTTTAAAAATGGCAGATTGTAGACCAAGTGTAGTCCAGAGAAGGGCCCCTAAAACTCTGCTGCGCGTTTTGTTTTGTATTTCCCTCTTCATTGTCAGAAATTGTAAACCCAGAACACCTTCTCTGATAGATCCACCATTCCCTTGCTGCACAGAGGTTCGAGTCCTCCATTGGACGTTGGCGTGGGATGCCGGAAAAGGTAGCTGCTTATTGGCTGCCATCAGGAAATGGACTCATCGGGGTTCAATTACTAAAACTGGAGAATGCAAAATCTGGTGCAGCTCTGCCTAGAAACCAATCAGCTGCCAAGGTTTATTGTCAAAGCGTAAAGTGTTACTAAACCCACAACAGTCTGCAGATGCAGTAAAGCGTGCTTGTTATGTTCACTGTGGAACCTAAGGGGTTATTCCTCTGCATTGTGTAAAAAGGATGTTTGGTCCTGACTTCTCTGATCCTCCCCTTCTTCCAGTGCCCCCTCTTATCTACTGATAAGACATTCTGTGGAGACACTGCACATGCGCAGTTTGGTGTGTATTGCTAGAGGTTTTTTTTTGTTGTTTTTCTTGGGAGAGTGCATGTGCTCATCACAGGGTCAATAAGCACTGCTCAGAAAAATCCTCCTAGAGAAAACGCCTCTTACAAGCTTTAACCAGTGCTCTGCTGGACACTGATAGAAGTCACCAAGACTGCTGATGAGAAACAGTATTTAGCTATTTATATTTACTAAAATAATTACATTTCCATGTTGTGCGTGCTGTGGGAGAGCGGCTATAGTGAATGCGAGGTCCGGGGAGAGCGGCTATAGTGAATGCAGGTCCGGGGAGAGCGGCTATAGTGAATGCGAGGTCCGGGGAAGCGGATATAGTGAATGCAGGGTCCAGAGCAGACAGTGAATGCGAGGTCCAAGTGAATGCGAGGTCCGGGGAGAGCGGCTATAGTGAATGCGCGGGGTCCAAGGAGAGTGTATATAATGAATGCGGGGTCCGGGGAGAGCATATAGTAAATGAATGCGGGGAGTCTGTGGAGAGCAGAGCGGATATAGTGAATGCGGGGTCCAAGGAGAGCGGATATAGTGAATGCGGGGTCCGGGGAGAGCGGATATAGTGAATGCGGGGTCCGGGGAGAGCGGATATAGTAAATGCGGGGTCCGGGGAGAGCGGAGTGAGTGTGGGGTCCGGGGAGAGCGGATATAGTAAATGCGGGGTCCAAGGAGAGCGGATATAGTAAATGCGGGGTCCGGGAGAGCGGATATAGTGAATGCGGGGTCCGGGGTGAGCGGATATAGTGAATGCAGGGTCCATGGACAGCGGATATAGTGAATGCGGGGCCCGGAGAGAGCGGCTATAGTGAATGCGGGGTCCGGGGAGAGCGGCTATAGTGAATGCGGGGTCCGGGGAGAGCGGATATAGTGAATGCGAGTATAGTGAATGCGGGGTCCGGGGAGAGCGGGTATAGTGAATGCGGGGTCCGGGGAGAGACGGGTATAGTGAATGCGGGGTCCGGGGAGACCGGGTATAGTGAATGCGGGGTCCGGGGAGAGCGGGTATAGTGAATGCGGGGTCCGGGGAGAGCGGGTATAGTGAATGCGGGGTCCGGGGAGAGCGGGGTCCGGGGATATAGTGAATGCGGGGTCCGGGGAGAGCGGATATAGTGAATGCGGGGTCCGGGGAGAGCGGATATAGTGAATGCGGGGTCCGGGGAGAGTGGTTATAGGGTGTGGAGCTCCACTAGATTTTACACTCTCCCATTTTAGTAAATCCACTTCATTGGGTGGTGGTGCCCTCTTAGTAAAGGTTAGTTAGGTGCTGACAACGTTTAATATATTTTGGTTTCCCAAAGCTTGTTTTAGACTGGTGAAGGATATTTACTGGCAGTATTTTTCCCTTTCTATGTGGTCGTGTAGTATAGTTGTTTCTTAATCTCAAACAGCACTTCTCTATTGGTACTTGGTTGGTTGGTAGATCCATTACATTCACATATGGTTTCTGTGGCCACTTCCATCTGCTTCTGTAACTTGCTGTAGAGCAATCTTTCTCGACTCTTAACATGGAGGAACCTTTGAAATAATTTTCAGATCTTAGAACACTTGTTAATAAAAAATATGGCATACTTGGGGTATGTGGTGCCCAGGGCTGCTCTAAACAACAAAATTATTTTCAGTAATAACGAAAAGAAAACCAATAACGGGCACAAAATGGTGTATTCCTAAATTGAAGGTCCACGGAAAAGTGTCATTGTTAATGGTCAGTGGAGAACTCCATTATTTGATTGGGAAAGAAGGGGCCCCTTTAGATTCATGGTCGGCGGGACTACCTTACATTGGTAATAATTGGGAGACCTACCTATTACATTGGCGGCCAGTGGGAAGAATGTCCCTTACATTGACGGTCAGTGGGAAGAATGCCCCTTACATTGGTGATCAGTGGGAAGAATGCCCCTTACATTGGCCAGTGGGAAGAATGCCCCTTACAGTGGGAAGAATGGTGGTCAGTGGGAAGAATGTCCCTTACATTGGAGGTCACATGGGAAGAAGAATGCCCCTTACATTGGGGGTCAGTGGGAAGAATGTCCCTTACATTGTGGTCAGTGGGAAGAATGTCCCTTACATTGGTGATCAGCGGGAAGAACGTCCCTTACATTGGGGGTCACCCTTACATTGGGGGTCAGCGGGAAGAACGTCCAGCGGGAAGAACGTCCCTTACATTGGGGGTCAGGGGAAGAACGAACAGGGGGAGCGGGAAGAACGCCCCTTACATTGGGGGGGGGAAGAACGCCCCTTACATTGGGGGTCAAAGAACGCCCCTTACATTGGGGGTCAGCCCCCCCTTACATTGGGGGTCAGCGGGAAGAACGATCCCCTTACATTGGGGGTCAGCGGAAGAACGTCCCTTACATTGGTGAGCGGGAAGAACGTCAGCGGGAAGAAGAACGTCCCTTACATTGGGGGGAGCGGGAAGAACGTCCCTTACATTGGGATCAGTGGGAAGAACGTCCCTTACATTGGTGGTCAGTGGGAAGAATGTCCCTTACATTGGTGGTCAGTGGGAAGAATGTCCCTTACATTGGTGGTCAGTGGGACATTGGTGATCAGCGGGAAGAATGTCCCTTACATTGGTGGATCAGCGGGAAGAATGTCCCTTACATTGGGGGTCAGCGGGAAGAATGTCCCTTACATTGGGGGTCAGCGGGAAGAACGTCCCTTACATTGGGGAACGTCCTTAGGTGATCGCGGGAAGAACGTCCCTTACATTGGGGGTCAGGGGAAGAATCCCTTACATTGCAGGGAAGAACGTCCCTTACATTGGCGGTCAGCGGGAAGAACGTCCCTTACATTGGGGGGTCAGCGGGAAGAACGTCCCTTACATTGAACGTCCCTTACATTGGCGGTCAGCGGGAAGAACGGGGAAGAACGCCCCTTACATTGGGGGTCAGCGGGAAGAACGCCCCTTACATTGGGGTCAGCGGGAAGAACGTCCCTTACATTGGGGTCAGCGGGAAGAACGTCCCTTACATTGGCGGTCAGCGGGAAGAACGTCCCTTACATTGGCGGTCAGCGGGAAGAACGTCCCTTACATTGGGGGTCAGCGGGAAGAACGTCCCTTACATTGGGGTCAGCGGGAAGAACGTCCCTTACATTGGGGTCAGCGGGAAGAACGCCCCTTACATTGGGGGTCAGCGGGAAGAACGCCCCTTACATTGGGGGTCAGCGGGAAGAACGTCCCTTACATTGGGGGTCAGCGGGAAGAACGTCCCTTACATTGGGGGGTCAGCGGGAAGAACGTTCCTTACATTGGGGGGGTCAGTGGGAAGAACGTTCCTTACATTGGAGATCAGTGGGAAGAATGTTCCCTTACATTGGTGATCAGTGGGAAGAATGTCCCTTACATTGGAGATCAGTGGGAAGAATGTCCCTTACATTGGGGGTCAGCGGGAAGAACGTCCCTTACATTGGGGGTCAGTGGGAAGAACGTCCCTTACATTGGGGTCAGTGGGAAGAATGTCCCTTACATTGGGGGTCAGTGGGAAGATTGTCCCTTACATTGGCGGTCATTAGAAGGAATATGTCTTATTTACATATCTGAGGGACAGATATTTGCTAATTTTTCGAGGAACCCTGGTTATGAAGGCTGCTGTAGAATATCTGCAACTGTTTGTAGCAGGAATTCAAGTCTTATCAACACCTACCTGCAGCTCCACAGATGACGAGGGAAAGGTACTGTTTTGTCTTTCAGTAATATCATTTGTCACTTTGTGTATTTATCTGAACATGCCAAGCAGGACTGACCTTTTTTTGAAGGCAAATTAATTTAAATAAGTAACAATTTAAAATGGAAGAAAAAGCTGGTCCATGAGGTTGCTTGCAGCAATTGGAAGGTTTGTGTGGGTGCAAAAACCAGAGAGTATCGGATAGCACATTGATACTTTAATCATAATACTTTTAGAGTGCTAAACCATGCGAACCCTTAAGTGTTGGGTAATACCTGATACTTTGTTTTTATACCTACACAAAAACCTTATCCTAATATTGAGTAGGCCCCCTTTTGCCTTCTAAACCCATTGATGCATGGACTCCACTAGACCTCTGAAGGTATGCTGTGCTATCTGGCACCAGAGGTCTAGTGACGTCCATGCATCAATGGATTTAGAAGGCAAAAGGGGGTCTACTCAATATTAAGTGGGTGGTCCTAACGTATGGCCCTCTTTGTCTGAAACCGTATAAATTAATGCAAGACGATTTTATGAAGCCTTATGCTGCTGATGGCTTGGTGCCAAATAGCACAGCAGAAAGCCTCATCAATCAGCCTGCGGCAATTGAAAGGTTTCAGGTAAAGCTGGCCAGACTCTGACCACCCACCTAATATTGAGTAGGTCCTCCTTTTTCCACCAAAATCCATCGAGGTGTGGACTCCGCTAGACCTCTGCAGGTATGTGGTGGTATCTGGCACCAAGCCATCAGAAGCAGAAAGCCTCATGAATCAGCTTGCAGCAATTACAAGATTTCGGGTAAAGCAGACCATACATTATTAACCACCCGCCAAATACTGAGCAGGTCCCACTTTTGCCTTCTAAACCCATCGACGTGTGGACTCCACTAGACCACTGAAGCTATGCTGTATCTGGCACCAAGCCATCAGAAGAAGGCCTCATGAATCCGCTTGCAGCAATTGAAAGGGTTCACATAAAACTGGCCATACATTATGACCACCCAAATAATATTGAGTAGGTCCCCCTTTTGCCTCTCAACTCTGAGGTGTGGACTCCACTAGACCTCTGAAGTCCTGCTGTTGACAGCTTGGTGCCAATAACCACAGCATACCTTCAGAGGTATAGTGGAGTCCATGCAATGGGTTTAGATGGCAAAGGGGGACCTACTCCGTATTAACTAGGTCGTCCTAATGTTTATGGCTGATCAGTGTATGGAGTGGCTGCATACAATTATTGGAACATTTTACTCTACTTTCACTGATGACTTTGATTTTGAGTATTTAGTGTCATGCTCAGAGACATTTCTAGTAATTTATATTTTTCCTGAGCTTCTACAATGAGCTTCTGTTGACCAGGGCCTGGTAAAACTGAACTCAAGGAAAACCTTTCAGTCTGCTCCAGTGGGTAAGTCTCCAACCAGGGTTCCATGGAACTCTAGGTTTCCTCCAGAAGTGTGTAGGGGTTCCTTGAGTTATGAGCAGTTTCTGCCTCTCAGATAAGTTCCCACTGGCACCATTGATCTTTTAGCTCTCTGTATCTAATTCTTTCCAATCACCACAAATGTAAAGAACATTCTTCCCACTGACCATCACTCTAATGTACCATAAGTTGTAGGTATAGTCATTTTTAGTAGGGGTTCCGTGTTTGGAAAGTCATTTTAAAGGGTTCCTCCATTGAAGAGGTTGAGAGGGGCTGGTTCAAGGGGAAGGAATAGTAGGCATATGTTGGATGCTGAGTACAATGTCTTCTCTTTATGTTCCTTTTAGTATATAGCCTGGCCTCTTTATATAATTTTTTCGTTTTTCCCCAGACAATTACAGTTGATGGGAAACTGTTGAATAGTAATCGTCAAAAACGTGATGCCAAGCTTCTGAGAAAATAGAATGGCCACTAGAAAAGTAACTCCTTTTCCCAAATATACCATTATAGAGTGTATATGACACAAATATATGGGATGGAACAAAGTCCTCTTTATGAACCACACATTCTGATTTTTTTTTTTTTTTCCTGCCCCCCTCAATCAGAATTTGAGGAGAGATTGCTTTTTAGCCTCGGTTACAGCCTAATAACATTCTTTCAGAAGCATTTTACCGCCCCTAGAAAGGAGCACATCTCTTAAAAGAGCAGCTCTCTAAACTTACCCATTCCAGCAACTTCTCCTCCACTGGAATTCAGGCCTCCACCGAGACTTGCTCATTATCTCTTGACCGTACGGTTGAGCCATTAGGGGCCAGAACTGGTTTTACTTTCATCCTTTTATTTTCCTTTGGCAGCTTTGCAGCAGAGAAATTTTGACTCATTTTTTAAAAAAAAAAAAAAAGTTGTGAAAAGCAAATTCCTTTGCAGCACTAGGTTTTGGACATAGAGATAGATTGTGAAAGGAGAAGTCACCTTTGGGAGGGATCTGGCCAGAGGACAACTAGGTTTGCATCCATGGGCTTCACCTGGTATGAGAGTCATGTGCACAGCAGGTGAATACAAAGCATTGGCAAGGCTTTGAGTCAGCCCTAAAGCAGCTTCATATTTTTTTTTTTTTTTTTGGTGCAGTTTGGAGATGTTAAACAGATCTAAAGATGATTACCTTGCCCAAGCTGGTGAAAGTGACAACCAAAAATCACAATAATATCTATTTAAAATCCTCAGACTGGAGCTAGGGGGTGCTTAAAAGCTTCACTTGCTGTGGACACGACTCCTTTACCAGGTGAAGCCCATGGGTACAAACCTTCTAGAAGATGTCCTCTGGCCAGTTCCCTCCCAAGGTGGTCTTCTTCTCCTTTCACAATCTATCTCTATGTTCTAAACTTTGTGAAACAAAGGAATTTGCTTTTCACAATCTCTCTTTTTTTTTGGGGGGAGGGGGTGTTTTTTTCTCAAAAAAACGAGTCAAAATTTCTCTGCTGCAAAGGCAATGTTTTCTTTGGCAGGCACTCGGGCCTCAGAAATGCCTGGTGACCTCCATTCAGATTCATTCTTAGGGAATCAAGTCTATTAGGAATGTCTGCATTGCTTATGGTAGAAATGCTGTTCTTGCTTAAAATAAGGAAGCACATAGTTGTCTTCTGTTCTGTCTGGTAGAAAAACAGAAAACTGTGTCAAATGCTTACCGTAATTTTCCTTTCCTGGTGTCAATCCATGGCAGCAGACATGTGGTAGGCCCAAACCAAAGATGGTCACCTTGTGAGCACCAACATAGCCGTAGGCCCAGATGGTCCCAAACCAAAGATGGTCCCTGTGTGAGCACCAGCATAACAGAACACCTGAGGTGGACCCAAACCAAAGATGGCCCCCATGTGCGCTCTATCTACTTCACATGTTCCGCATTACCACATGTATGCTGCCATGAAAACAGAAAATGGTATCAAATACTACCACACAATAATTTTTCATTTCCTGGTGCCAATCCATGGCAGCTTACATGTGATAATGCTGAGCATGTGAGGTGGATAGAGCTCGCATGGGGGCCATCTTTGGTTTGGGCCCACATAGGTTCTTTGCTATGTCGGTGCTCACATGGGGGCCATCTTTGGTTTGGGCCCACCATAGGTTCTCTGCTATGTTGGTGCTCACATGGGGACCATCTTTGGTTTGGGCCTACTGCTATGTTGGTGTTAGTGCAGAAAGTCACTGGATGCAGACATGTAAGGTGGTCCTCCTTTTTTCAACGAACGTTGGGGGATCTATATTTTGGTCTCAGCTGATGGTGACCTTTCCTCCCCATCATCATTCTGCCCCAATATGTGCTTGAAGGAGTGAGGATTTTGTGTGCATGCGCAGGGGGGGGGACGGGAAACACAAAAGAGGGTTCATTTACTAAAGGCAAATATTTTGCGCACTTCCAAGTACAGCTGCTCCAAAGCTTAGTAAACGAGTTAAAGCTTCAATTTGAAAGAATATCCAAAAATAAAGAAAAAAGTTTGCTGACTTCCATCATTCAATCGGTGCAAGTAGAGATTTTTTTCCTCATTTACTAAGCTCTGGAGCAACTGCCCTTGCAGAGTGCAAATGAACTTGCAAAGTGCACAGTCTATTTGCCTTTTAGCAAGTCAACCCCAAAGTGACCTGGGCGTGGTGGATTTAGAGGGAGAGATGCTGGAACATGTTCCTGTTGTGAACTTGTCCTTTAAACCAGGCATCACTAAATGGCAGACTGTAGTTTGGATCCAACCCGAGTCATCCAGACCACCGTGGTCCTGCTATTTTGGAGCCGACCCTTCTGCTCAACTACTGTCCCTCCTGATAGAACGGACATTGGAGGCAGGACAGTTTCGGATGGAGGGTGGGAGCTGGCGCATTAACTTTGCAAGTTACCTAGCAGGTGGTGATTAGTTGCCAGGATGGAGAGTGGTTCTAGCAGCCAATCACAAGCTGGTTACCAGAAGCTCCATCAGAAACTGTCCTACCCTGGATTTCAGCTCCTGACCTCCTCCCTTTGTAAGGTGGGACAGGGAAGAGGGCTGTATCACTGCTGTAAAGGACGTAGGGATGTGGGGGTGGTTTGTTGAGGACTATAAGGAGGGGTTATATAAAGGGGGGGGGGGGGGCTGAGAAATAAAATGAGATTGTGTGAAGGATCTGAGGCTAGGTTTACGTCACTGCGTTCTAGGTGGCCCATTCAATGGGCTGTCTTACATGCAGAAAAAGAAGTCCCTGAACCCCCCCCCCTTTTTTTTTATTTATTATTATTGCACCGTGCAGCATTTTTCCGATATTCAGAGGTGCCATTAAGAATCAAAGATGCAATTCAGACCTTTTGTTGGAAAAAAATTTTACTGACTCCACGATTGAATACCCTGCTTTTAAACTTTTTTTTTTTTTTTTTCATTCATTACATATTTTATACCCCATTCTGTCAGTACTGGGTCTCTATGAAATGTAGGCAGATTATGGCCGGTAGGGTGCTGTAGAAAACTTCCTGAAACCATCACAGCACCCCACCTTGGGCTTCCTTCTAAGACCCTCCTCAGCCCTGCTGCAACAACAGGCTTTAGTGGAGTTGGGTGGACCTTCCTAGGAAGGCTGCACTTGGTAACCCCCATGTGTTGCTTGACCTTCCATGATTGAAAGAATGGAAATCCCAATGATAGGAAGGGGTGGGTCAGGGAAAGAGCTACATGAAGCCGGACGTCCCAGTCTTTGACGTAACCACATTACTTAGCCTGAATAAAGTACAATTTTAATTTGTTTAACAAAAAACTGTGCAGCATGAAGCAGAACTATACTATATACAATATATACAGAAAATCATAACCTAAAACATAGAACAAATAGGAATTACATCAAGGAACACCAAAAAAAAAAAAAGCAAATTTGACCTGTCTAGGAAAGGTACAAGTGTGCCATCGATGAGTCCAGTTCGATGTGCTCTGTACTGTGCAGTTCTGTTGGAGAGAAGCTACAATGGGCACAGAATGGAGACACGGAGCACTATAGACTGTACACAAAGGCTTCTGCTCACAGGCTGTAACATAAAACCGGGAATCCAGTGTTTGTGATAAATAGAGAATTCACACAGCATCACTCTCGCTACATACACAGAGTTCTCTATACAATGGATCGTTCTGGAATGTCTTACTAATGCTAATGCCTTTTCACCTGCTACCACTCAACCATTTTTTTTTTTGGGTCAAGATGTCTGATAGATGGTTGTGTAGGTTCTTCCTACTCACTGTTGGGTCAGGTTGTCTAGTAGTTTAGTTGTAGGTTCTTGGCACAACCACTTCTGGTTAAGGATGCCTGCTAATTGGTTTGGTAGGTTCTTCCAACAATTACCTTTTGGGTTAGGATATTTGGTGGTGTTGTGAAGACCCCCCCAATCCACAATCTCAGCTAGGTCAGGATGTCTGAGGGTCAGTTGTTAAAGCTACTTCCACAAGCATTTGTTGTGTGGTGAGTTGTAAAGGTTCCTCTCATCAATGGCCTCTGGATTAGGATATCTGGTTCTGTTGTGAAGACCCCAATCCACAATCTTGGCTAGGTCAGGAGGGTCAGTTGTTAAAGCCACTTCCACAAGTATTTGTTGGTCAGGATGTTGTGTGTTATCTAGATTAGGATATCTGGTGGTGTTGTAAAGACCCCTTCCACAACCTCAACTGGGTCAGGGTGTCTGCTAGTGAGTTGTTAGGGCCCCTTCCACAAGCATTTGTTGGTCAGGATGTTGTGTGGTGAGTTGTAAAGGCTCCTTCCACAGTGGCCTCTGGATTAGGATAGCTGGTGGTGTTGGTAAGACCCCTTCCACAACCTCAACTGGGTCAGGGTGTCTGCTAGTGAGTTGTTAGGGCTCCTTCCACAAGCATTTGTTGGTCAGGATGTGTGGTGAGTTGTAAAGGCTCCTTCCACAGTGGCCTCTGGATTAGGATATCTGGTGGTGTTGTGAAGACCCCTTCCACAACCGGGTCAGGGTGTCTACTAGTGAGTTGCTACAAGCAGTTGTGGGGTAAGCGTTATGGTTCCTCCCTCCATGGCTTCTGGGTTGGGGTGTGACTTATGCAGGCTCCTCCCAAAAGGGCTTTTGCATCGAGGTCTGGCAGTGAGTTGTGTAGGCTCCTCCCATACAGTCTTCCAGTGAGTGGAGTCTCTTGTGGTGAAGTGGGTCTTGGAACTGCTGTTGGACAGCCCCCTTTGCCACAAGGTCCATGTTATAACCCTCAGTTCCTGTCTGTTTGCGTTCGTGTCTTCTGCCGGCGTGCAGGCGGGCACTGAGCTGGTGGTGGGAGCAAGGTTGGGGAAGATGTCAGTTTTTCCAGCAGTTCTCGGGGTAAAACGGTTAACCTGATTTTCCCACGTGACCTTCGGAAAGCCGTTTTCTGTCCCCAAGCAAGTGTACAAACCGGCATCATTGGTCTGGACCGAGCGGAGAATTGCCCCTCCCTCCATGGTCTGAAGTCGCACCTAAATAAAAAAAAAAAAAAAAAAAATTAACGAATAGCTGTAATCTGCACTTTTCAGTTCTATCTAATACAGTCCCTGTTGGGAAGCATGATCGGCAAAGTGTAAGTCCCATAGTGTTTTTGCTGGACCCTCTGTCCTTTTTTTTTAGTGCTTCTTACATCATTGTTCCAGGGGAGGGTTGTCTCACTGGAACACATCAACTAGTATTTGTCACTTACTAGAGAAATTGTCCTTCGAGACCTGGTGGTAGGAGTAGTGGTAGACCAATAGTGGTTGGGTGTTGGAGCCTTGCCCTCCAGCATGGAAATGTATACATTGTGGTGTGTGGGCTGCAAATTCTAGGAGACCTTAACAGGTGATGAGCTTAAAAAAAAAAAAGACCTCAAGGCTTTCTATATACGGAAATGCGAAATTATATTTTGTTGCTGTGCCATACACTTTTTAGTAGGTTTTGGATAGAGTAGGGAAAGGTTATAGACCCTCTGTCAAGTGTTTACGGTTTGTGCACTCTCCCCACAGTTGGGGAGATTTGCCCTATTTGTTCTGGTGACCACCGTCTCTGGACAGAAGGTGATGGGAAGTCCAACACAGGTATCACCAGAACAAGAGGTGAGGATAAATCTTCCAATCTGTTCCAGTGAGGACTGGCCGAGTAGAGAAGTCCGATCACATTTGGAATAAATATCCCCCCAACCTGAGGCATGTTTGGGACAGGTAGTGAAGGGAAAGTATACCACAAAAATAACCACAAAAAATATTGGACTTATTTCAGCCAGCTAGGGTCATGCTATAGTCCTTTATATGTAATAGGTTTTACTTCAGCCATTTCATCCGTTCTTGGATACCCCGCACAGCAGATAATACATGGCCGCCCTAAGTCACAGCACATTCTGCCCTAGCCACCACACCACCCTGCCCCACAGCATGTCCTGCCAGCCACACCACCCACCCTGCCCATGGCATGTCCTGTCAGCCACACACCACCCTCCCATGGCATGTACTGCCTCAGCCACACACCACCCTACCCATGGCATGTCCTGCCTCAGCCACACCCACCCCCTACCCATGGCATGTCAAGCCTCAACCACCACCCTGCACCACCCTGCCTACGGCATGTCCTGCCACCACACACCCCTGCCCATGGCACGTCCCATCCCCGCCACCACACCACCCTGCCCATGGCACTCCCATCCCAGCCACACACCACACCACCCTGCCCATGGGATGTCCCGCACAACCACCACCACCCTGCCCATACGGCATGTTCTGCCCCGGCCACCACACCACCCTGCCCATGGCATGTCTTGCCCTAGCCACCACACCACCCTGCCCACAGCACATCCCGTCCACCACCTGCCCATGGCATGTCCTGCTCCAGCCACCACACCACCACCCTGCCCATGGCATGTCCTGCCTCAATCACCACAGCATGTGCCGCCGCCACCACACACACACACTGCCCACGGCATGTCCTGGTCACCACACCATCCTGCCCACGGCATGTCCTACCCTAGCCACCACACCACCATCCTGTCCATGGTATGTCCCAGCCCACAGCATGTCCCTCCCCGGCCACCACACAGCATACCTCTAGCCCCCTCAACTTCTTGCTCACAATACATCCCTTCCAGGTCCATTCACTTCTTGTAGAGCACATCCCTTACTCAATCACCTCCCCACTGAATACACATCACTCCCTGGTCACCTCAGGCTCAACCTCCGCTTAGAGTATACCTCCCTTCCCAATTTATTCCCTCCCCAGCCATTGTACAATCCCCCCTTCCCCCACCGTTTACAGCACGTTCCCCACACCTGCAGAGCGTAGCCCTCACCTCCCTGGCCATAATGCCTCCCACCTATCTCATTCTATGTTGATACCTCATCCCACTCACACTGCACTGCACTCCCCCCGACCACCTCATCCATCTGCTCAAACCACGTACCTCTTTGGCCACTGTGCATCCCTCCCACCCCCCAATCTGGTTACTCTGCCTAACGCCACCCAATGACGCGATTAGGAAGCCCATGTGACGCCTCTGGAACCACAATGCCTTACAGGCCATATAGGGGTTCAATAAGTTGATATTTCTGACTTTGATGGGTTGTTTTGCCAAAACAGATTCCCATTTGTCCCTATGGCTCTGGAAGTCTGTCCTGTGCTGGCCACTATGGGCTAACTTACTTCTCGTCCTGCGGGTACGAGAATGCTCCCCTCACACACCTAATTCTACTCTGTCATTCTGAAATTGGTTGGTGATGGCAGATGGGCCGGGAACACAATGTACGGGAGGGAAAAACCAAGACGTCAGAGCTCAGCTGGTGGTCTGTGAATTCCTCCATACTGGACGTCCCATAGAACAGCTGCTGGCTCTGGGACAAAAGATAGGAAATGATGTTCAGAAATGGTCCTATTTCCTAAGTGCCATGTCATTTCCTTCCATGGAGAGAAAATTGGTGACATTTCCTCTGACTTATCGCGGGGAGGAGGGTGTGCCGGAATGGTCATTCCCCAGCAAGGCTGTTCTAACATTACAGAGAGCTGAACACTGAGAACGTACAGTTGTGTTGAAAATAATAGCAGTCAGACATCACTAACCGGATCAATCACTGTTTTTGGTGGAAATGATATTTCTACATGGCAAATAATTTCCTAGCAGGTGTAGTAGAGTAATAGAAATCCAACAGACCCAACAGTCATGACATGCATGCTGCTGATTCTGTGTCATTGAATCACTCATTGAAAGGGGCGTGTTCAAAATAATAGCAGTGTGGAGTTCTATTAGTGAGGTCATTCATTCTTTGAAAAACAGGTGGCAATTATTGCCCTTATTTAAGGAAGGAAGGCAGCAAATGTTGGACATGCTGGTTACAGTGCATTTCTCTCTGAAATTCTGAGGAAAATGGGTCGTTCCAGACATTGTTCAGAAGAACAGCGTACCTTGATTAAAAAGTTGATTGGAGAGGGGAAAACATATAAAGAAGTGCAGAAAATGATCGGCTGCTCAGCTAAAATGATCGCAAATGCTTTAAAATGGCAACCAAAACCTGAAAGACGTGGAAGAAAGCGAAAAACTACATTGGAATGGATAGCAGAATAGCCAAAATGGCGCAGACTCAGCCAACAATCAGCTCCAGGAAGATGAAAGAAGGTGTGACGTTCCCTGTGAGGACTGTTACAATTAGAAGACGCCTATGTGAAGCCAAGCTATCTGCAAGAAGCCCCCGCAAAGTCCCACTGTTGGGAAAAAGACGTGTGCTGAAGAGGTTACAATCTGCCAAAGAGCACATTGACTGGCCTAAAGAGAAATGGGGCAACATTTTGTGGACTGATGAAAGTAAGATTGTTCTTTTTGGGTCTAGTGGGCGGAGACAGTTTGTCAGAAGACCCCAAACACTGAATTCAAGCCACAGTACACTGTGAAGACCGTGAAGCATGGTGGTGCAAGCATCATGATATGGGGATGTTTCTCATACTACGGTGTTGGGCCTATTTATCGCATACCAGGGATCATGGATCAGTTTGAAGACATCAGAATACTTGAAGAGGTCATGCTGCCTTATGCTGAAGAGGAAATGCCCTTGAAATGGGTGTTCCAACAAGACAACGACCCCAAACACACCAGTAAACGTGCAACATCTTGGTTCCAGACCAACAAGATGGACGTTATGGAGTGGCCAGCCCAATCCCCGGATCTTAATCCAATAGAAAACTTGTGGGGTGACATCAAAAATGCCGTTTCTGAGGCAAAACCAAGAAATGGAGAAGAACTGTGGAATGTGGTCCAATCATCCTGGGCTGGAATACCTGATCACAGGGGCCAGAAGTTGGGTGACTCCATGCAACACAGATGTACAGCAGTTCTCAGAAACAGTGCGACTACAACCAAATATTCATGAAGTCATTCAAAGGAAAGCAAAATCTTCAAACATTTCTCAGTTTATATAGTGAATGTTGGAGTTTGTAAAGAAGAATACAAACACGGCGATTTTTTTGAACCGTCTAATATTCACTTTTCTTCCATTTTTTTTTAGAGGAACAACACAAATTTGATGTATTTTTCTTCATGTTGTGATTTGGAATAGAATGTGTCGTGTTCCCAATGCATTTGTGTGGATGGAAATAAATGCTATTAGAAGGATTTTCAGCTTTATTCACTTTTTTCAACACACTGCTATTATTTTGAACACAACGGTACCTAGATCTGAGATTGCTCTGATGAGCACTGCAGGTTGTCTCTGCATTTTCTCTCCATAGGTTCAGTTTGAAATGTTTTGTGGTAGGTTTCCTCCCAGTTTAGGAGAGGGAAGGATTACAACCTCTGCCGGATTTCTATTGCTTAGTAACCCCCTCTTCGGAGGAGATTCCTCCTCCCTTCCCACCTCTGAGTTCCTATATTACCAGTCTAACCTCCTTCCGATGCTGGGAGCCCTCTCGCTGCAGTAACCAAGTGACGCTCTCGAGCGGAGAATGGGTATCGCACTGAAGAAAGACGCTTCCACCTTCCACTCCGATCTGTAGTCGCTCAGAGACTCCTCTGTCCACTGCAAACAAAGAAGAGTCTGAAATTTAGCTGATTGGGGGGGGTTTATATACTAAAACTGGAGTCCTCAGAACCTGGTGCAGCTGTGCATGGGAACCAATCAACTTCTAACTTTGTCTTGTTCCATTAAACTTTGCAAATAAAACCTGGAAGCTCATTGGATCTATGTAGAACTGCAGCAGATTTTGCCCTCTCCAGTTTTAGTAAATAACCCCCCCCCCGATGGTGATAATTCTGAGATGCACATGCAGCACTGCCCTCACCTTGCATGTTGTACCCTCGGCACTGCCTCATTGGGTCCCCATGTCTCACATCTTGACGCCGACTCCTCCTAATAAACAAGAGTCATTGTGGGTGGAGTTAATAAGATGGAATATGAAGGGGGGGGGGGGGGGAGAAGTATATTGTTCATATCACTTTAGAGAACTGTCAACAATTATCATTTAATTTATTACATTTCTATAGTGCTGAACATTTACACAGTGCTTTCACGTCAGTCCCCGCCCTCGAGGAGCTTACAGTCTATAGGCCCTATCATGCATGTGTACATACTAGAAGCCATTTAGACCAATTAACTAGTGAGCATGGCTTTGGAGTGTTGGAAGAAACCACTTGAGAACACAGGGAGAGCATGCAAACTCCATGCAGGTAGTGTCCTACCTTTCTAAAGACCCTATCATGCATGTGTACATACTAAGGGCCATTTAGACCAATTAACCAGCCAGCATGGCTTTAGCGTGTGGGAAGAAACCCCTTGAGAACACGGAGAGCATGAAAACTCCATGCAGGTTGTGTCCTACATTCTAAAGGCCCTATCTTGTATCATACTGGAGGTTATTTAGACCAATTAACCAGCTAGCATGGCTTTGGCACGTGGGAAGAAACCTCTTGAACACAGGGAGAGCGTACAAACTCCATGCAGGTAGTGTCCTGGATAGGATTCGAACTGAGGACCCCGTTGGTGCAAACCAAAAGTGCTAACCACTGCTGTCCTGGAAAATACCATCTACTTCATGTAGCATGAAAGTATCATCTAATCACACTATGTGGTACGAGAACCCACATGGTACTGTTTCGATATGAGATGCACACAAAAAGTGGACCTTGGTGGTTCGCTTAAAAGGCCCCGTCCCTCTATAGATATCACTGCATGTAGTATGTCCAAAAAGGCACCTGTAGAAGGTTAAGATTTTGCCTTACCCTGGTCTTCCCCTAGACAAGAGCATGGCGACAATCCTTCCAATGAGGTCCTGGAAAATACAGAGCAACCCCGATCTGACCAGGCACTTGCAATGGATTTGAGTGTCTTCTAGTGATGCTCTGCATTCACCCAGGAGTCTTCCCAAAAGGATGGTGACCCCCCCCCAAAATTCAATGCCTAGAATTTTGGACATTCTAGGCATTGATTTTTAATGAGTAAGGGGGCCTGGACATTATAGGTAGACCTTGGACTGCATACTCTGGTTTGTTCCTCCAACCCCTTCATCATTACAGGACTTCCCGTGACATACTGGTTGAGGGATGGAACAAGGTGGGGAACGTGGCATCCAGAACTGTCAGATGCTGAATTGTCTGATGGACTACAAACTGTGACTGGAGGGGAGGTAAGGGACATAGGCACCAGAGAGGGGGAGTAAAATACTACTTCTAATACAGGGAACAGAGGGGTGGGTAGGAGACCTGGATACCAGAGAGTGGAGCACAATACCTCTTCTAATACAGGGAATGGAGGGGAGGTAGGTGATATGGGACACTGGAGTATGATACCTCTTCTATTACAGAGGGGAGTATTATACCTCTAATTATAGGGAGGGGAGGTAGGAGACACGGGACACCGGAGTATGATACCTCTTCTATTACAGAGGGGAGTATTATACCTCTAATTATAAGGAGGGGAGGTAGGAGACACGGGACACTGGAGAGGGGAGTATAATGCCTCTTCTATTACAGGGAATGAAGGGGAGTATAATACTTCTATTACAGAGAATGGAGGGGAGGTAGGAGACACGGGACACCGGAGTATGATACCTCTTCTATTACAGACGGGAGTATAATATCTCTAATTATAGGGAGCGGAGGGGAGGTAGGAGACACGGGACACTGGAGTATGATACCTCTTCTATTACAGAGGGGAGTATTATACCTCTAATTATAGGGAGGGGAGGTAGGAGACACGGGACACTGGAGAGGGGAGTATAATGCCTCTTCTATTACAGGGAATGAAGGGGAGTATAATACTTCTATTACAGAGAATGGAGGGGAGGTAGGAGACACGGGACACCGGAGTATGATACCTCTTCTATTACAGAGGGGAGTATGGTACCTCTAATTATAGGGAGGGGAGGTAGGAGACAGGGACACTGGAGTATGACTCTGGAGAGGGGAGTATAATGCCTCTTCTATTACAGGAATGGAGGGGCGGTAGGAGACAAGGGACACCGGAGTATGATACCTCTTCTATTACAGAGTGGAGTATAGTACCTCTAATTATAGGGAGGGGAGGTAGGAGACAGGGGACTCTGTACGAGAAGAGGCATTATACTCCTCTCTCCAGAGTCCCCTGTCTCCTACCTCCTCTCCCTATAATTTGGAGTATGATACCTCTTCTATTACAGAGGGGAGTATAGTACCTCTGTGTCCCGTGTCTCCTACCTCCCCTCCATTCTCTGTACGAGAAGAGGCATTATACTCCCCTCTCCAGAGAATGGAGGGGAGGTAGGAGACACGGGACACTGGAGCATGATACCTCTTCTATTACAGAGGGGAGTATTATACCTCTAATTATTAGGGAGCGGAGGGGAGGTAGGAGACACTGGAGAGGGGAGTATAATGCCTCTTCTATTACAGGGAACGAAGGGGAGTATAATACTTCTATTACAGAGAACGGAGGGGAGGTAGGAGACACGGGACCCTGGAGTATGATACCGCTACTATTACAGAGAATGAAGGGGAGGTAGGAGACACGGGACACTGGAGGGGGGAGTATAATGCCTCTTCTATTATAGGGAACGAAGGGGAGTATAATACCCCTTCTATTACAGAGAATGGAGGGGAGGTAGGAGACATGGGACACTGGAGTATGATACTTCTTCTATTCCAGAGAATGGAGGGGAGTATAATACCTCTCTATTCCAGAGAATGGAGGGGAGGTAGGAGACACGGGACACTGGAGTATGATACCTCTTCTCTTACAGAGAATGGAGGGGAGGTAGGAGACACGGGACACTGGAGTATGATACCTCTTCTCTTACAGAGAATGGAGGGGAGGTAGGAGACACACGGGACACTGAAGTATGATACCTCTTCTATTCCAGATAATGGAGGGGAGGTAGGAGACACGGGACCCTGGAGTATGATACCTCTTCTATTACAGAGAATGGAGGGGACTATAATACCTCTTCTATTACAGAGAATGGAGGGGAGGTAGGAGACACGGGACACTGAAGTATGATACCTCTTCTATTCCAGATAATGGAGGGGAGGTAGGAGACACGGGACCCTGGAGTATGATACCTCTTCTATTACAGAGAATGGAGGGGACTATAATACCTCTTCTATTACAGAGAATGGAGGGGAGGTAGGAGACACGGGACATGAGTATGATACCTCTTCTATTACAAATGGATGGAGGGGAAGTAGGTGACATGGGCAAACGAAGGGAACTGGCAGATTGTTCTTTGATAATTTGGACTTCCTGATCAGTCAATTCTGTAAGCCAAGGTGTCCCCTTAGATTATTTTGTGTCCCCACTTCCATCTCACACCTACCTCATGGGTGATGGAGTGTAGCGGGCACAGGCCTTTCCATCCCAGGCACAATATGGATCTCTGGAGAGACAGCAGTCCGCACAGGAGTCTCCATAGACTGAGCAGCGATGGAGGGAAAGCTGGGTCACTCCGGCATCTGAAGACACGTATAGCTGGTGCTGCAATTCATACGTATTACAGGTGAGGGAACCTCTGCAATCAGGGCTTAGGGTCATTTGATCATGATTTCATCAGGTCCTGTACCTTCATCTACACACTCTACCCACTGACAATAGGTTTATATTGTTTAACTTTCATTCTTACGTCAGAATATTTAAGATGACACCAGATGGTGCTTTGAAGGGCCATTTGTCTCAACAACAATCTTCCTGTAAGAGTATATGTGCATTTAACATCCAAAATTCCTGAGACTGCTGCTGGGTGCCACCATCTTGGATTTGATGTCAGCAGACTCAACCGTCACTCCAGTGACACTCTACAGCATACATTCTCAAACAGGGATCTGTGGCACCCTAGGGTTCCTCCAAGAGTTGCTAGAGGTTCCTTGAGCAGTGGGTAGATTGATCTCCTGTCTGATCATCACTGTAAGTGGGCAGTACACTGATCAAGTGTAAGGGGGACTACCAACAAAGGAAATTTCTCCCTCTGGTAGGGAAACACAGTGACCTAATATGGGCGTGTGCTTCACTGAACACCAATGTAGTGGGTCACTTCTTCAATGGCCACCAATGTACGGGGCACCTCTCCATTGGCCACCAATAAAAGATCACTTCTCCAAAGGACACCAATGTAGTGGGGTCACTGTAGGGGGCACCTCACCATTGGCCACCAATAAAAGATCACATCTCCAAAGGACACCAATGTAAGGGGTCTGTTCTTCAATGGCCTCCAATGTAGGGGGGTCAGTTTTCTACTGGCCACCAATATAAGGGCTCACCTCCAATGAACACCAGTGTAGGGGTCCCTTCTTTAATGGCCACCAATGTAGAGGGTCACTTCTCTATTGCCCACCAACAAAAGGGATAACATTCTCCAATGTCTACCAATGTAGGGGGTCAATTCTCCACTGGCCAACAATATAAAGGGGTCCGTTCTCTACTGACCGCCAATGTAAGGGGTCACTTCTACAATGGCCATCAGTGTGGGGGGGGGGGTCACATCTCCACTGGCCACCAACGTAAGGGGTCACGTTTCCGCTGGCCACCAACGTAAAGAGTCACTTCTCCACTGACACCAATGTAAAAGGCCTCTACAATTTTAATTGTCTACATTTCTTTCCTGGGAAATATTCTTGTTAATTTCTCTTGTTGAGTAATACTGAAAATAATTTTATAATAAAATATTTATAATAATATTTTATAATATAATAATAATTTGAGGGCTGCTAGAAAAAAAAAAAAAAAACTACCATGAGCTGTAGATTTAACCATTAATAGCAGGGGCCCCCTGAGACTTGAAAATTACCTCCAATCTAAAAAGGTTTGGTAAGGCTGCTCTATAGTATTACTGTTTACTCCTCCCCTGGCAGCTACATAAAAAGGGAGGGCAGGAGGAGCTGGGCCAACTCAGACAGCAATTAGACACTCCCAGATGAAAACTGGGCAAAGAAGAAGCTCATTGCCAATGTAAGGGGTCACCTCCACTGAATGGCAATGTAAGGGGTCATTTCTCCAATGACCACTAATGTGAGGGATCACTTCACTGACCATCAACATAGGGGGTCATTTTCTCCTCTGGCCACCAATATAAGGGGTCACTTCTCCACTGATCACCAACTTAAGGGGTTACCTCCCCAATGGCCACCAATGTAGGGGTCACTTCTCCATTGGCCAACCACTAACCATAAGGGCACTTCTCTCACTGGTGACCAATGTAAGGAAAGGCTACACTGACCACCAATGGAAGGGGTCACCTCCACTGAACACCAATGTAGAGGGTCATTTCTCCAATGGCCACAAATGTGGGGGATCACTTCTCTACTGACCAGCTTTGTAGTGCTACACAAAGGTGCTTTACGGCTCCCTCTCACAATGTAAGTTTATGAGTCGCCTGAATAACTGAAAACAATGCACTCCCTGTGTGGCTGATATCTTTCTGTGTTACCTGCAAATTTAAGACCTCCGAAATTAATTCATAGGCACCGTGCCATTGACACACCCAACCCCCCCAGTCCCAGTCAATGCATCAGTCGCCACGTAACAGTGCAGTACTTACCCTCTTAGAAGATATCCTGATATTTTTAACAGGAGACGGAACCTGTGTGAGACACAACGAGATACGATACAGTAATCAGAAGACGTCTACAGCTGAGGTCTAAACCTAAGTGGAAGGGCCTCAGGAAATGTCCACCAAGGTCCTCAGCCATTCTACAATCATGAACCTGGATGGAGTAAGCATACCTCTCGCTTCCAGCCAACAAGCATGTTGTCTGGGATGAACAGTCATAGGACCTCCCAGGGTTCACCTCTAGACACTGGGGCTGCCATTACGGCAATACAGTCTAAATTCCTGTAGGGGTCATGGTCATAAATCTGTCATGAGGGCGCCCACACATCCAGAGTTTGCATTGCCCACACACACAAAATTAATGGCAGGTCCCAAGGTTGCCAGTTAATTAAATAATCTGACCTTCGGGTCAACAGAAAAACCTTTTGTTGGGTTATTGTGTTACTTAAGTCTTCAACACTTTGTTGTTGGGGAAACCAGTATCTACAGTAGAGTTGGAACCTTCAAGCTGAATTCCAGCCTTATGTTGTAAAGGCTCCTCCAAGGCCAAAGTGCACTAACTCCGCCCCATTAGCTGCTTTTTCAGCAGCATATGTTGCAGGTCCTGGCCTTTTTGCAACCCCATGCCCAAGGCGGCCATCTCTTTTGCCAACCTCTGGGCCGCAGCCCTGGCTAACGTGAAGTAGAAGGTCCTGTGTTGTATGAAATTGGGCCTACTTATCGTAGACTTCTTCCATCAGACCTGCCTTTCTCAACCAGAGTTCCATGGAAGCCTAGGGTTCCTCCAGAGGTTGCTAGGGTTTCCTTGAGCAATATCTGCCTCTCAGATAAGTAATCACGGACAACAATGTCTATCTGTAAGGGGGGATTTTCTAATGACCACCAATATAAGGAGCAGACTTCCCAGCAAGAGCTGTAGAAATAATAATTATCGGCCAAAAAGGTTTTTCAAGGATTCCTCCATGTAAAAAGGTTGAGAGAGGCTGCTCTAAACTTGTTTATTACAAATAGTATGGACTCTCGTTCCTCCCTCCTGGTGGCAGAAGCAGCATCTCATACCAACATTCTCCTAATGCTTGATGTGGCACAGGATCTCTATACCGTACTCGCCACATTTGCATCTCAGACTCCTGCTGAATGACAGTATCCTGGAGCTGCCACAGAGGAGCTGGTGGGCATGACATCCCATGGGGCACTGTGTTCAAGAATCTGGGTACATTATGTATACTTCATCCCTGGAGAGGAGATTGGTCCAAGGTCCTCTACACTACGTGTTTTGCAGATTCACTTTGCTTCTTCAGATGTGTCAATGAATGAGATACCTTCAGCCCATATATTCTCCATCCATGTTCCACAGCAATAGACTGCATCTAACAAACTGGGCTCTTGCCCAAGACCCTTGGGGTATATAGTATGTTCCTGGGGAGCACAAGGTACCAGATCAATGCTAAGGGTTCATCCATCCTCTACTTGGGCTTACTAGGCTTCAACCTGCAGGCCCTAATGTAATATGTACTGTAAAATGGCATCAATTGAGTAAATATATCAACCATTTCCAACAAGAGTTCCTCCAGAGGTTACTAGAAGTTCCTTGAGCAGTGGGCAGGTTAATGTCCTTACTAACAATTAATGTAAGAGGGCACTACACTGACCAAGTACAAAGTGGTCCTTCTCCCACAGACTACCAACCTAAAGGGCAAATCTCCCACTGGTGACCGATTTAAGGAAACACTATGACATTGATCTAATATGGTCATGTCAGCCGCTGACCACTCATGTAAGGGGTCACCTCCACTGAACACCGATGTAGAGGGTCACTTCTCCATTAGCTACCAATACAAGGGGTAACTTCTGCACTGACCTCCAACGTAAGGGGTTACCTCCCCAATGGCCACCAATGTAGGGGGTCACTTCTCCATTGGTCACCAATGTAGGGGGTCACTTCTCCATTGGCCACCAACATCACTTCACTGGCCAACCACTAACTGTAAGGGCACTTCTCTCACTGGTGACCAATGTAAGGAAATGCTACATTGACCACTAATGGAAGGGGTCACCTCCACTGAACACCGATGTAGAGGGTCATTTCTCCAATGGCCACTAATGTGGGGAATCACTTCTCTACTGAACACCAATGTAGAGGGTCATTTCTCCTCTGGCAACCAATATAAGGGGTGACTTCTCCACTGACCACCAATGTAAGGAGTTACCTCACCAATGTAGGGGGTTACTTCTCCATTGGCCACACACGTCACTTCACTGTCCAACCACTAACCATAACGGCACTTCTCTCACTGGTGACCAACGCAAGGAAACGCTACACTGACCATCAATGTAAGGGGTCACCTCCACGGAACACCAATGTAGAGTGTCATTTCTCCAATGACCACTAATGTGGGGGATCACTTCACTGACCATCAACATAGGGGTTCATTTCTCCTCTGGCCACCAATATAAGGGGTAACTTCTCCACTGACCACCAACATAGGGGGTCACTTCTCCATTGGCCACCAACATCACTTCACTGACCAACCAGTAACCGTAAGGGCACTTCTCTCACTGGTGACCAATGTAAGGAACCACTACACTGACCACCAACGTAAGGTGTTACCTAATCAATGTAGGGGGTCACTTCTCCATTGGCCGCACACTTCACTGACCAACAACTAACCATAACGGCACTTCTCTCACTGGTGACCAATGTAAGGAAACGCTACACTGAACACCAATGTAGAGGGTCACTTCTCCAATGACCACTAATGTGGGGGATCACTTCACTGACCATCAACATAGGGGGTCATTTCTCCTCTGGCCACCAATATAAGGGGTCACTTCTCCACTGATCACCAACTTAACGGGTTACCTTCCCAATGGCCACCAATGTAGAGGGTCACTTCTCCACTGGCCACCAACATCACTTCACTGACCAACGTAAGGAAATGCTACACTGACCACCAATGTAAGGAGTCACCTCCACTGAACACCAATATAGAGGGTCATTTCTTCAATGGCAACTAATGTGGGGGATCACTTCTCCACTGACCGTCAACATAGGGGGTCATTTCTCCTCTGGCCACCAATATAAGGGGTCACTTCTCCACTGACCACCAACATAAGGAGTTACCTCCCCAACGGCCACCAATGTAGGGGATCACTTCTTTATTGACCACCAATATAAGGGGTCACTTCTCCACTGGCCACCAACGCAAAGGGTTACCTCCCCATTGGCCACTAATGTAGGGGGTCACATCTCCATTAGCCATCAATGTCACATCACAGACCAACCACTAACCATAAGGGCACTCTTCTCACTGGTGACCATTGTAAGGAAATGCTACAACTGACCACCAATGTAAGGGGTATCTTCTCCACTTGACCCAAAGTGATGGTTCCTGCAGAGCTCCAGGGCCAGCACAGCTTGGCAAAACCAGAAGCATGACACCAATGATCTCTATAGCTGTCTGTAAGGCATTGACCCCCACGAACTGATTTTAGTAAGGGGTCCCTAAGATCTGAAAATTATTTTAGGGCTTCTTTCTGGGGTACAAAGGTTGACTGGCTGGTGTAGATGAATCCATATCAGACTAGGTGAGTGAAGTGCAATAAGTTCTAGTTTTTCAAGTCAGTAGCAGGAGGATTAGGCCTCTCCAAAATTCACAATGGAAGAAAAAAAAAAAAGTTGAACCACGATACCAATAGCTGGCCAGTCTATGGCTACCTATTTTAATATCAGATGTTAGATGAGGATGGTGGACCAAAAAATATCTTACCCGGAACACTTCCACCTCCTCCAGAGTGACGCCTTCCGTCTCCTCGGGACCCTTGGGCAGGATCATCACCTTCTGGACCGTACCACGATCTGAAAACAAGAGGAGATGGGGACAAGGTGTCAGGCCACACACCGGTGACACCACTTGTAAAGCTGTAAGCCCTAACGACATGAACTGCACTCTCACCTGTACCCAGAAAGAGGACGGTGTACTCCCCATCGGAGGCCGGCACGATGTCCACAGCTATACTGGTGAAGGTGTAGGAGACGTCTGAGAGCAGGAGGAGGGGCTTGCGGTTCACGGGGTACACCGAAGTGTACATGAGCGGATGCGTCCGCACAAACCTCAGCACATCCTCACCAAAATGCCGACTGGAGCGAATGTTGGCCACCGAGAACCCACCTGCGCACTGGAAGACACATTGCAAGTCCAATGAGGAAGGACCAAGTGCCAACGAAGCAAGACACTCCCAACAGTAGAAGGACCTGTGTCTATGGACCTTTGTATGGACCTCTGAGGCAAAAGATGCCTTCAAGGAAACAAATTCTCAATTCTTCCCAGTATAGGTCTCAGAAGAAGGTAATATATCTAAAAAAAAAATAAACGTCTAACGGGTATGAATTTCTTCTCTATTCTACCCACAACAAACAAAATAAAATATATCTAAAAAAAAAAAAAAAAAAAAAACACCTAACAGAGGTTTGAATTTCTTCTCTATTTTACCCAAAACGAACAAAAAAAAATAATATATCTAAAAAAAAAAAAAAAAAAAAAAAAACGCCTAACGGGTATGAATTTCTTCTCTATTCTACCCAAAACAAGCAAAAAAAAAAAAAAAAAAATCTAAAAAAAAAAATAAACGCCTAACAGGTGTATGAATGTCTTCTCTATTCTACCCAAAACAGGCAAAAAAAAATAATATATCTAAAAAAATAAACGCCTAACAGGTGTATGAATTTCTTCTCTATTCTACCCACAAAAACAAAAAAAAATATATATATAAAAAAAAAAAAAACACTTAACAGAGGTTTGAATTTCTTCTCTATTTTACCCAAAACAAACAAAAAAAAAATAATATATCTAAAAAAAAATAAATGCCTAACAGGTGTATGAATTTCTTCTCTATTCTACCCAAAAAAAAAAAAAAAAAAAATATCTAAAAAAAAAAATATAAACGCCTAACGGGTATGAATTTCTTCTCTATTCTACCCAAAACAAAAAAAAAAAATATATCTAAAAAAATAAATCCTAACGGTTTTGAATTTCTTCTCTATTCTACCCAAAACAAAAAAAATATATATAAAAAAAAAAAAAAAACACCTAACGGGTATGAATTTCTTCTCTATTCTACCAAAACAAACAAAAAAAAATATATATATAAAAAAAAAAATAAACCTAACAGGGTTTGAATTTCTTCTCTATTTTACCCAAAACAAGAACAAAAAAAAATAATATATCTAAAAAAAAAAAAAAAAAACCCTAACAGGTGTATGAATTTCTTCTCTATTCTACCCAAAACAAGCAAAAAAAAAAATAATATCTAAAAAAAAAAAATAAAACCTAACAGGGTGTATGAATGTTTCTCTATTCTACCCAAAACAAAAAAAAAAAAAAAATAAATCTAAAAAAAAAAATAAACGCCTAACAGGTGTATGAATTTCTTCTCTATTCTACCCAAAACAAAAAAAAAAATATATCTAAAAAAAAAAAAAAAAAAACACTAACAGAGGTTTGAATTTCTTCTCTATTTACCCAAAACAACAAACAAAAAAAAATATATATCTAAAAAAAAAAAAAAAAAAAAAAAAAAAACACCTAACAGGGTATGAATTTCTTCTCTATTCTACCCCAAAACAAGCAAAAAAAAAAAAAAAAATCTAAAAAAAAAAAATAAACGCCTAACAGGGTTTGAATTTCTTCTCTATTCTACCCAAAAAAACAAAAAAAATATAATATATCTAAAAAAATAAACACCTAACAGGGTTATGAATTTCTTCTCTATTCTACCCAAAACAACAAAAAAAAAAAAAAATATTCTACCCACAAAAAAATATATAAAAAAAAAAAAACACCTAACAGGGGTTTGAATTTCTTCTCTATTCTACCCAAAACAAAAAAAAAAAAAATAATATATCTAAAAAAAAAATAAAAATGCCTAACAGGTGTATGAATTTCTTCTCTATTCTACCAAAAACAAACAAAAAAATAATATCTATAAAAAAAAAATGCCTAACGGGTTGGAATTTCTTCTCTATTCTACCCACAACAAACAAAAAAAAATATATCTAAAAAAAATAAACATCTAACGGGTTTGAATTTCTTATCTATTCTACCCAAAACAAACAAAAAAAAAATATATCTAAAAAAAAAAAATAAACACCTAACGGGTATGAATTTCTTCTCTATTCTACCCAAAACAAACAAAAAAAAATATATCTAAAAAAAAAATAAACACCTAACAGAGGTTTGAAATTTCTTCTCTATTCTACCAAAACAAACAAAATAAAATATATCTAAAAAAAAAAAAATAACACCTAACAGAGGTTTGAATTTCTTCTCTATTCTATCCAAAACAAAAAAAAAAATAAAAAAAAAATATATATATATATAAAAAAAATAAACACCTAACAGGGGTTTGCATTTCTTCTCTATTCTACCCAAAACAAACAAAAATAATATATATATATAAAAAAAAATAAACACCTAACGGGTTTGAATTTCTTCTCTATTCTACCCAAAAAAAAAAAAATAAAATATATATCTAAAAAAAAAATAAACACCTAACAGAGGTTTAAATTTCTTCTCTATTCTACCCACAACAAATAAAAATAAAATATATCTAAAAAAAAAATTAACACCTAACAGGGGTTTGAATTTCTTCTCTATTCTACCCAAAACAAGCAAAAAAAAAAATAATATATATCTAAAAAAAAAAAAAATAAACGCCTAACAGGTGTATGAATTTCTTCTCTATTCTATCCAAAAACAAATAAAAAAAATAATATCTATTAAAAAAAAATGCCTAATGGGTTGGAATTTCTTCTCTATTCTACCCAAAACAAACAAAAAAAAAATATATATATAAAAAAAAAACACCTAACAGGGGTTTGCATTTCTTCTCTATTCTACCCAAAACAAACAAAAAAAAAAATTATATCTATATAAAAAAATAAATGCCTAACGGGTTTGAATTTCTTCTCTATTCTACCCAAAACAAGCAACAAAAAAAATATATCTAAAAAAAAAAAAACCTAACAGGGTTGGAATTTCTTATCTATTCTACCCAAAAACAAGCAAAAAAAAAAAATATATCTAAAAAAAAAAAAAACACCTAACAGGTGTATGAATTTCTTCTCTATTCTACCCAAAAACAAACAAAAAAAAAAAAATATATATGTATAAAAAAAAATGCCTAACAGGGGTTTGAATTTCTTCTCTATTCTACACAAAACTAAGAAAAATAATATATCTAAAAAAAAAATAAATAAACACCTAACAGGGGTATGAATTTCTTCTCTATTCTACCCAAAAAAAAAAAATAATAATAATATATCTAAAAAAAAAAAAATAAACACCTAACAGGTGTTTGTTTTAGGCTAGAATAGAGAAGAAATTCAAACCCCTGTTAGGCGTTTATTGCTTTTATTTATCTGGAATGGTTTAGTAAAAGCTTAGTGTATCTAAAAAAAAAAAAAAATTAAATATAGAATTTTTTTTGTTGTTTTATAACCAAAAGACCACCTTCATTTAAACGACTTGCATTTTCAGAAAACCCCCTTTATGAAAAAATGTCATAAATGGACTCCTGGTCTGTATCTGAGATAAAAGGAAACCTTTGAATAAACGTTTTCAAATCTTCCTGGTATATGTCACTGAGGAAAGTATTTCAGTCCTTGAAAGATTTTCTACATTTGCTAAGTTTTTACTACTATTTTTTTTTTAAGATTTTTTTTGTGTTTGTTTCAGGGTAGAATAGTGAAGAAATTCAAATAGTGCGGCGGGCAACCTGACACTAACTGACTCCGAGGGGAACTGACAAGAGTAGTGACAGCGGCAGCGATTTTGACAAGCAAGAGACTGCCGGGCGTAGGATTCCCTAAACTTGCACCAACCTCATTCTGTCTGCTGCCTCTTTCCTATCAGCAGGAGTCACTTCTGACACCTGAAGATAAAAAGGTGACGGGACCTCCAGCGCACACAGCCTGTGAATGACAGCCTCAGCTCTGTTCCTGTGTGCTGTGTGAAGAGGGGGTGTGTCTCTTCCCTCCAGTCAGAGCTCTCCTCACTTCGGCTCCCCGCCCCCTGCTTTTCAGAGCTGAGAGATCCTGTTGTGAATTCTGCACTTTAGGATGTCTGTAGAGGACAGACGGCTGCAGATAAACAGGTACAACGTACGTAGGGGGATTGGTTTCATCTCTGTGTATCACCTGAGGATTGCCCCTTCACTGGGTGTATGGGAGGGTTTACAACGTGTTCATTTTTTTATTTTTGTTTTTTTTTGCATTTTTGAGGGCACAAATCTGCACTTCCCTGTTGCACGAACGTTCATTCAAAAATTGTCAGGATTTCCTTTCACTTCTTATCGCATCTCCAGGACAGGAAGTGAAGTAAAATCTCCCCTGATGGGAATCTTATTCCTTATCTGTTCTATTAAATGTACTGAGAATTTTTGTACGAACGTTCGTTCAAAAACGTAATGATCTGTAGATAGTTGTCAAGATTTCCTTTCATTACCTGTTGCATCTCCAGGACAGGAAGTGAACGAAAATCTCCCCTGATGGGAGTCTCAACCCTAATCTGTTCTATTGAATGTTTCTGAACGTTCATTCAAAAATTTACTAGCGTATGGTCAGCTCTAGATCATCGTCAAGATTTCCTTTCACTTCCTATTGCATCTCCAGGACAGGAAGTGAAGGAAAAAGTTGAAGGAAATCTCCCCTGATGGGAGTTTTATTCCTTAT
This sequence comes from Staurois parvus, assembly GCA_951230385.1. Lineage (NCBI taxonomy): Eukaryota > Metazoa > Chordata > Amphibia > Anura > Ranidae > Staurois > Staurois parvus. Next base: position 213,326 of record CATNWA010015777.1, on the reverse strand, counting down.
CTGTTCTATTGAATGTTCTGAGAATTTTTCTACAAACATTCGTTCACAAATTTATTAGCGTAAGGTCACATTTAGAATAGTTGTCCAGACTTCCTGTCACTTCCTGTTGCATCTCCAGGACAGGAAGAGAAGGAAAATCTCCCCTGATGGGAGCTTTATTCCTTTTCTGTTATATTAAATGTACTGAGAATTTTTCTACAAATGTTCATTCAAAAATGTATTAGCGTATGGTCAGCTTTAGATCATTGTCAAGATTTCCTTTCACTTCCTATTGCATCTCCAGGACAGGAAGTGAAGGAAAATCTCCCCTGATGGGAATCTTACTCATCTGTTCTATTAAATGTACTGAGAATTTTCGTACGAACGTTCGTTCAAAAACCTAATGATCTGTAGATAGTTGTCAAGATTTCCTTTCATTACCTGTTGCATCTCCAGGACAGGAAGTGAAAGAAAATCTCCCCTGATGGGAATCTCAACCCTAATCTGTTCTGTTGAATGTGCTGAACGTTCATTCAAAAATGTATTAGTGTATGGTCAGCTTTAGATCATTGTCAAGATTTCCTTTCACTTCCTATTGCATCTCCAGGACAGGAAGTGAAGGAAAATCTCCCCTGATGGGAGTTTTAACCCTTTTATGTTCTATTGAATGTACAGAGAAATTTTCCACGAACGTTCTTTCAAACATTTACTAGCGTATGGCCAGATTTAGATCATTGTCAAGATTTCCTTTCATTACCTGTTGCATCTCCAGGACAGGAAGTGAAGGAAAATCTCCCCTGGTGGGAGTTTTATTCCTTATCTGTTCTATTGAATGTACTGAGAATTTTTCTAGAAACGTTCATTCACAAACATTCGTTCTACGAATGTTCATTCAAAAATGTATTAGTGTATGGCCAGATTTAGAATAGCTGTCAAGATTTCCTTTCACTCCCTATTGCATCTCCAGGACAGGAAGTGAAGGAAAATCTCCCCTGATTGGAATCTTACTCCTTATCTGTTCTATTGAATATGCTGAGAATTTTTCTACAAACGTTCGTTCACAAATGTATTAGTGTATAGTCAGATTTAGAATAGTTGTTAAGATTTTCTTTTAATTCCTGTTGCATTACGAGGACAGGAAGTGAAGGAAAATCTCCCCTGATGGAAGTCTCAACTGTAATCTGTTCTATTGAATGTACTGAGAATTTTCATACGAACGTTCATTCAAAAACCTAATGAACTGTAGATAGTTGTCAAGATTTTCTTTCATTACCTGTTGCATCTCAAGGACAGGAAGTGAAGGAAAATCTCCCCTGATGGAAGTCTTATTCCTTTTCTGTTCTATTAAATGTCCTGAGAATTTTTCTACAAACGTTCATTCACAACATTTGTTTCAACGAATGTTCATTCAAAAATGTATTAGTGTATGGCCAGATTTAGAATAGTTGTCAAGACTTCCTGTCACTTCCTGTTGCATCTCCAGGACAGGAAGAGAAGGAAAATCTCCCCTGATGGGAGCTTTATTCCTTTTCTGTTCTATTGAATGTTCTGAGAATTTTTTTTCTACAAACGTTCGTTCACAAACATTCGTTCTACGAATGTTCATTCAAAAATGTATTAGTGTATGGCCAGCTTTATAATAGTTGTTAGGATTTTCTTTTAATTCCTGTTGCATCTCCAGGACAGGAAGTGAAGGAAAATCTCCCCTGATGGGAGTCTTACACCTTATCTGTTCTATTGAATGTCCTGAGAATTTTTGTACGAACGCTCATTCAAAAATTTATTAGTGTATGGTCAGATTTAGTTGTCAAGATTTCCTTGCATCTACAGGACAGGAAGTGAAGGAAAATCTCCCCTGATGGAAGTCTCAACCGTAATCTGTTTTATTGAATGTACTGAGAATTTTTGTACGAACATTCGTTCAAAAACCTGGTGAACTGTAGATAGTTGTCAAGATTTCCTTTCACTTCCTATTCCATCTACAGGACAGGATGTGAAGAAAAATCTCCCCTGATGGGAGTTTTAACCCTTTTCTGTTCTATTGAATATCCTGAGAATTTTTCGTACGAACGTTCGTTCACAAACCTAGTGAACTGTAGATCGTTGTCAAGATTTCCTTTCACTCCCCTGTTGCATCTCCAGGACAGGAAGTGAAGGAAAATTTTTATTCCTTATCTGTTCTATTGAATGTACTGAGAATTTTTCTACAAACGTTCATTCACAAACATTCGTTCTACGACTGTTCATTCAAAAATGTATTGGTGTATGGTCAGATTTAGAATAGTTGTCAAGATTTCCTTTTACTTCCTATTGCATCTCCAGGACAGGAAGTGAAGGAAAATCTCCCCTAATGGGAGTCTTAACCCTTTTCTGTTCTGTTCTGAATGTGCTGAGAATTTTTCTACAAACGGTCATTCACAAACATTCGTTCTACGAATGTTCATTCAAAAATGTATTAGTGTATGGCCAGCTTTAGATCGTTGTCAAGATTTCCTTTCACTTCCTATTGCATCTCCAGGACAGGAAGTGAAGGAAAATCTCCCCTGATGGGAGTCTTACACCTTATATGTTCTATTAAATGTACTGAGAATTTTTCTACAAACGTTCATTCACAAATATTTGTTCTACGAATGTTCATTCAAAAATGTATTAGTGTATAGTTAGATTTATAATAGTTGTTAGGATTTTCTTTTAATTCCTGTTGCATTACAAGGACAGGAAGTGAAGGAAAATCTCCCCTTATGAGAGTTTTAACCCTTTTCTGTTCTATTGAATGTGCTGAGAATTTCCGTGCGAATGTTCATTCAAACATTTACTAGTGTATGGCCAGCTTTAGTTCGTTGTCAAGATTTCCTTTCACTTCCTATTGCATCTGCAGGACAGGAAGTAAAGGAAAATCTCCCCCTGTTCTATTGGCTGAGTCTACAATTCCTAATCATGTTCTGTTAAATGTACTGAGAAGTTTTAGGATTTTCTACAAACGTTCGTTCACAAAATTTATTTATTAGTGTATAGTCAGATTTATAATAGTTGTTAAGATTTTCTTTTAATTCCTGTTGCATTACAAGGACAGGAAGTGAAGGAAAAAATCTCCCCTACTGGGAGTCTTAACCCTTTTCTGTCCTACCTGAATGTGCTGAGAATTTTCGTACGAACGTTCGTTCACAAATGTACTAGTGTATGGCCAGATTTAGAATAGTCGTCAAGACTTCCTGTCACTTCCTGTTGCATCGTTAGGACGGGAAGTGAAGTAAAATCTCCCCTGATAGGAAAACGTATCTGTTCTATTTAGATAAATAATAAAGTTTTCATGAACTGACGCTTTGAATTCATACTGAAACCCCCCCCCCCCCCCAAAAAAAACCCTCCTCCCTATTAAATCCAATTTTCAAAACCAAAACAGTTGAACTGCAACCATTGAATGAGTCGGACACTCGGAGTGCCAGCAGGTGGCGTGCCTCACCGCTCCAGGCCGGGGGTTAGGGCGTTTTCCCTGTATAGGCCGTCATCTGGACCCATGTCCCTCCTTGTGTGCGAATGGCCCATTAAACACAGCACGGACGTCAGCAAGAGAGTACACACAGAGACGGCAGAGCCCCGGAACACGGAACTAAGAGACACACACACAGAGACCGCTACATTAGGACAACCGGCCAACACAACATGGAACCCCCCCCACAGGTGACACATTGAGGGGTACAGACAGCCACGTACAGGTCCAATCTGAGGAATGTCAACCCCCAGGAAGGCCTGGAGGACAATGAAATGGCCTACAGCAGTGGTGGTTACTTTTCATGATATCTGGAGTTGTGTGGCTTCTGACATCACCAAAGGGTTGCCACTACAGACGCTGGCACTCAGGGGTACCAGCAAAGCTGATGCCGTGGCTCACTGCTCAGGGCCTGAGACTCTGGTCAGGAGATGGGTCAGGGACTGGGGATGGGCTGGAGGAGATGGTCAGAGACTGGGGATGGGCTAGGAGAGATGAGATGGTCAGAGACTGGGGATGGGCTGGAGGAGATGGTCAGTGACTGGGGGCAATGGATGGGCTGGAGGGCAAAGTAGATAGTCAGAGACTGGGGATGGGCATGGGCCAGAGAGAGATGGTCAGAGCTGAGATGGGCTGGCAGGAGATTGTCAGAGACTGGGGCTGGCTGGAGGATGGGCTGGAGGATGGGTCAGAGACTGGGGATGTGGAGCCAGAAGAGATGTGTTGGAGGTGAGGTCAGTGACTGGAGGATGGGCTAGGAGAGAGAGGCATGGAAGGGAGCTGGTCAGAGATGGGATGGGCAAGATAGATGACCAGAGAGAGACTGAATGGAATGTTCAGAGAGATGACCAGAGACTGGACAGGATGGGCTAGGGAGATGATCAGAGACTGGGGATGGGCCAGAAGATGATCACGAGATGGTAAGGGATGGTAGGATGGGCTAGGCTAGGAGAGATGGTCAGAGGCTAGGGATGGGCTGGAGGAGATTGTCAGAGACTGGGATGTGTGGAGCTAGGGCTCAGAGATGATCAGAGACTGGGGATGGGCTGGAGGATGATAGGGGCAGGAGAGAGGTCGACTGGGGGAGAATGGTCGAGACTAGGAGTTTTGAGATGACGGAGACAGTCAGAGACTTGGGGATTTGGGATGAGGATGCTTGTCAGAGATGGTGGATGGGCAAAAGGAGTGATATGACTGGGGATGGGCTAGGAGAGATTCAAGACAGGGGCATGTGGCGTGAGGAGAATGGTCAGAGACTGGGGATTGGGCTAGGAGAGATGATATCCAGAGGGGACTGGGGATGGGCTAGGAGAGATTGTCCCAGAGACTTGATCATGAGGCTGGGGATCAAGAACTCTGGGGATGGGCTAGGAGAGATGGTCAAGACTGGGGTTGAGGCTAGGAGATGTCCAGAGCTTGAGGGGATGGAGAGGAAGATTGGACCAGAGAGCTGGGGACTCTTGGTGAGATGACTGAGGAGATGGTGCTAGGAGAGATGGTCAGAGACTGGGGATGTGCTGGAGAGATGGTCAGAGACTGGGGGATGTGCTAGGAGAGCCAGGGGAGACTGGTGTCAGGAGACTAGGGACTGGGATGGGTTAGGAGAGATGGACAGAGAGACTGGGGATGGGTCTAGGAGAGATGACAGAGACTGGGGGATGGGCTAGGAGAGATGACCAGAGACTGGGGGATGGGCTAGGAGAGATGATCAGAGACTGGGGATGTGCTAGGAGAGAGATGGTCAGAGACTGGGATACTTTTTTGCTACAGCAGATGGTTCAGAGACTGGGGATGTGCTAGGAGAGATGGGTATGGGCAGAGACTGAGGGATGGGCTAGGAGAGATGGTCAGAGACTAGGGCATGTGCTATGGAGAGATGGTCTAACAGCAGATGGTCAGATACTGGGGAGATGGATTGTCAGGACTGGAAGGAGAGATGGGTCAGGACAGATAATAGTAAGATCCTATGAATGCCCTAGGAAGCACTTAGGCAAGGAAAACACATGCTCCTTTCTGTAGGGGCCCCAAAGTGTGACACAGTAAGTACCAAAGGGCCACAGGTATGGCACCAGGGACAGTATAGAGCAGGACAATTATGGAAGGAGGACATCCACACAAGGAACCGAGGGGAAGAACATGGAGACAGGTACATGGAGATGTCATCTCACCCCAGCGTAGTGAAGACTCCATAGATCAGAGGGTTCTGCTTGTCCTGAGTCTGCTGGATGAAAATGTCACCTGAATGGAAGAGGGAAGATTTATTAGCATCACGGAGGTCATATTGTCAAAAGACATTTGGTGGAAATGGCTAAAAGTAAATCTCATACAGCTGCATTGCTTGAACAATCTGGGGATTCCCCACCCTGCAGCTTCACGTACTCAAAGGGGGCGGGATGCCCATGACATCAATGACCTAATATGGCCCACTGACCATCACCATAAGGCTTGACTTCTCCATTGACCACCAATGTAAGGGGTCACTTCTCCATTGACCACCAATGTAAGGGGTCACTTCTCCATTGACCACCAATCTAAGGGGTCACTTCTCCATTGACCACCAATCTAAGGGGTCACTTCTCCATTGATCACCATTGAAAGGGGTCACTTCTCCATTGACCACCAATGTAAGGGGTCACTTCTCCATTGATCACCAATGTAAGGGGTCACTTCTCCATTGATCACCAATGTAAGGGTCACTTCTCCATTGATCACCAATGTAAGGGGTCACTTCTCCATTGATCACCAATGTAAGGGGTCACTTCTCCATTGATCACCAATGTAAGGGGTCACTTCTCCATTGATCACCATTGAAAGGGGTCACTTCTCCATTGACCACCAATCTAAGGGGTCACTTCTCCATTGACCACCACTGTAAGGGGTCTCTTCTCCACTGATCACCAATGTAAGGGGTCACTTCTCCATTGACCACCAATGTAAGGGGTCACTTCTCCATTGACCACCAATGTAAGGGGTCACTTCTCCATTGACCACCAATGTAAGGGGTCACTTCTCCATTGACCACCACTGTAAGGGGTCTCTTCTCCACTGATCACCAATGTAAGGGGTCACTTCTCCATTGATCACCATTGAAAGGGGTCACTTATTCACTGATCACCAATGTAAGGGGTCACTTATTCACTGATCACCAATCTAAGGGGTCACTTCTCCATTGATCACTAATGTAAGGGGTCACTTCTCTATTAACCACCAATTTAAGAGGTCACTTATTCACTGATCACCAATGTAAAGGATCCCTTCTCCACTGATCACCAATGTAAGGGGTCACTTCTCCATTGACCACCAATGTAAGGGGTCACTTCTCCATTGACCACCACTGTAAGGGGTCTCTTCACTGATCACCAATGTAAGGGGTCACTTCTCCATTGACCACCAATGTAAGGGGTCACTTCTCCATTGACCACCACTGTAAGGGGTCACTTCTCCATTGACCACCACTGTAAGGGGTCTCTTCTCCACTGATCATCAATGTAAGGGGTCTCTTCTCCACTGATCACCAATGTAAGGGGTCACTTCTCCATTGATCATCATTGAAAGGGGTCTCTTCTCCACTGATCACCAATGTAAGGGGTCACTTCTCCATTGATCACCATTGAAAGGGGTCACTTATTCACTGATCACCAACGTAAGGGGTCACTTATTCACTGATCACCAATCTAAGGGGTCACTTCTCCATTGATCACTAATGTAAGGGGTCACTTCTCTATTAACCACCAATTTAAGAGGTCACTTATTCACTGATCTCCAATGTAAAGGATCCCTTATCCACTGATCACCAATGTAAGGGGTCACTTCTCCATTGATCACCATTGAAAGGGGTCGCTTATTCACTGATCACCAATGTAAGGGGTCACTTATTCACTGATCACCAATCTAAGGGGTCACTTCTCCATTGATCACCATTGAAAGGGGTCACTTATTCACTGATCACCAATGTAAGGGGTCACTTATTCACTGATCACCAATCTAAGGGGTCACTTCTCTATTGATCACCATTGAAAGGGGTCACTTATTCACTGATCACCAATGTAAGGGTTCACTTATTCACTCATCACCAATATAAAGGATCCCTTCTCCACTGATCACCAATGTAAGGGGTCACTTATTCACTGATCACCAATGTAAGGGGTCTCTTCTCCACTGATCACCAATGTAAGGGGTCTCTTTTCCACTGATCACCAATGTAAGGGGTCTCTTCTCCACTGATCACCAATGTAAGGGGTCACTTCTACACTGACCACATACAGTAAGTAAGGGGTTGCTTCTCCACTGACCACCAATGGAAGAAGTTGTTTTTCCACTGACGACCAATGGAAAGGGTCTTCACCGCCCCTCATTGTAAAGATCCACTATTTTTTGGGGAGGGGGAGGGGTGATGTTAAAGAATTATCTGTCCTAGATGTCACATTCAATAACTACTTCTTCTTTATTGTTTCATGAATACGAATGATGACATCTACAGCTCATGATACTTTCGGGTGATCAATCGGTTCTAGATATATCAATAAGTTATATTTACAACTTACCGATCGCCCTGAAGTATCGTGAGCCGCAGATGTCATTATTTATAGCGGGGTTCCATGAAACATGAAAATTATTGCAAGTTCCTCCGGGGGGGAAAAGATTGAGAAAGGCTGCTTAGATGATTGCATTGGTTACGTTTTAAATGTCCAATGGCATCTAAATGGTCATTCTTGTGTTTTAATTTCTCATGGTTTGTACCATGGGGGTGGGGCAAGGGGCGTGTTCTGTGTCTAAATATTCTGTGCACAAAGGTGTCCGGTGTTCCCCTCTCAGATGGTTGGGAGGTATGGTCTATGGCAGCCATTCTCCACCAGGGTTCCATGAGGTTCCTTGAGCTGTGGTTGACTGACCTCCCCTTTGATGAGATCTGCGTAGTATCTGGACCAACGTCATTTGTCCCATTTAGAGGCCTGAAACCTTAGTGGTGACATTCCGACCACCGATGTGATGGGCATTTTCCCCCCGCTGACTCCTGATTAACTGGTTATAGCAGGGGTTTCCCCGAGACCTAAAAAGGGTTTCCTAAGGGTGGGGGTCTCCAAACGAGGCAAGCAAAGGGCCACCTCCGGCCCCCGGGGCTGCAGTTTAGAGACCACTGGTCTATAATATGAGAACGTTTTAGAGGCAGTGTTGAAAGAGTAGTAATGTCAGTGATAGCTGATTACCATCAGGAGGTGCAGAGAAGACCAAGTTGGTGTCGTTAATCAGGGAAGCCCAGTCTCAGGTCCACTCAGAGGACATCAAGATGTTGAGATCAACCTGGCACCAATAAGAAAAACTCTAGCGGTTTCTCGTTGTACCAGAGGTGCCCATTGGTGGATTTGTAAGATTGGAAACCTGTAGGGTAGGGGTTCTCCAAAATTCCTAAGCAAAGGGCCATTTTACTGTCCTTCAGGCTTTAGGGGGGCAGATTGTGACCAATTGGAGTAGAACATGCACCAACATCAGTGCTCCATCATTGGTTTTAATGGGAGGAATAGTGCCCCATCTGTGGTGTCAGTGGAGGAATAGTGCCCCATCATTGGTGTCAGTGGGAGGAATAGTGCCCCATCATTGGTTTTAATGGGAGGAATAGTGCCCCCATCATTGGTGTCAGTGGGAGGAATAGTGCCCCATCTATGGTGTCAGTGGAGGAATAGTGCCCCATTATTGGTGTCAGTGGGAGGAATAGTGTCCCATCATTGGTACAAGTGGGAGGAATAGTGCCCCATCATTGGTATCAGTGGGAGGAATAGTGCCCCATCATTGGTATCAGTGGGAGGAATAGTGCCCCATCATTGGTGTCAGTGGGAGGAATAGTGCCCCATCATTGGTATCAGTGGGAGGAATAGTGCCCCATCATTGTTATCAGTGGGAGGAATAGTGCCCCATCATTGGTATCAGTGGGAGGAATAGTGCCCCATCATTGGTGTCAGTGGGAGGAATAGTGCCCCATCATTGGTTTTAATCAGAGGAATAGTGCCCCCGTCATTGGTTTTAATGGGAGGAATAGTGCCCCATCATTGGTTTTAATGGGAGGAATAGTGCCCCATCATTGGTGTCAGTGGAAGAATAGTGCCCCATCATTGGTTTTATTGGGAGGAATAGTGCCCCATCTGTGGTGTCAGTGGGAGGAATAGCGCCCCATCATTGGTTTTAATGGCAGGAATAGTGCCCCATCTGTGGTGTCAGTAGAAGAATAGTGCCCCCTTCATTGGTTTTATTGGGAGGAATAGTGCCCCCATCATTGGTTTTATTGGGAGGAATAGTGCCCCCACCATTGGTTTTATTGGGAGGAATAGTGCCCACATCATTGGTTTTAATGGGAGGAATAGTGGCCCATCATTGGTTTTAATCGGAGGAATAGTGCCCCATCTGTGGTGTCAGTGGGAGGAATAGTGCCCCATCTGTGGTGTCAGTGGGAGGAATAGTGCCCCATCATTGGTATCAGTGGGAGGAATAGTGCCCCATCTGTGGTGTCAGTGGGAGGAATAGTGCCCCATTTGTTGTGTCAGTGGGAGGAATAGTGCCCCATCATTGGTATCAGTGGGAGGAATAGTGCCCCATCATTGGTGTCAGTGGGAGGAATAGTGCCCCATCTGTGGTGTCAGTGGGAGGAATAGTGCCCCATCATTGGTTTTATTGGGAGGAATAGTGCCCCATCATTGGTTTTAATGGGAAGAGTAGTGCCCCATCATTGGTTGATTTGTAAGATCGGAAACCTGTAGGGTAAGGGGGTCTAATTCCTAAGTAATGGGCCATTTTACTGTCCTTCAGGCTTTAGGGGGGCTGGACTGTGGCCAGTGGGAGCAGAAAAAATGCCCCGGCATCAACAGGCATAAAGAATATCCCATCATTGGTTTTGAAGTGAAGAAGAAGAAGGCCCCATAGTTGTTATCAATGGGAAGAATAGTGCCATCGTTGGTGCCATCGTGGGAGGGAAGGTGTCCCATCATTGATGTCAGGTGGTGGAATAGTACCTCAAGGTCCCGATACAGGCAAGCAAAAGGGTCCCAATTCTTTCATCTGGCAAGCCAACATGCGAGGAAAAGCAATTCCATTTCTTTCACATCGAACGAGTCCCTCTCGGGGGTAAGAAGCGCACATCGGCATGAACTGATAATGAACTTTTCTCTCCAACTTGCCGGCGCACTAAATGAACAAAGCCGTACGAGAGAGCTCCTCGGAAACTGAGCCAAGGCATGCGGCGACTTAAGTGGTGCTGGCGGGGGCGCTTTTTTTTCTTTTTTTAAATTGAGAAACATTTGTAAAGCGTGAAATGAGCCCCCCCTTCTCCCCACTCCTCCTGATCTCTCTCCATCCTATACCACCAAGCAGGCGAGGACTACACCGAGAGAAAAGACGAGGAGGGAGCTCAATGGCGTCCTCTCGCTCTCTCTAAGCCCTCAATATGGTCCTAATAAACAACTACAAAGGGCATTTCTGGGCCGGCGGAGTGAAGTGGGTAATGATATCATTGGAAGTGGATGAGTCACCCGCCCATCAAGGAGGAAGCTATTTAGCCGGTTAAGCCGGCGAGCTTATTGTATTAGAAGTGGAGGAAAGGGAGACTTAAGTTGTTGGCCAGATTTTTTTTTTTCTCAGCAATAAAATCAGCAGGAGACCCTTCCACCAGGCCGTTCATTCCAACAACAATACATTTATAAATGTGTGGACTGAATATAGTTTACGAGCGAAAAAAACTTACTTTGTAGACCTCTAAAAGCCCCAGACTGCTCCTGGGTGCCGCCATCTTGGATGTGATGTCAGCAGCCCCAGCAGACTCAGAACCGTCATTTCGAGACTGCTCCTGGGTGCCGCCATCTTGGATGTAATGTCAGCAGAACCGTCATTCCGAGACTGCTCCTGGGTAACGCCATCTTGATGTAATGTCAGCAGTCCCAGAACCGTCATTCCGAGACTGCTCCTTGGTGCCGCCATCTTGGATGTGATGTCAGCAGCCCCAGGCAGACTCAGAACTGTCATTCGAGACTGTTCCTGGGTGCCGCCATCTTGGATGTAATGTCAGAAACCCCAGAACCGTCATTCCGAGACTGCTCCTGAGTGCCGCCATCTTGGATGTGATGTCAGCAGCCCCGGCAGACTCAGAACTGTCATTCCGAGACTGCTCCTGGGTGCCGCCATCTTGGATGTGATGTCAGCAGCCCCGGCAGAACAGAACTGTCATTCCGAGACTGCTCCTGGGTGCCGCCATCTTGGATGTGATGTCAGCAGCCCCGGCAGACGCAGAACTGTCATCCCGAGACTGCTCCTGGGTGCCGCCATCTTGGATGTGATGTCAGCATCCCCAGCAGACTCAGAACCGTCATTCCGAGACTGCTCCTGGGTGCCGCCATCTTGGATGTGATGTCAGCAGCCCCAGCAGACTCTGAACCGTCATTCCGAGACTGCTCCTGGGTGCCGCCATCTTGGATGTGATGTCAGCAGCCCCAGCAGACTCAGAACCGTCATTCCGAGACTGCTCCTGGGTGCCGCCATCTTGGATGTAATGTCAGCAGCCCCAGCAGATTCAGAACCGTCACTTGAGTGCCACTCTACAGCAGGGGTCTCCAAACTTTTTGAACAAAGGGCCAGTTTAATGTCCTTCAGATTTTAGGGGGGCTGGACTGTTAGCAGTGGGAATAGAAAAGACTCCATCATTGGTTTTAGTGGGAGGAATAGTGCCCCATTGTTGGTATCTTTGGAAATAAACGTGCCCCATTTTTAATATCAGTGAGAGGAAAAGTGGCCCATCATTGGTGTCAGTGGGAGGAATAGTGCCCCATCATTGGTATCAGTGGGAGGAATAGTGCCCCATCATTGGTGTCAGTGGGAGGAATAGTGTCCCATCATTGGTATCAGTGGGAGGAATAGTGCCCCATCATTGGTGTCAGTGGGAGGAATAATGCCCCATCATTGGTGTCAGTGGGAGGAATAATGCCCCATATTGGTGTCAGTGGGAGGAACAGTACCCAATCATTGGTGTCTGTGGGAGGAATAATGTCCCATCATTGGTGTCAGTGGGAGGAATAGTGCCCCATCATTGGTGTCAGTGGGAGGAACAGTACCCAATCATTGGTGTCTGTGGGAGGAACAGTACCCAATCATTGGTGTCTGTGGGAGGAACAGTACCCAATCATTGGTGTCAGTGTGGAAGAATAGTACCCCATCTTTGGTGTCTGTGGGAGGAACAGTACCCAATCATTGGTGTCAGTGGAAGAATAGTGCCCCATCTTTGGTGTCTGTGGGAGGAACAGTGCCCCATCATTGGTGTCAGTGGGAGGAATAGTGTGCCCATCATTGGTGTCAGTGGGAGGAATAGTGCCCCATCATTGGTGTCAGTGGGAGGAATAGTGTCCCATCATTGGTATCAGTGGGAGGAATAGTGCCCCATCATTGTGTCAGTGGGAGGAATAGTGCCCCATCATTGGTGTCAGTGGGAGGAATAGTGTCCCATTTATTGGTATCAGTGGGGAGGTGCCCCATCATAGTGAATAGTGCCCCATCATTGGTGTCAGTGGGAGGAATAGTGCCCCATCATTGGTGTCATTGGTGTCAATGGGAGGAAATAGTGCCCCATCATTGGTGTCTGTGGAGGAATAGTGCCCCATCATTGGTGTCTGTGGGAGGAATAGTGCCCCATCATTGGTGTCAGAGGAAGGAACAGTGCCCCATCATTGGTGTCAGTGGAAGGAACAGTGCCCCATCATTGGTGTCTGTGGGAGGAACAGGCGCCCCATCATTGGTGTCAGTGGAAGGAACAGTGCCCCATCATTGGTGTCAGTGTAAGGAACAGTGCCCCATCATTGGTGTCTGTAGGAGGAACAGTGCCCCATCATTGGTGTCTGTGGGAGGAACAGTGCCCCATCATTGGTGTCAGTGTGGAGGAACAGTGCCCCATCCTTGGTGTCAGTGGGAGGAATAGTGCTCCATCCTTGGTATCAGAGGGAGGAATAGTGCTCCATCATTGGTGTCAGTGGAAGGAACAGTGCCCCATCATTGGTGTCAGTGGGAGGAATGGCGGCCCATCATTGGTGGCAGTGGGAAGAATGGTACCTCAAGAGCCAGATAAAAGCAAGCAAAGGGCCACGTTCGGCCCCCAGGCCACAGTTTGGAGACCACGGCTCTATGGCATCATTTCTCAGGCAACCTTTAAAAGTATGCAAAATCTTGAGGGCCCCCCCCCCCCCCCCCAAATCTAAAATGTAGAAAATGTGAATGTTACTTATCAAACTGAGCCAGGGATGATACACACAACCACCTATATGGAATTAAATTTACATCATAGGTTCTCCATTACATCAGAAGCCCCATCCCCTTCACATCATAGGTCCCACATAACACGTGCCCCTTACATTGGGGGTCAGTGGGAAGAATGTCCCTTACATTGGGGGTCAGTGGGAAGAATGCTCCTTACATTGGTGGTCAGTGGGAAGAATGTCCCTTACATTGGTGATCAGTGGGAAGAATGTCCCTTATGGTCAGTGGGAAGAATGTCCCTTACATTGGTGGTCAGTGGGAAGAATGTCCCTTACATTGGTGATCAGTGGGAAGAATGTCCCTTACATTGGGGGTCAGTGGGAAGAATGTCCCTTACATTGGTGATCAGTGGGAAGAATGTCCCTTACATTGGGGGTCAGTGGGAAGAATGTCCCTTACATTGGTGATCAGTGGGAAGAATGTCCCTTACATTGGTGATCAGTGGGAAGAATGTCCCTTACATCGGTGATCAGTGGGAAGAATGTCCCTTACATTGGTGGTCAGTGGGAAGAGTGTCCCTTACATTGGTGATCAGTGGGAAGAATGTCCCTTACATTGGTGGTCAGTGGGAAGACTGTTCCTTACATTGGTGGTCAGTGGGAAGAATGTCCCTTACATTGGAGGTCAGTGGGAAGACTGTTCCTTACATTGGTGATCAGTGGGAAGAATGCCCCTTACATTGGTGGTCAGAATGCCCCCTTACAGTCATGCCTTTGGCTCTGCCAAGTGGTGTTGGACCTGACACTATACAGGTACCATCACATAGGAGGGCGGTTGGCCACAGCTCAAGGAAAACCTGGTCACCTTTGGAGGAACCGTAGGATTCCATGGAACCCTGGTTGAGAATGGCTGCTCTACATCATGGTTTGAAGCCTTACGAAAACAGATCTCTGGAATAAGAGCTAAAGTCCCTTGTGAGAAGCTCACAGTGTGCAGCAAAATGAGAGAAGGGAGATTTAGTCCAGATGTGGAACCTGTACAACTAAGGGAAGGCTGGAGCTCAGTCTGGGAGGTCTTGCCGGAATGAAGGGACATCCCAGGAATCTGTATAGATAATAATCCCCCATTCAACTGACCATAGAAAACCCACCGGTGTACCTCCATGGTCTTCAAAATTGAAGGATCTGTGTTACTACTCTGCTTCTTCGGGGATGTACATGTATTGTTCTTACGCTGTTTATTAAGTATCTTCGTCACTCATCTGTGTTCAGCTGGGGGCCCCCAGGCAGGTTTCACCCCGGCATCTCTCTGTGGCTGTACAGTCAATTAAAGAGCAGAAGTGATGGTGCGGGCAGCACGCTCGGGGCCTTCTCAGGCAAGATCCATTTTGCCTCGTCGGCGGCTTCTGGCATGACAGAACGAGGCCGACAAACACGTTGAGCAAATCGTGTTAATTCGTTATTTCTTGAACGGAAACAACAGCGGTTGTGACCTCAGAGCAATGTCACCTCTACAGAAGGAGGCCGCAGATGCTGCACCGGGGGGTGGGGGGTGGGGGGGAAGGTCCTGTCGTTGGCTCTGCCAGGTTCCAAGTCCATTAACTCCATCGTAACCAGCGACAGCTGAGATGTAAGCTGGCAGCCTCAGTGCTGACTGTGAATGTGTTGTAGAAGTGGTCAACGATGGGGCACTATTCTTCACTGACACCACAGATGGGGCACTATTCCTCCCACTGACACCACAGATGGGGCACTATTCTTCACTGACACCACAGATGGGACACTAGTCTTCACTGACACCACAGATGAGGCACTATTCTCCCTCTGACACCAATGATGGGGCACTATTCCTCCCACTGACACCAATGATGGGGCACTATTCCTCCCACTGACACCAATGATGGGGCACTATTCCTCCCACTGACACCAATGATGGGGCACTATTCCTCCCACTGACACCAATGATGGGGCACCATTCCTCCCACTGACACCAATGATAGGGCACTATTCCTCCCACTGACACCAATGATGGGGCACTATTCCTCCCACTGACACCAATGATGGGGCACTATTCCTCCCACTGATACCAATGATGGGGCACTATTCCTCTCACTGATACCAATGATGAGGCACTATTCCTTCCACTGACACCAATGATGGGGCACTATTCTTCTACTAACACCAATGATGGGGCACTATTCCTCCCACTGACACCAATGATGGGGCACTATTCCTCCCACTGACACCAATGATGGGGCACTATTCCTCCCACTGACACCAATGAT
The DNA here is from genome assembly GCA_951230385.1 of Staurois parvus. Taxonomy (NCBI): domain Eukaryota; kingdom Metazoa; phylum Chordata; class Amphibia; order Anura; family Ranidae; genus Staurois; species Staurois parvus. Next base: position 197,352 of record CATNWA010015777.1, on the reverse strand, counting down.
GGGACACTATTCCTCCCTCTGACACCAATGATGGGGCACTATTCCTCCCACTGACACCAATGATGGGGCACTATTCCTCCCTCTGACACCAATGATGGGACACTATTCCTCCCACTGACACCAATGAAGGGACACTATTCCTCCCACTGACACCAATGATGGGGCACTATTCCTCCCACTGACACCAATGATGGGGCACTATTCCTCCCACTGATACCAATGATGGGGCACTGTCCCACTGACACCAATGATGGGGCACTATTCCTCCCACTGACACCAATGATGGGGCACTATTCCTCCCACTGACACCAATGATGGGGCACTAATCTTCCCACTGACACCAATGATGGGGCACTATTCCTCCCACTGACACCAATGATGGGGCACTATTCCTCCCACTGACACCAACGATGGGGCACTATTCCTCCCACTGACACCAATGATGGGGCACTATTCCTCCCACTGACACCAATGATGGGGCACTATTCCTCCCACTGACACCAATGATGGGGCACTATTGCTCCTCCTACTCACCACAGGGGTGTTATCTATTTTTATTTTACTTCCACTAACCACCACTACTATTTCCAATGGCAACAGTCCGGCCCCTCCAAAGTATGAAGGAGAGTAAACTGGGCCCTTTGTTTAGAAAGTCTGGAGACCCCTGGTATAGACCAACCTTTCATGACCTTTTTAATGTGAAGAAACTCTTGAAACAACTCTCAGGGAAGCCTTGCTGTAGCTCCCGGCACAATAGCATGGTGGTCAGTGGGAATGCCCACCTTACTGACAGCTAGAAAGACCATCGGTGTCACTGGTAACTCACCTGAGAAACTGCTCACTGCACAAAGAAGCTCTAGCAACTCCTGAGGAACCCTAGAGCTCCACGGAACCCTGGCTGAGAATGGATGTTCTAGACTTTATGGGACTTTACATGAGATGTACTTCGCTTAAGAAGATCTTCACTGGAGCAGGCACCCTTAGGTTCATGTACATACCTTCCACTCCTTCTGTTGGTGCCCCTCCAAGAATCCCTGGAACTTACACAGCACCAAGGATTCAGTCTCCTTACCCAAACATGCCAGTGCTTGGCTTGGCCATTGGATGCTCCAGCACCCAGGACAGCCTTGTTGGAGGCAGAACCCTATGCTCCCCGATATCTGGAAGTAACGGGCTGATCTTGGGGCCTCTGGCAGGCAGCAGGGGAGGAAGCTGAGGACGAGTACAAGCACCAGGCAGGTATAATGTACAGTGTTAGGTGTACTCACGCAGTTGGTCGAATGATGTCTCAACTCCATCCGGACCAGTGACGGAGCAAACCAATCTCGCTTTGAGGAAGGAGGTCCACTTTCCAACTAGGGAGCGCATCCCACCCTCGTCATTCTACAAGAATGAAAAAATATTGACATTAATTGTATTAATTGCCTACCCACCCCCTGCATCCAAGAGACGTTCAACTCAAGAGCCAAATGTCTGGGTCTTCCAATGAGGTCCACATCTAGTCCAAGAACCAAAGGACGACCTACTGGTTCAAAGGGGGTAATTTGGTGGACTACTCAAAATAGAGATCCACCTCCACTGAGGTCCACATCTAGTCCAAGAACCAACGGGTGACCTACTGGTTCAAAGGAGGTAATTTGGTGGACTACTCAAAACAGGAACTGAGGAGTTCTTCAAAAAACTCAAACACAATGTTAGAACACAAAATACCAAAGGTTCTGTCTATTGCCTACCCACCCCATGCATCTAACAGACTTTCAAGAACAAAATGTCTGGGTCTTCTATTGAGGTCCACATCTAGTCCCAGAACCAAAGGGTGGCCCACTGGTTCAAAGGCGTTGGATTTGGTGGACTACTCAAAATAGAGATCCACCTCCACTGAGGTCCACATCTAGCCCCAGAACCAAAGGGTGGCCCACTGGTTCAAAGGCGTTGGATTTGGTGAACCCACTCAAAATAGAGATCCACCTCCACTGAGGTCCACATCTAGTCCCAGAACCAAAGGGTGGCCCACTGGTTCAAAGGCGTTGGATTTGGTGAACTACTCAAAATAGAGATCCACCTCCACTGAGGTCCACATCTAGTCCCAGAACCAAAGGGTGGCCCACTGGTTCAAAGGGGGTGGATTTGGTGAACTACTCAAAATAGAGATCCACCTCCATTGAGGTCCACATCTAGTCCCAGAACCAAAGGGTGGCCCACTGGTTCAAAGGGGGTAGATTTGGTGGACTACTCATAATAGAGGTCCACCTCCATTGAGGTCCACATCTAGTCCCAGAACCAAAGGGTGACCCACTGGTTCAAAGGGGGTGGATTTGGTGGACTACTCATAATAGAGATCCAACTGCACTGAGGTCAAAATCTAGTCCCAGAACCAAAGGGTAACCTACTGGTTCAAAGGGGGTGGATTTGGTGGATATAGTGAATGCGGGGTCTGGGGAGACCAGATATAGTGAATGCGGGGTCCGGAGAGACCAGATAAAGTGAATGCAGGGTCCGGGGAGAGCGGATATAGTGAATGCAGGGTCCGGGGAGAGCGGATATAGTGAATGCGGGGTCCGGGGAGAGCGGATATAGTGAATGCGGGGTCCGGGGAGAGCGGATATAGTGAATGCGGGGTCCGGGGAGAGCGGATATAGTGAATGCGGGGTCCGGGGAGAGCGGATATAGTGAATGCGGGGTCCGGGGAGAGCGGATGTAGTGAATGCGGGGTCCGGGGAGAGCGGATATAGTAACTGCGGGGTTCGGGGAGAGCGGATATAGTGAATGCGGGGTCCGGGGAGAGCGGATATAGTGAATGCGGGGTCCGGGGAGAGCGGATATAGTGAATGCGGGGTCCGGGGAGAGCGGATATAGTGAATGCGGGGTCCGGGGAGAGCGGATATAGTGAATGCGGGGTCCGGGGAGAGCGGATATAGTGAATGCGGGGTCCGGGGAGAGCGGATATAGTGAATGCGGGGTCCGGGGAGAGCGGATATAGTGAATGCGGGGTCCGGGGAGAGCGGATATAGTGAATGCGGGGTCCGGGGAGAGCGGATATAGTGAATGCGGGGTCCGGGGAGAGCGGATATAGTGAATGCGGGGTCCGGGGAGAGCGGATATAGTGAATGCCGTGTCCGGGGAGAGCGGATTTGTGAATGGAAGGTTGTATTCAGTCTGGAGGATGGAAACAAAAAGAATGGCAATGAATGAACACAGACCACGAATGCTTCTCACCAAACATATCCGGGCGATCCGAGACACGACGGCCGGCCCGTTCTCCCCCTCCAGGCTCCGCTCCCGGAACAAGAGGTACAGTTTGTCATCCTCTCTAAAGCTGCTCTCCGGGACCACCAGGGAGCCCACAAACACGGGATCTGGAGGTGAAAGGAGACGTCACAGACAGTCCTCGCCTGCTTTGTGACAATGTTTCGCTGCCATCCAGGACTGCCTGACTACCCTCTACTTGCTGCCTGCCTTGACCTCTGCTTGTACCTGACTACTCTCTCATCTACTGCCTTGTCTGCAGCCTACTCCTTGCTGCCCCGGATTGCCTGACCACCCTATACTTGCTGCCTGCCTCGACCTCTGCTTGTACCTGACTACTCTCTCATCTACTGCCTTGTCTGCAGCCTACTCCTTGCTGCCCCGGATTGCCTGACCACCCTATACTTGCTGCCTGCCTCGACCCCTGCTTATACCCGACCACTCTTACCTACTGCCTTGTCTGCAGCCTGACTACTCTCTACGTTACTTGCCAGCTGTCAAGACCCCTGCTTGTACCGGACTACTCTCTTGCCTACTCATTTCTATCCTGGACTGCCTGACGAATCTTATACTTGCTGCCTGCCTTGACCTCTGCTTGTACCCAACTTCTCCCTTTTCTACTGCCTTGTCAACTGCCTACTCGTGGTCCCAGACTGCCTGACTACCTTACACTTGCCACAAGACTTGACCCCGGCTTGTACCCATCTACTGCCTTGTCTGCTGCCTACTCATTGCCATCCCGGACTGCCTGACTACCCTCTACTTGCTGCCTGCCTCGACCTGGCTTGTACCTGACTACTCTCATCTACTGCCTTGTCTGCTGCCTACTCATTGGTATCTTGAACTGCCTGACTACTCTACTTGCCGCCTGCCAAGGCTCCTGCTTTTTCCCGACTACTGTCCTCTACTCATTGCCATCCCAGACTGCCTGACTACCCTACACTTGCTGCCTGCCTTGACCCCACTGACTACTCTCTCATCTACTGCCTGGCCTACTGCTTACTCATTGCCATCCCGACCTGCCTACCCTTCTACTTGCTGCCTGCCAAGGCTCCTGCTTGTACCCGACTACTATCGCCTACTTATTGCTATCCCAGACTGCCTGATTACCCTCTACTTGCCGCCTGCCTCGACCCCACTTGCACCTGACTACTCTCATCTACTGCCTTGCCTGCTGTCTACTCATTGCCATCTTGAACCACCTGACTACTCTCTACTTGCCGCCTTCCATGCTTGTACCTGACTACTCTCATCTACTCATTGCCATCCCAGACTGCCTGACTACCCTACATTTGCTGCCTGCCTTGACCCCACTGACTACTCTCTCATCTACTGCCTTGCCTGTTGCTTATTCATTGCCGTCCCGACCTGCCTGCCTCGACCCCACTTGCACCTGACTACTCTCATCTACTGCCTTGCCTGCTGTCTACTCATTGCCATCTTGAACCGCCTGACTACTCTCTACTTGCCGCCTTCCATGCTTGTACCTGACTACTCTCATCTACTCATTGCCATCCCAGACTGCCTGACTGACTACCCTACATTTGCTGCTGCCTTGACCCCACTGACTACTCTCTCATCTACTGCCTTGCCTGTTGCTTATTCATTGCCGTCCCCGACCCTGCCTGCCTCGACCCCACTTGCACCTGACTACTCTCATCTACTGCCTTGCCTGCTGTCTACTCATTGCCATCTTGAACCGCCTGACTACTCTCTACTTGCCGCCTGCCAAGGCTCCTGCTTGTTCCCGACTACTATCGTCTACTCATTGCCATCCAGGACTGTCTGACTACCCTCTACTTGCTGCCTGCCTGGACCCACGCTTGCCCCCGTCTCCTCCCTCTAGTCTCCCAGACTTTGTTTTCTTTCTACAATGGATATAATGTAAAGCGGTCTCTATATCCGACAGGCGGCGCCTTACCATTCAACCATCGAGAGTCGTACTGCTCGGTCCCTGATTGGAGGTTTGTTGCCCATTGTGCGGAATATGGCGGAATCTGTCCCCATGTAATCCACCTGGACTCCGGCATACAGAACCCCATCTGTACGGAAAAATAAATAAATGACCGCAGGCTGGATTTTTAAACAGAGCTGGATACCCACATGGAAGAAAAATATATTTGAAATATTCCAATTTTGGCCGTATTCAATATATTTCAATTAAAATATATATATATATATTTTTTTTTTAATTTAAATAAAATATTGAATATGGCCAAAATTGTAGCATTTTAAAAATATATATTTTTAAATATATATTCAGATTTTTTTTAACATATAAAAAAAAAAATTTTAATATATATATATATATATATATATAATATATATATATATAAAACATTTTTTTTTGAAATATATTTTGAAATATATTGAATATGGCCAAAATTGTAGCATTTCAAATATACGTCAATATATTTGGGAAGAATATTTAAAAAAATATACTTCAAATATACTTTAAAAAAATATATTTTTAAAATATATTCTTCAGTTTTTTGTTATCATATAAAAAAGTCATTTTAATATATATTTTTACATGTGTTTGTAAATGAATTCCAAAAATGTAGATTTGTATTTTTAAAGATGTACAGTATATTTGAAATGTGTTTTTAAAAATATTTTTCAATTTCAATTTTATTAATGAATTAATTTTTTTATTATTTTTTATTAGTCAGTCGGCCCCCGATACTTGGGGCAATATAGTGTGTGTCACGTATGTAGAGCCCATAGAACACACCTATGATGGTCGCCATGTTTTCTTGCTTGGGGTCATAGGGCACCTCCCCTTCCCAGACTCGTGGGACCCGGAGATGATCCTGAACACATAGTCCTAAGAGGAGAAGGAAGAAACCATTACAAGTCCGCGGAGATATCAGAATAAAAGGAAAAATTATTTCATCTCTCCAGCTATAAAGGAGAAAAGTCCCCCCCGACTTTCCTGACACTTGCAGCCTCCCGTCTGCCTTCTGGGGGTCTTGTCGGGTTGTACCTCTCTAAGACACCCATACAGCGACTGCATTCCATGCTAGGAAATGAACAGCAATACCATAGAAAGCCAGGGGGTGCCCACAAAAATTTACCAAATTTGGGACCCGTGGGGTCGAATCTCAGATGGTTGCCGAACTAGCCCGAGCATGTATTCACACTGGAAGAACAACCACTAAAACATCTAGTTTTTCACTTCCAGTCCAATCACATTATTTTCCATCAAGCACCTGATCCAAACAGAAGTTTTTTTATTATTTATTTTTTACTTCAGTTTATTTATTTTGCATTATTTTATTTATTTTTATGTTAATTATTTATTTATTTTTCAACACAGATCATTACCTTTTGTTTATTTTGTATTGTTTTTCTTTTTAATTTTGTTTTTTATTTTGTAATTATTTATTTTTTGTTATTTTTAATTATTTTTTCAAAACTTTTTTATTATTTCAGTTTCAATTTTATATATTTTAAAAATTATTTCTTGTTTATTTTTCAAAACAGAATTTTCGTTATTATTTTTTTCAGTTTGTTTTTCTTTTTAATTTTAATTGTATTTATATTTTGTTATTTTTTAATTATTTTTTCAAAACTTTTTTATTATTTCAGTTTCAATTTTATATATTTTTAAAATTATTTCTTGTTTTTTTTTTAAAAAAACTGTTTTTTTATTATTTATTTTTTCCGGTTTGTCTTTCTTTTTAATTTTAATTGTATTTATTTTTTGTTTATTTTTATTTCTTTTTTAAAACTTTATTTATTATTTCAGTTTCCATTTTTATATTTTTAAAATTATTTCTAGTTTTTTTTTTCAAAACAAGTTTTGTTATTATTTATTTTTTACTTCAGTTTATTTATTTTGTATTATTTTATTTATTTTTATGTTAATTATTTCTTGTTTTTTTTTTTCAACACAAATCATTACCTTTTGGTTTATTTTGTATTGTTTCTCTTTTTAATTTTAATTGTATTTATTTTTTGTTATTTTTATTTTTTCAGAACTTTTTTTATTATTTCAGTTTCAATTTTATATATTTTTAAAATTATTTCTTTTTTTTTTTTTTTAAACAAAAGTTTTTTTATTATTAATTTTTTCCAGTTTGTTTTTCTGTTTAATTTTAATT